>JBBGBA010000010.1:47500-573642 GCA_038088335.1 Mesorhabditis sp. LJ9110 | reverse complement strand
TCCTCCTTCCTTCGGGGGGGGAGACGGGGCCCTTTTTATGTGGGGATGGGGGGGGGTGTCGGTGATGAATCAAATTTCGAGGATCTATTTGAACGATTTTGGGGAATACGTAAAAAATATTTTGGCTGTTTATAAAAAAATCGTTTGAAAAATAATTTCTTATGCGTCAAGATTTGATCTGATCAGTGAAAGGAGATGAACCTATCTTTATAGGTTACGATCTTTACAATTGCAACTAGGTTGGGGGGGTAGTCAGAAAAATAGAGAGAAAAAGAGAGAGGAAGGGAAAGGAACATAGAAGCGGGAAAAGAGATGGGAAAAACCTCTGCAATCTGTAGGTTCAACTTTCAAAACGAGCCCCCCCGGCGCCCTTTTCGTAATTTCCTTGTTTTTGACCATTTCCAGTTCTTGTTTTTGCAGGTTTAAGGGGGTTGAAAAGCTATTGACCCCTAATAGGAATGGTAGGCGTCGACAAACGGCGTTATTCAAATCTTCATTTGAATTACACGAATTTGTAAATTTTTTCCCAAAACCACCCCCCCCTTTTTGGTGTCGTTTTTGTTTTCATGTGGCCTTTAAAACCCAAATTTTTTAGACCCAATTGGGGTATCGGATACGGGGACCTCTCCGTCTTCCTCATCCACTGGTGGTTCACACCCTTGTTTTTTATATTTTACCTTTATCTCTCCCCTCTCTCTCTCTCTCTCTCTCTCTCTCTCTCTTTTTCTATTTTGGCCAAACCCGGGTCTCTGCCCACCGCTTCACCCCACATCTTCCTCAGAATCCCGCGTCCTCTCTTACTTTTGTTTTGGGGGGGGAAAAAATTTAAACTTTAAGGGCAGGCCCAAAAAACCAAGAACGCGTTCTTTTAGGGCTGTCTCTATTTGATGTGGTGCTCCTCGCTTGCTCGCTGACAATGTACCCTTCGTTGAATCGCTGCGCGAAGGAGGAGGAGCCGGTGAGCGGGAGCTTAGTCTGGGGGTTGGCTTGGCCTTGACTTAGGATGAAACGGGGCAGGGACGTCGGGAAAAGCTCTTCCTAAGCGAGAGAGTGGGCGAGAGAGAGTAAGTGAGAGAGACAGAGAGAGAGAGAGGGAAAAGATTATGCAATGAACCCGGAATTTGTCCGCGCCACTCATTTCCACCTCCCCCTCAATGTGAGCAGGGGCTCACCGGGATTACTTTGCGTGTTAATGAAATTCGCAAAAATGTAGTTGGCGAGAGAGTGAGAGAGAGAGAGAGTAAAAGAAAGGGAGAAATAAAGGTGGGGATAGAGACAGATAATTTTCTAACCGTACGTTCCAGCTAAACGCAGCCGTGTGTCACTTCTTCTGGCGCACCACCACCGTCACGTATCCACTATCGCTGATGGCACAGGCAAGTAGATGCCTCTCTCTCCCTCGCTCTCTCTCTCTCCCTCTCTCTCCCTCCCTCTAGCGCTCTATCTTTGTCTCTCTCATGATCTGAACTCCTTGACGTCGTTGAACTTCAAATTTTCAGGCGGGTTCAGTGTGGACCTGCGTCGGGGTCACTGTGGATCGCTTCGTCGCCGTCTCATTTCCGATCCACAAAAGGTTGTGGTGCACGCCGGCGACCTCCTCGATGACGCTGGCCGCCGTCACGGGGTTTAGCATACTCTACAAATTGCCAGCGTTCTTCGAGATACAACTGGATGATCAGGTGAGAGAAAGCGAGAGAGAGAGAGCGAGAGAGAGAGAGAGAGAGAGAGAGAGAGAGAGAGAGAGAGAGAGAGGCATTCAAACCAACGATTCCAGGGTCAAATGGTACCCACAGCACTGCGCTACAACCCCTCCTACCAACTGTACAATAACGTCGTGGCGTACTCGATCCTGATGCTCGTCATCCCGTGGACGATCATCATTATCCTGAACTTTATTGTGATACTACGGGTCAGTAATTCAGGCTTGCGTGGGTCTGGCTTAGGCTTGGCTTAGGCTTGGCTTAGGCTTGGCTTAGGCTTGGCTTGGCTTAGTCTTGGATTAGCTTAGGTTTAGGCTAGTTGATACTGTATAAACTAGAAACTCGTTATCGTAACTTTCCAGGTACGAGAGGCGTACGGTAATCGCTGCAGCATGGCCCAACATTCCGTCAGACGGTCCATCCGAAAACGCGACGACGCCGAGAGGTAGAAAAAGAGCTTGTTGAGCGCCATAATGACTACTACATACATACTGACGCGTCGCGTGTGCGTTATGTCTTCTACACTTCACTTTTCAGGAGATGCACACTAATGGCTGTGGTGATGATCTCGCTGTTTTTCCTATGTAATTTCCCCTCGTTGATCAACAACTTCATCGAGACGCTGTCGGATGGATTGGTGCGTTGCTAGCGCCAGAAATTTCATTCAAACCAGGGTTGAAAAGCCGCTTCGCGACTTTTCAACCCTGGCCCCGTTTGGACAAATGAAACTGAGGCTGAATTATGCAAATTTTACAATCAAGCTTACAAAAATGAAAAGATTTTCTTCCATCCCTTTTTATAGGCTTCTTCTACTTCCGGTATACGCTAATTGTTTCCTACCAAAGAGGGCTCTCGAAAATTTTAGAAAAACTTATTTTTAATATCGAAAATAGCGTATTTCGATAATTTTGTTATGCGTGCAGTCATCGCAGAGCCATTACGCACCGAATGATGTATCATACTTACCCTAATATTCATCTCCTATTGACTTATCCTCCGGACATAGAGACGGAAGTTGCATGCAAATCGACACACACACACACACAGACACTACTTTTTTATATATAGTAGGATTCTGCTAAAATTTCTGTATTTTTAACATCTTTTTTCAGATGTTTCGCCATCGAATCCCGATCTCCAATCTGCTCGTCTGCGTGAATAGGTCAGAAAATCAATCTGATTTCAAGAATCAGTTAAATTTTCCTGTAACTGCCCCTTTAAAAGTTCCTTTAGTGCGACGAACATCCTCATCTACTGTGTGTTCAACCGCAAGTTCCGCCGTGCCATCCAGGGGCTGATCGGGCTGAAGGTGAGTACTTTTAAAGGGACTGGAAAGCGGGCGAGTCGACCCCTGGCGTTGACTAGGTCTCGAAAACGATTTCCGGTCATATCTCCTAAATACATATCTCCTAAAAGTCATTTCTCCTAAAAGTCAAAAGTCATTTCACCTAAAAGTCATATCTCCTAAAAACCTTACTTCAGGAATTCCGTAGATACAAGCAAAAATTTTTGTAATTTTTTTCGGAACATCTACAAAACCGCCCGCAGGCTTCGAAAAAATCCGATTTGAACATTTTAAGATGGTCGGATAATAGTGAAAAACATTGGATCGAACGCAAGCTAGCTGTAAATTAAGCAAAAGTTTCGCGCCTGTGAAAAGCGAAAACATATCATATCCGATCTCAACATAAAAAGGGAAGTGAGGTTTTAGTTCAGGGTTTTTGAAGCCTGCGGACGGTTTTGTAGATGCCGAAAAAAAATTACAAAAATTTTTGCTTGTATCTACTGAACTCCAAGTAAAGGTTTTAGGAAATGACTTTAGGAAATATTTTCGAGAAATGACTTTTAGCTGAAATAACTTTTAGGAGATATGACTTTTAGGAGATATGACTTTTAGGAGATATGACTTTTAGGAGATATTACTTTAGATATGGAATTAGGAGATATGTATTTAGGAGATATGGAAATGACCCCTCGAAAACTACGTACTATGCCAAATTACGTAGAAAAACGTAAAAGAGTGTAGAAATCCCTGCAACAATCAAAAAGTCGAGGTTTGGCAACTGTGTTTATGTGTGTCGCATAGCATGATGAGGGAGAGAGAGAGAGAGAGAGAGAGAGAGAGAGACGAGATAAGCACCGATATTTAAGTCACAACCGTCCGACTCGGATTCCCGGAAGGGCGTACTCGAACGCGCCGGCTCGTACATGATCAGCGGGTTCGCCGTGCGGATGATGGCCGGGGCCGGGCAGGCCGCACAATGGCGCCATCGATCGCTCAATGGGTCCACGAAATCCACGCAGGTACATAGGCTCTTTTAATTTAAGCCTACGCAGAAGCGCATCTAAGCTAGGATGTTTTTGAGTTCCACGGAGTTTCGAAATGTGGTCATTTTGTGCAGAATTTCTCCCAGATTCCGAAGCTGTGTTCAAAATCGGCGAAACCAATAGATTAATCAAATCATGAAGCTTTTTAGTGTAAAAAAGTTGTCGAAATGCGATGTCGAAAAAGCCATTTTTGCGCTTAAAAATAAAAATAACGTAAATAAACTAAATAACTTTTTAATCAGGTCCTTTCGCAGATTTTACAAAGATATTCAGAAACTGCGCAAAATTCTGCATAAGCTACGCGAAAATACAGTTGCTAAAGTGTACCACAAATTCTAGACTCGATTCGGCGACGTGGCCACCCCACCCGAGGAAAGCCAATTGCTCGTCAAACTCACGCCAGCTTGAAGATATTGTTCTACCTTTCCTGCTTTTTTTTCATCTGAAATTCGGGTCTGAAAAACGCGGGTTAACACCTCCTCTTCCTCCTCCAAAAAAAAAACACCAATGAACCAACAAAAATTGCCCAAATAAATTGTTTTAATATTTTGGTTTGTATTGTATATATTGATACTTTATTCTAGTTCCACCTGCTCATATCGTGTCCAATATCCGGGGCACCGACATGAACAGCGACACCGTGGCGAACAGGATGAACGCCGAGAAGAAGAACAGGCAAAAACGGTCGACGACCATCGACGCGAACTTCCAGTCGTCCTGCAATCAAAATATCTATATCGGCCACTTAAAATACATTAAATGAGCGATATTGAGCTATAGGTATATATTTTTATCTATTAAAAACATCAAAAATTTTACCCACCTCGGTCTCCTTCTTTTCCTCTTGATCTTCAAAGTACGAGTTGATACTCTGAATGGGCAACGTTCAAGTTTTTAAAGTTTGAAATTTAATTAATTTATTTTTGAAATGAGCTTAATGAGCTAAAAATATAATGAGTAATCCAGTAGTACCCTATAACGAAAGTTAAATAGTTTTTCTAGCATTTACAAAAATTCTGAAATTTTCGAATTTTGGCTCAAAATTTCGAAAAAAAACGGCCGAGTACCTTTAAAAACCTAGACATTCTAATTAGCTTAAACCTACCGTAAGATTATAGTATAACTGCTGCAAGATCAGCAACTGGGCGATAGCACCCCCGGGCGTCGTGCCTTCCTTGCCGATGGTCGAGTACGTCGGCATCCAAGAGCCGCTGTACGAGTCGCGAGAGTATCTGCAATTTTTGTATTTTAAAGTATGTTTTCACTCGCTTTTGTACAAAAAATATTACCGATTATCCGTCTCATCCTCGATCTGCCACCGCGGACTGCTCACCGGGCTGTCCACCATCAATTTTGCTAGCGTCGCCGACACGCAATGGCTGGCCCTAAAAAGTAGCATAGAAAAGCTCTGGTGCTTTTAAGTTATCGGGGGGGGGGGACTTTTTGTTATGCTCCAATTTGTTGTAAAATTGAGGACGTGTTTCTCACGATTTTTTTCCTAAAACGTGAAATCTTTACAAGTTTTTGTTAAAAAATACGAAAAAAACTAGATTTTTCCACCAGAATGAACAATTCTGAGTTAAAATGTCAACTTTTTAGATAATTTGTGTCGTTAAATTTACCAAAATGGGTATCGTTATACTAAAATACTATTAATATGACGTTACCGGGAATTCTTGAATATAATGAAAAAATGTTACATCATGTATAGAAAACGATAGATTAAATTAATATACGAACTTACTCGTTCGACACTTCCGGCTTATCCTTCCTCAAATGCCGACCGCGCGCTTTGTGCCCCGGGCGTCGCATCATCAACAGGTAGGGCAGCCACTCGAGCAACACTTTGCGAAACTTCAAAAGTATTGGTTTTTGGCCTGGGAAAGTTTGAAAGTTAAAGAGTTAAACGCACCAATTCGCCCATTTCGTGAGAGCGTGACGTGCGGTTGTGTAGGTTGAGCGCGAGCGCCGTGAACACGCACGACCCGGCGCACGTGAACATGCACAGGGAAAAGAAGGCGCCTGAAAATCGTTTTAGACATAAAGAAAACAGTCATGCTAGATTTTAGCTAGATGGAGAGCTGGAAAAGGGAAGCGAACGCTTTGCCTTAGCTTACCTAGAAACGGTATAGCCTCCGAGGTGGGCGGCGACAGCTCGGTGACGTAGTTCTGGAAGATGCAGATCGACAGCATGATCGTGATTTCTAAAAAATAGACTGCTATACGACTTAATAAATAAACTCTCCGTTTTTAGTTATATTTCAAAAATTAAGAAAACGACAAATACGCGAGAAAACCCACGAAACGACATCTTTTCGCCGGCGTCTGGCGGCAGGGTAAACCCGATCAGCGTCAGCATCGTGATCAATATACACGGGAGGATCAGGTTAAAAACTAAAAAACCTTGTAGAAAGGTAGAATTTGCCCTAATTACCGTAAAACAACGAGCGCCGATGAATGGTAAACGTGAAGACGATGTCGTAATACGGCTCCGGGCAGCACGTGTAATATTGGGTGTTGCGTAGGGCGCTTGTGGCTGAAATTTGATGGTAAACCTTGTAATATTTTTGGTACGTTCACAACCTTTTTTTGTAGCTTAGGCTGGAAAAACGCACCCACGAGCTTCCACTCGCCGTTGCTCATGAATGTCGACGTATCTAGCCCATTTTCATCGACCCTCAGCTCAAGCTTTGTGCCGTCCCACGTCCAGGAGCCGAACTAAAATGGATCTGTAAAGCTTAGAATCAGCCTAGCTTTTCTGATCTTTTAATACAAAGAAATAAAAGCATAAGGTACAGGTTCAAGAAATATACAAAACGTGCTTCTCGATTCTCGGCGAGGAAACAAAATGGTTTACAATAATGCCTAGTAAGGTACCAATTACACCAATTTTAGATTTTTTTAGCAACTCTTGCCAATTTCAACCATATTTGAAGGCACGAAACTATTAAAAAAGCTTAGAAATCAGTTCCAAAATTTTGAAAACTGGGTAAAATTTATCCTTTAGGTCGAAAAATCGCGATTTTCCATCGTCATTTTGTATTTCATAAAAAATGATGAAATTGTTATGTCCGAAAATACAGGAAAACCCATATATAAATACATTTTTGATTACTACTATAAATAGGGGACCCCAGGAAAAGGCAAAAGCGCCTCCCCCACCGATAACGCGAAAGAACCGCAAAAAACTAACCTTCATCTTGCAATACTGCATATCAAACGGGAACCACACGATCTGAATATTGCAGCTCAATCGAAATATCGCTAAAACGCGCACAAAACTTTCAATTTCAATTTAGCAACTAACCCGGCGGTATCCAGAGACAATTCCCGTCCGGATACACCAAGACGTTTGACGCGTGCATCGAGTCGAACTGCGGGTCGGCGCTGTTGTACATCAACACGTCCGGCGTCCAGATTTGGTTCTAAAGCTTTGTTTTTTTCATAGCATTTATAAACCTTCCGAAACCGCAGATCGGAGACGCCGCCGTGCTTCTCCTTGTCCCACATCAAATGGTAGTCGTGCCAGGACTGAAGGAAAGTAGAAAAAACTACTAGCACCGACTTACCAGCTTCAACCAGGCGTTCACGTCGACAATTTGGTTCTTTTCGTCCTAAATCATGTTTTGAAGCGAATTCCAATTGAGGGCCGCAAATTTTCAGAAACAAAAGTAAAAGAGACGCTTTTGCATTAGCGGGGGGACGGAATTTTTCCTGCAATTCCAGATTTACCTAGTAATGTCATAAAAAGTCATTTTGCATAGTTTTTAACACAATTTGCTAGACTTTAAGCGGAAGAAAATATTTAGAAAAACAATTAAGCTGCTGGAAAGCGTGAAATTTCTGTAGAAATTTTTTTAGAATTGGGTGCTAAGGTGAAAACGGGTCTCGGGTGATTTGTTCGTCGCAAACTTCAAAATTGCTAACCACAATCTGCTGGGCCGAAATTACATATTTCGACATTATTAATTTCTACATTAAAGCCAAAACAATATAACTGCCCTACCACGGAGATGATGCTCTGCAAGACAAGCCCCATGTGCACGACGACAGCCGCCGACGAATTCTCGACAGGCCGCTCCAACGGCAAGTAGTCATCCAGCAACTGCGAATACAAGCGCCCCTCATGCCGATCCGCTCTGATGCTGCCCGTCCAAAACAACAAAATTCCAATTCCAAGCGGAATCCGGAGCAAAACCATGATGGCTACATGCTTCCGGGGGGATCAATTCTAGTGGCTTGTATCCCCTCATCTCACCCGGTCGGTCTCTCCTCAGCAAATAGGCCCTCAAGAGCCGCCCCGACCGATCGGACAAACAAATTTTTGGACCGAATTGGCAGCTTTTGAGAGGATGAATGAAAGTCTGGCCAGTAAGTCCAGCTTGACTTTCAGGAAAGCGGCTCATCCGCTTCTTCGGAATTTATCTTCCGACAGGCTGACGACGTCGTCGAAGCTGGTTTTTTATTTAGGCAGTGTCAGCAATTCAAAGGATTACAATGCTTACCAGCAGGCCTAGGAGGGCCCAGGGGCCCTGGGCCCCGAAATCGGTCGAGGTTCGAAAAATTCATAAGGGGGGACCCTTATGATTTTTAGTTACAAAGATTTTTCTGCCTGCGGCGCTGTTTATTACTGTTTGGCTTGATTTACCTTTATGGTCCTCGCCCGAAAAGTGTTTTTTCGGGTCGGAATCGATCTAGAAATGATCAAAATGTAGTTTTCAGTGAAAAAAATGCGCCGGAAAGAAGTTTTTGAGGGCTAAAAAGACCTTTTTTGCTAAAAGTCGGGGACCATAAAAGGGGTACGGGGTATGTCGTTTATGGTCCTCGGCTAAATCAAGTTTTCTCGTCGGAAACAATCCAGAAATGTTCAAAATGTAATATTCAGTGAAAAAAATGCGCCGGAAAGAAGTTTTTGAGGGCTAAAAAGACCTTTTTTGCTAAAATTCGGGGACCATAAAAGGGGGTACGGGGGTATGTCGTTTATGGTCCTCGGCTAAAATCCAGTTTTTCTCGTCGGAAACAATCCAGAAATGTTCAAAATATCGTTTGCAGTTCAAAAAAAGCGCCGGAAAGACCTTTTTAGCTGCAAAAATTATTTTGGTACAAAAATTCATTCAGCCCAGTTTTAGCCTAAAAATAAGGCTTCGTGCCACCGGGGGCTAGTCGCTTCGGATGGGTGCGAGTCAGAGTTTGAAATGGAGGCGCCAAGGCCGGCGAAGCGGCCGGGGCGCCCATTTCGAAGAGTGAGCGGCAGCCCATCCGAAGCGACGGCCCGCCTTGCTGACACGTTAGTGCCGCACCTTGTTCAGAAGTCTTAGGCGACCACGAACATCTTTCCGGCACTTTTTTTCGAAGTATTATGAATTTCCAACAATTATCTATTGATTTGGTAAAAGACAAAACACTTTTCAGGTGGGGACCATAAACGACATACCCCCGTACCCCCTTTTATGGTCCTCGAATTTTCAGCAAAATAAGTCGTTTTAGTGATTAAATCCTTCTTTCCGGCGCATTTTTTTCACTGAATATGACATTTTGAACATTTCTGGATTGTTTCCGACAAGAAAAACTGGATTTTAGCCGAGGACCATAAACGACATACCCCCGTACCCCCTTTTATGGTCCCGACTTTTAGCAAAAGGTATTTTTAGCCCTCAAAAACTTCTTTCCGGCGCATTTTTTTCACTGAAAACTACATTTTGATCATTTCTAGATCGATTCCGACCCGAAAAAACACTTTTCGGGCGAGGACCATAAAGGTAAATTTTCCCTACTGTTTTTCAAACAGTTTTTACGTATATGAAGCTTATTTTTTCAAAATTTTTTTGCCTGCGGCGCTGGTTTTTCCTTGGTGAATCAATTGTTCATAGAAAATTTTTGCCTGCGGCGCGTTTTCTGCCTTGTTTTCACACGAATTTGAGTGTAGCGAACGCCTTTTGCGATTTTTGCCTCGGCGCATTATTGACGCGATTTTAAAAACCGCTACGGGCCAATTTTTAAAATTTGGGATTTTTCAAAAAGTATATTTAATTCCTATTTTTTCAAAATATTGAAAACTTCAACAAATAAATTTCCACTTTTTACAAATATTGTAGCTTGATTTTACCGAGTTGTACCCTTAACGACCAACCGTCAATTGTATGCCGTTCTGCTCAAATTAAATTTTTTCAAGTATTTTTTTGTTTTTTGTATGTCAAAATATATATTATGCGAGTGAACACTAGTTTATGAAGTATAATATTTATTATATAAATTACAAAATATTCAACGAAAAAACTTTACTTTTCTAAAAACTTCCTAGAATTCCCCTATCTTATCACACTGAAATCCACAAATCCCTGCAACCCCTCGGGGCGTTCTCTTCTTTCTTCTCTCTTCTCCCAGCCCCCTTTTTCATCATCTTTTTTTGCGAACCTCTGCCCATAGGCATCGCGCGTTGCCCCCAATCCGATTTAACTGCCGTTTTCAGCACCTTTTTATGATCATAGCCATAATAACATGGCCATAATAACGTTGAAAGGCCTTCTAAAAAACAAGCCAGTTTTCTGTTCCCATGCATTGACCCACGAGCGCTCAGCGAGGCATTCGGGTGTAAAATTTGCGGCGTGAAGGTCGTCTGGGATCAACTTTTTCATATTTTTCACTCTTGATCACGATCACGAGTCGATTGAGGATTTTCCAGGAATCTACAAAACTGTCGCCGTTACCGGGTAGCTCTGGCCAGAATGATGTTAGATGGCGGCGCGGTCGAAGGCGTGCTTTACCTCGCCGATTCCTATAAGGTTTGAGATCATACAATTCTGATGCATAATTTCTAGATAACACATCACAGCCAATACCCAGCCGGCACTTCCTACGTCTACAGCTATTTCGAGTGTCGAGGCGGTAAATTCCCAGAGGTTAGCTAGTGTTTCTTATCCCGATCTGTTAATTTAGGTATGCTTCTTCGGCTTGCAGTACATCATCAAGCGCTGGTTGTCGGGCCAGGTGGTGACGAAAGAACAAGTGCTTGAGGCGAAGGAATTTTACAAGCAACATTTCGGAAGCGACTATTTCAATGAAGAAGGCTGGATGTACATTGTTGAGGTAAGACAATTTCGACTACAGTTAAAACGGTAATTTTCAGAAACACGGAGGCCGGTTGCCACTTCGCATCTGCGCGGTCCCTGAGGGCTCGGTGGTGCCGGTGAAGAACGTGCTGTTCACCGTCGAAAACACCGACCCGGCCGTCCCATGGCTCACTAATTGGTTTGAGGTTTCCCACATCTTCTAAAAAATATTCTATCGTGTTTTAGACGCTCCTCGTCCAGGCTTGGTACCCGATCACCGTGTGCACGAACTCGCGCGCCCAGAAGGAGATCATTGCTAGGTAAGCGATTGTTTTTAGCGTAAGGTCATCTGTTTAGGTATTTAATTGAGACGTCGGACTCGCTGGAAGGGCTTCCCTTCAAGCTGCACGACTTCGGTTATCGCGGCTCGACGGCAGTGGAGGTACCTTTTTGCCTGTGAAAGACCTAATTCGAACTTGTCGAAATTTTTGATATCGCAATTCCGGTTTTCCCGGAAGATTTGTGAAAACGAAATTATAAAATTTCGACACTTCGAAAATAAGCCCCTATTTCCTGATTTTAGAGCGCTAGCATCGGAGGTGCCGCCCATATGGTCAATTTCCAAGGCACGGACACGATTGCCGGGCTTCGAATGCTAAAGAAGTAGGATTTATACCTTTTCAAGACCCCTATTTTAGGTATTATGACTGCCCTATGGCCGGCTTCTCGGTGCCAGCCGCAGAGCACAGGTATCCCGAGCCTGATTTCCTCCATTACGCCCGTTTTCAGCACGATAACTACTTGGCAGAAAAGCGGTGAAGCCGATGCGTATCTGCACATGCTCAAGCAATTCCCCGGCGGGCCCGTTTCCGTCGTGTCGGACAGCTACGATATCTACAACGCCGTGGCCAACATTTGGGGCAAGCAACTAAAGGTAGAGCGACGTAATTTACGGCCAAACAAGATCTAGAATGCCGTGATTGAGCGCGCGCCTCGAGGGATGCTAGTGATCCGCCCTGATTCCGGGGAGCCGGTGAAGGTGGTGCTTGAGGTTGGCTTCTGACGAAATTAATCGATGTGAAATTATTTTAGGTTCTCAATCTGCTCTCCGAAAATTACCCAATAACGATCAACAAGAAGGGCTACAAGGTGCGAAAGCTTTTTGGTTGTTACTCTACTTTTCTAGATGCTCCCGCCCTACCTCCGCATCATCCAGGGCGACGGTATTTGCTACGAGACGATTGAAGAGTTGCTCAGCAAGCTTAAGGTATTATTTTGAGGGGCACCTGGCACAATTTCGAATCGGAAGAAGATCGGAATCCCGAATTTTCAATAGGCTGAATTCCCCGGTGATCTTAACCTGGGTCTTTTAGTTTTCAGCCTATGGAAATTTCGAAATTCTGAAAATTCAAGATCCTCATCTTTGATGTTCCTGCTCGTACACGCCATTTTTTTTAGAAAGCCGGCTGGTCAACGGACAACGTTCTGTTTGGCACCGGGGCGGCTCTGTTGCAGAAAGTGAACAGGGACACGCTTAGATGTGCCTTCAAATGCAGCCATGTGGTTGTCAATGGGGAGGAGGTACCGAAAAATACCTGTATCGAAACTTTTATTTAGATTGACGTCTACAAGGACCCGATCACCGACCACGCCAAGCAAAGCAAGAAGGGTCGGCTGACGCTAGAGCGCAACGAGGCCGGCGAGTGGCAAACGTTCCAGGAGGGGCGAGGCGACGTTGGAAAGGTAATTACGTTATTTCGTAAATTTTGTGTGCAGAAAATCAGTACACCGAAATTTTGAAGGTGCCGAAATTCGATGCGCATAATTTTCGTTATGTGAATAATTTTTCCGGCTTTGAGTTATTATGACACCGGAATTCCCTCAACGGATTTCTTCTGTTCAATGATTTTCGGCATATTGTTAAAAGGCCGTTCGATGTATGATTCTATTTTCTATTCAATCTTTCTAGGATGAGCTCATCCCCATCTTCGAAAACGGAAAACTCCTCGTCGACTGGACCTTGACCGAGATCAGGGCGCGCGCTGAGCTGGATTGTGTTCGACAGGTCAATTTTTCTGGCTTCTAGGATGATCTTGCTCTTTTTAGGCGCAGAGCACCGAAACGAACGGAGTCAATGGTAGCGACAGCCATCCTTGCGAGCTGGCCGCCGAATGATCTTGCCACTTTTCACTTTGCATCTCCCGGTACCTCTTCCCCCCATCTTCCACACTTTTGCCTACGGGTGCGTAGTCGTTTAGCTCAATTTGATGTGGCAATAAGATTTCCCTAGCAGGGCCGTTCCCCGTGAGTGTCTTAGCTAGCCAGTTGTTTGCGCTTGTCGAGTTATTAGTCATAGCTTTCATTCGCCCCGGTTGTTCCGTACTTCAAATCTCCTGACCGTTACCCTGATCTCACGACGTTCTAAATAAATGCTCGCCAAGCCCGTCGCTCCAGTCACACTTTACGGTATACCCAGACAAATAACATTTGCAAGTACTGCGATCGATGAGAGATTTGGGCGAGCTTTGGCGAACATGATAGCTTCGTTGTTTTTTCGATCGGGCCTCAGAATCGTTTCTTTTGCGTTCCTAGGTCCACACGCAGATGAGAACACGGATATTGCGAAGCGTCAGCTCCACCTTATGTAGAAGCGTCAGAAATTTGCCGGTTCAGGTATGTGTTTTTCGGTATCTTTGTTATACCACTTCCTTGATCATTCAAATGAAATCAAATAGAAGTGCTTGGATTTTGCGTAGGGGCTTCTTCTTTGAACCGAATCAACCCGAAATTATTAGTGGGTACGCAACTTCTTTGATCCCCCCACTGATTCGCATCCGATTCAAGCCTCAGAATCGTTCAGCATCAATTTTTATACCCTCCGATTGCATTTTCTAGTCACCCACCAGCCGAATCTGCCTCTTTTTAAGATTCCACCTGTTCCTTTATAGCAGTCTATCAGAAAAAAAACTGCAGAAACCGTATCCGCTCATTAGTTTGCCTAGTCTCCCCGCCGCGTGGGCAGGTGTTATAGGCCCGGTGAAACTCTGTCGGGCTACCGATCCCCCTAAGCCGTCTCAATTTTCACACGCCCTTTCCTCAACTTTTCCGCATTGATGGAAAACGAAAATAATATCCATGTTTCGCCAAAGGTTCCTTCAATTGTTTAGGTCTAGAAATACCTTTTTTAGGCGAGCGGAAACCGGCTGCGCCATGTCCACGAAACGGCCAAGAAATCGCTGCTTAGTGTCGACAGTTTTTCAAGGTAGCCATTGGGTTTGTAGGAGATCTTTTCGTTTAGAGTAGACCCACGGGCCGTATTTGTAAACAATGAGCTGAATCTGCGGAAGATTGATGTAGGAGCTTCTTCGTAGCTTGAGAAAGTATTTAGGTCTACGGTTTTGATTACGATTACACGCTGGCCGTCTACACGCGTGAGCTGAACGAGCTGATCTACAATCTGGCGATGCGGCGATTGATTCGGGATTGTCATGTTGGTTTTTTCGCTTGCACTGAAAAAATTTTTGTTTTAGTATCCAGAAGCGCTGCTGACCGTCCCCTATGATAAGGAATTCTCGATCCGCGGCCTTCACTATGACATCCAAAACTGTGTGCTTCTGAAGGTGGACGCATTCTCACAAATCCAAAAAGGTAATTTTGAACTGTTTGTTTACTTAAATGTGCTTTACAGGGACGGCCTTTCGTGGGAAACGGCAACTAAGTGACGCAGAAATCCACAAGATCTATGGCGGCATTACGTTACCGGATGATAAGGGACGCGGATTGCCCCAACTGATGGATTTGTTTAGGTAAGGGTTTTGAGGATTTGGAGAATCCATTTAGTTTGCCTTGGGCCGGCATCCTCGCCACGACAGTCCAATTCTTTGACGAGCGGAAGATCCATTTTGATCCACACAGCTTGTATCAGGACATTGCGGTTTGATTTGACAAATTTCTCTAAATGAGTTTTAGGAGTGTGTGAAACAGGTCCATGTCACCGGGGAATTATATAAAAGTGTGCTGAAGAACATTGAAAAGTTAGTCCCTTGGAAATGACAGTAATTTCATACTGATAGGTACGTCCACAAAAATCCTGGACTGCACGAATATCTACACCGGCTCCATCAAAGCGGCAAAACACTTTTCATGGTCACCAACAGCCCATTTACTTTCATGTAAGCCGTTTGAGGTCTTTTTATCTTTTTTTTTTGCAGGAACGCGGGGATGACCTACATGCTGGGGTCAGATTGGAGGAAGATGTTCACCCATATCATCGTGCAGGCGCGGAAGCCAAGCTTCTTCCAGGTGCTTTTGGGCCTGTTGAATTGAACGCCGAAGTTTAGGGCCATACACCTTTCCGCCTATTCAACGAAGAGTCGGCCAAACTGCACTACGGGAAGGTCACCGAATTCGAGCCGGGCCGTGTATATGCCGGGGTAAAGAAACAAAAGCTAGAAAAACTGTTGGCTTAGGGCAACATCGGAGAATTTGCGTTGCGAGCAAATTTGACCGGGAAGGGCGTGCTGTATTTCGGTGACCACATCTACACTGACTTGGCGGATCCGATGCTGAAGTGAGAAACTGTTGTTTTCAAAAAAAATCGAAATTAGGCTCGGCTGGCACACGGCGGCCATCGTTCCCGAGCTGGCACGCGAGATCAGGGCGCAGAATACCGACGAGTATCGGTGAGTACTAGTAGACTTTGGGTTTACAACCCTGGTTTTTTTAATTTTTCAATTGGGTTGATTTTTTATTCTCATTTTTTTAGACGGAACATCCAGTGGTTGGAAACGCTGACGTATCTGATGTCAAATTTCCAAGGCGACGGGCGCCGCAACACCGAATGCGCCGCAATCATCAATGAATGGGCCGAAGAGCGCCGGAAATTACGGTTTACCTTGTTTTTGATATTGAGAGTTTCAGTTTAGTGAAAAGGTGAAAACCGTGTTCAACCCGCAGTTCGGCTCCATGTTCCGCACCTACCACAATATGACCTACTTTTCGCGTAGACTAATGAGGTACGCCGCTAAGAGTCTAGCGTCTATTCCTGAGCTTCAGATTATCCGACGTCTACACGTCCCGTCTGCCCAATCTCCTCAAATACGACGTCGACCATGCGTTCTTCCCGCGGCGCAACGCCCTACCCCACGAGAGTCTGAATGCCGTGCCGACTGTGTCGGAGAACATGATCGAAGAGATTAACCGAAACCATACCAGCCAAGTCGGATAGCTTATTTTGTTCGCTAGCCAATTTCGGACCTAATTTTCAAAATTTTCGATGTTGGATATGTTGAGTTAGAGTTTAATATATTTTCCATTTTAGGTAACGCCCGTAATTGATATTTGTTGATCAAGAATTTGTCGTGCGATCCATGTATTCACCCCCATTATTTCTGGTGTTATTTTGATGTGATAGGTTGAACGAAAGTCCCCACTATCTTTTTTTTGCCGCTCCTATGCCATATTGTTGCTACTTACCCTATCGTATAATTGTGCTCTGTGTATGTCGATGTGATGATTCGCGGCTTTTTCTGGTGTTTTATAGCCCGGTAAAATTTGGATTTACGCACGAGGATTACACGGTATTATGAAGCTTGCCTGGAGGGATTGGAAATTAGGACCTTTCAGATCGCCCGCTTTTGAGCAGCTACCCGCGCTTTTGCTGGAAGTACGCCATTTCCACGCGGAAATCGTCGCCTCCCATTCCGGTGCCATTTGTCGCGCCATACAAGCCGTCTGCCCGGAAATGGTCCTCTTGGCGGTTGTTTTGTTTTTACGACCTTTGCTCCAGATCAGTTCAACAGGACCACACGTGGTCTAAACGACTTTTTACTGTCGAGGGGTTTCCCCCCTACAGATAGCCGTGCCCTCGGATAAGTTCCGAGGGAAAGTCGAATGAGCCTCTCTTTTCCCTCGGCGGTGACGGTCAAAGGGGGGTGGGAACTGAATGTCACAATATCACAAAAGGAGCGCCACCTCGAGAGGGGATTTACTCGCAGCAGGTGGTGCACGGCGTGCCGGGCGGTGAAGCGACGTTTCAAACCATTCCGATCTCGACGGCTCAGCTGGTATCTTTTGGTCTGGATGGCTCGCGAAGGCTTCGTGCGACGGATCTGCTTAGCGGTCTCATTTTTGGTCATCTACATCTGGACTTTTGTGACTAAAGATCTGCCCCGATTCTTTTATATAAGAAAGAAGAATATAACTGGAGAGGTGGGTGGAAGAAATTGCGAAGATCCTTAGTTTTAGGTCCTGGTAATAACAGGAGGCGCCCTCGGGATCGGCAAAAATATTGCCCAGAAACTGGCGTTAGAACATGGAGCTAAAGTGGTGATCCTTGACGTTAATGAGGTGAGCAAATGGGCGTTTTCGTACCGTCCTCTTCTAGGAAGCAGGTAACGCGACCACTAAAGAAATCGTGGCCAATGGTGGCATTGCAAAGTTCTTCAAATGTGACATCTCCTCGGTCGAGCAGCTGCAAAAAGTTCGCCAGGGCATCGAGGTCGACCTCGAACTTGGTACACTCAAATCAGCCCCGAAAACAGCAAACATCTCTTCAGGGCATGTTGACATACTCATCTGCAATGCTGCCATCTTGAAGTTTGGCAAATTGGATGCGCTCTCCTTTGATGATTACCGAAAAAACTCGAATGTCAATATTTTGGGCCATATTTTCGTGAGCTTGGCCCCAACGCAATGTTCAGCACCATTTGCAGTGCGTCAAAGTGTTCTTGCCGATGATGCTAGCCCGGAATAAGGGCCATATCGTGTCGATCGGTTCCATTTGCAGCCATTTCGGGGAGAATCTCGGGACGGCATACTGGTAAAGTGGCGGCACGGTGTAAGCTTCGGTTTAGCAGCGCCAAGTTCGCATGTCGCGGCTTTATGGAGGCCCTGCGCATGGAGCTGATGGATGACGGCCGCTCGGACATTGAGACCACGTCGATATACCCTTATTTTGTGCGGACCGGTTTCATCCAGGAGCTCGGCGAACCGTTTAGCACGTGGGTCGTGGCGCTGCAACAGCTGATTCTGACAATATCACCACTTCAGGTTCTGGAATGTGCTGTCCGTAGAGCGGGTGGCTACAGAGACGATTGATGCGATTCTGAAGCGCCGTATGTCACATTTCATCCCCGGTGGCCTTTGGTGGCTTTGTGTCGTGGCGAAGGGGTAGGTGAGCTGAACTTTTGCCCAAAAGATTCCAGGATGATAACTAAAAATGTATTGGAACCCGGGAGAAGAGTCTTCAATTTTTCTTATCGACCAAAGGTTTAGTTAGCCGCTAGTCTAAAACGTTGTTTAGGGATCGACGAATGGAAAATCGGAAGCCGGAATTTTCAAAGTCTAGCTGGCTCGGGAGGTCTGTTCAAAAATTGCTAATAAAGTTTTGGTAAATCCTGCCCGACGCGTGCGGCCCATTAACACGAACAGTCAACCGCAGCTTGTTCGGCAAGTTTACAAAATGAACATAGGCCGTAACAATCGCACCCATGAATTGCCTCCACCCCAATCAAGAAATTTATTAAAACTTTACATTACGAGACATGGACAAAATTCGATAACAACGACAAATGAACCATAGTTAACAGACGAACAAAAGTGCTAGTAAATGAAATGATGTATCATGGCTCGTCTTTCAAGCATTGGGAATTAGCGCACCCGGTGAGTTGAAGGTATTTCTTGGTACGTGCAGAGCCCTCCTTCTTCACGACGAGCTGCGACTCTCTGCAAAAACGGTTTCATAAAGCAGAATATAAAATACCTTTCTTCGGGGCTTTTGCCTGATCATCCTCGCACTCAAACGCGGAGAGGCCCTTCTTCAGTCGTGCTTCTGCCTTCTCAATGTGCTCGTTGCCTTCAATAACCTAAATTTAAAGTTGCGAAAAGCAGTTAAGTCATACACAGGCCTTCAGCCGAGCATAGCACTTCCGTCGGTACGCGTGCAGCGCCTGTAAAGCGATTGAGAGAGAGAGAGCAATAACCAACGTCTTTGGAATTCTTCGTTTCGACGTCGTAGTCAAGGCCATAGACTGCTGGTAACTCCGGCGACGCCCACTTCCACACACACGCGTCGTTGTGCTAAATGAACGCAGTTCTCTCAGCAAGATTTTCATCGTACCTTGTCCTCAACGAGGTGGCCGTTCGCGATGGCTTCCGAGAAGGCGAGCACAAATGCTCCGCATTCGTAGAGGTTACGCTGGCCGCAGAGTTCGCGCACTTCCCGGAATCTGTAACCAAATTACTACAAAGACGGCAGCCAAACCCGAGTTTCGGAAACACGAGAAGGCAGGGGTTTCCGAACAGCGCCAAGCCGACCCTCAGTAACGGCAGTAGAAGGTCCTCAAAAAACAGAGTTGCTTATAACAAAAACAAAACCAACTTTGATATTCACGTGAATTCCGCCCAGGACTTCGTTGGTCGGAAAGCCCTTAGCCAATTTCGTATTGTGCAGCAAGGAGTCGAATACGTAGATCCTAGGCGGCGCCATTTCCTGACGGGCTTGGCAGTTGGCTTTGACAAATGCACCGAACCGTGCGAGAAGCACCATATACCTGAAAATAGCCAAGGCCATGTTTAAAGCAAACCAGTGGCGCTGTGTTTCGTCGAAGACCAGCAGTGAGGTGTATTCCGTAGCATCATCGGCGAAGATCTGCTTGAGTACTTCATGCTGCAGAATCCTTTCACGACTTCTTTCGTTCTAAACATAAACTAGGTAAAGGCTAAAAGACCACTCACCATTGCGGCCAAACAATTTACATCCTGGAAAGCAGTAGCATTAGTCTCCTTGGCGAGGAGAAGAAGCTTCTGAGTCACGGTGTTGTCGTAAAAGCAGAGTTTGCCGCGATTGCTAAAACTAGAATCAAAGGAACATCCAAATTACCCGGGAGAAGCAATCCAATTCTCCAGCAGCGCGACAAGGGTTGAAGTCGAAAGGTACTTCTGCTGCAGCAATCTGGTCAGCACGTCGGCTTCACGGCGAATGCCTTTGCCCACGCTGTTGGGTAACTTTATCAGCACCTAGAAACGCATTTTGTAATAACTGAGGGGGTTACCGTTGGGATTTCGTCCACTTTTTTCGCGATCTTGGTTGGAGGTTCGTCGTGGTCACTATCATCAGATAGTTCGATAAAATCGCCTTTCTAAAATGAAATTATGCGATAGCGAAACTAACACACCTCTGAATTTACCGCCCTGTATAGCGCCAAGAACTCTGCCTGGCGGTCTGGATTCATGGGCGTCGACAAGAGATTGGGCAGGTTATCCTTGATGTGGCGCTCGATGCCTTGAATTCTCCGCGGATTGTGGATGATGGCGAGCCAGACATTTGGATGAAAACGCAAGAAGAACATTTTTGTCCCCGGCTTCTCCTCGAAGTCAACGGGACCCTCTAGGTATACGGGCTCGTCCTAGATAAAATGATTAAAAAGACCGATGAGATGTACCTTGAGATCGTGAGCGTAGTCTCCAAACCTAGTTTCCGCTATCACTATGCGTGTGCCGTGAATTTTCACCTAGTAAAACAGTTGAGCAGAAATACGAATGCCTACCAGTACATCGTACTCCAGGACGGGCCGAGGGCCTTTGTCCCGCACGAGGGCACACTCAAAGATCATAGAGGTCTAGAAAAGGATAATGAAAGAAATGCCAGAGGGGCGTATAGGAGCACAATCATACAAATGATGGAGGAACAAAAGTACGCGAGCGCGCGGAAAAGAACTGAAAGAGAATGATGCTCGATCCGACCCGATCCGTTGCAGGTCCCGCAGGGAAAATCCGTAATTTGGAGCTCTGCGGTCGGCGTTTATCATTAGTAGCGAAATGGAATCGACCCACTGTACAAATAAATCTTTCTCAAATTCGCAATTCCGAAAGATTTCGCAAATTACGAGACACTTTCTTACCAAAATGAACAGTTTTTACTAACGAAAATATCTGCGAATTGAAGCCACAACGGGCCGGGGTAAAAATACGCCTGATTGTGAGGTTCGGCAACCGCGCGAAAAAGAGTAGCGTAAAACTGAAGCTTTGAGTTCCACATTTCTGCCAGGTTTTTGGCGGTTCAACGATGGAAGGTCTAGAAATGTGACTAATGTCTGTGGCTCTGCGTGGTGGTTTTGTAGTTTTCTAGGTCTAAGTTTCCGCCTGTTTGTGCGGATTCGCGGCTTTGGGCTTAGGACACTCCGATGAAATAAGAAAAGATTTATACACGCGAAAACGGCAACACACCCATAACATATGTACATTTTGTGCAGGTACCTGTAGCTTGTTTTTTTTCGATTTTTGCATGCACAAAAGTATGAGGGGACGCAATAAATTACCGGGGGCACAAATCAACAATACAAATCAATTCCGTTGGTTTTTGGTGGGGGGGGGGGGGGGTATTTTGGTTTTATATGTACAGCGTGGAGAGTACGAGGGTTTGGGATGATTTCGTCTAGTTTATTCCTTCATCCTGTAGTCGGAGGCTTTCAGGTGAGAGAGGCCGCCCTCTGAACGAGAATATTTGCGGCAAGAATGATGGTGACTTACCGTCGTTGACCTGGCGCTGGAGCCGCAAAATTTCCTTGAAGCGTGAATCCTAAAAACTGAGGCTGTTATGTCGCTGCTGAGTATACAAATGATTGATTTGTAGGTTTTCAGGCAACTTCTACGTTTCGAAAGTCTTTTTGGCTTTTTGGGGCCATATGACCGGTTTTTTCTGTTTTAGCGGTAGTTCAGGCAGTTCAGGTTTTTCGCGCCTCAAGCACGTTTGCTAATTTCACGCGTGCCCACCTCGGTGACGGAGCCCTTGCGCTCCTCGACGACCTCGGTCTTCTCACCCCAGGTGAAGCGGCGCTGGCCGGGCGACCCGAAGATCATCTCGCTCAGCGACATGCGGCGTGTGCGTGGCGGTTCGGCTGAAATCGGTTCGCTTGAAGGGTTTTCTGGGATGATTTCTAAGAACTTTAGTAGGAAAACTTATCGAATTTTTTTTTCGGCGGTTTTGGCTCGGCAAAGCTTTTCTATATTTTATGACGCTGAAATAATCCTATTCCAGGCTCATCTAGTAATCTTTAATTATTCTTTCTGGGAACGTATTTAGATAATTCTGTAGACGGTTTTGGATAGCTAATTGTAAGCTGCCGGGATAAAATCTATTTGAATTTCCATTTAGTGCTTTTAGGGCTATAATTTCTTCCTTTAGCTATTCGTCTCCCGTTTTTCTACTTAGTATAGATAACTTTGCTTAACTAATTCTTCTGGGGAACAGCCTTTTTATGGATATTCTAGGGGATTCGATCGGATTTTTAATTTGTTAAAATTAATATAACTTGAGGTAACTTTTAGGTAATATTTTCCGACCTCCGACGGCCATCCCCTTGTCCATGGCAAAATCGGTGTACTCGGCGCTCATTTGGGCAGTGGGGGAAGTAGGGCCTGAAGCACCCAGGTCGGAGATCGAGATTCGTCGCATCTCGTCACCGTCGCTATCGGTGCTGAGGGTACGAGAATTCTTTCTGCAAAAAACACGTATGCGGTATACTTTTTAATAGGCTTCTGCCGAGGTATCGTTTAAAGAAGAGCCCAAAAAATTTTGCATACCGGCCGCCGAACGAAGGCTTCCAAAGAACGTCGATGTTGTGGTATGTGGGGGCATACTGGAATGATATTATTATCGTGATAATTATCAAACTATTTCAGTATTTGAAGGTCTGTAAGGTACGCCATGGGATACGCTAGCGATATGGGTTTTTGATAGCTATTATCTTTCCCGCAACAATCTTTTTAGGTTCTATCTTACGCAGAATTTTAGAACATTTTAGAAAAATTCTTCTTTTTCTTCGATCGCTCAGAAAAATTCTCAATTTTCTAGAAAAAGATAAATTTAAGCTTTTAGGGTTCAAAAATTAATTTGGTGTCAAAAAAGCGTAAACCAAGGGTGTAAAAACAGCAACAACGAGGCCTTATAAGGTAAAACTGTTTTCTACCACGGTATTCCCCCCGAATTTTGAGATCTCAACCTCTTTTATATCCCCCCCCCCCGTTAGGCAACCTTTACCAAAATTTTGAGTGACCCTGGCTAGTGAACTCCCTCTAGGTTCCGCTCGTTAAATTATCCTATTTCCACCCCGTTATTTCACCCCCCGTTAAGTAACCCTTACCAGAATTTTTAGTGCCTAGCCGGTTTAATGCCCTCTAGCTTCTGCCCCTCATAAATGTTTCTATACTTGATCCTGCTTCTCGTGTGCTGGCGGAAGGATCACGGGGCGCACGTCGATCTGCCCAACCAAATCACTTACAGTCGGCGCTCGGCTCTCGGACATCCTGAATGGTAGATCGTGGTACGGTAATGCTCAGCAGGGGGTACGGTAGAAGGGTGAGAATGGCGGGTAAGGAATTTCAGGGGCTAGTGGGGCACTTTTGGATATTTATAGCTGGCAGCTTCTAGAGGGGGGAGGAACCCCGCTGCAGAATCCGGTAAACAAGATAGGGAAGAGGGTGCGGAGAGAGAGAGAGAGAGAGAGAGAGAGAGAGAGAGAGAGAGAGAGAGTGGAGAAAGAAACAGAAAAAAAAGAAATGAAAAAATGGAGCCTTTGCCCCAGCATCACGAGGCAGAAATGGGGGAGGCCTATCCGGACAACAGAAAGGACAACCCCAGGGGTGGCCGGGGGAACTATGGCCAATGCGGAGGTTTTAAAGCGATCGGTAAGGCAAGGGCATGGATTTTGCCGCATCGCGACACGGACGCGATTTTAGTAAAATTTAAATAGGGTTAAAGTGGAAAAACAATAAAAAAATAAGAAAAATTTCTTTGGTGAAGTTTAGGTGGAAAATCCATTCTATATTTTTTTTGTCTAGAAGGGGAAGTGAGCGTTTTAGTGGTGTTTTGAGTCAATTTAACTATATTTTATGTGGAAAACAATCAAAAAATTGCAGCTAAAATTCGGGTGGAAAATTGGCCATTTTTGGGCGAAAAATTGCTCGCTCAGGCGATTAAAAGGTATGGTGCCAGTCGGGCGAAGCGAAGCAACTAGCGGAGATTCTTAGGGAAATATGAAACGGATGTGTAAGGCAAGTAGTTTAAAAAAACTAACTTCGAATTTACTTAAACAATCAAAGATTCCGTAACTATAACAATTACGATAGATTCCGTATTACCGTAGCCGGTAAGGGCTTTTTAAAGGGACCTGGAAGCCCGAATTACAGTACGCTAGGATACACTTTGCTTTACTCATTACGACCGGATATTCTGGATTTAATCGCTAAAATCGCATGAGGAAAGACATGGGGATTCAAATGGCAAAAGCATCGCTTGGTAGTTATGTCCTAAATTCTTAATTCTCAAATGATCACTGCAAGTTCGTCCCTGTTTTCTCACTCATAAATTCTCAATTTTCCGAGTTCTCAAATGGCCTTTGCAAATTTGCGCCTTTTCCTAGCAATCCGGCTGCCTGATTTCACAAGAGCTTCTCGTGGGGGCCTACCCCCCAAGATGGCGATCGATCGATGGGGGCACTCTGCCCTTTCCCGCCTAAAAGCCTTGTTTTCGTGCTTATAGCCCTGGAAATCCGCTAAGGGAAAGGGTGGAGAGTATAACAGGAAGGTCACAAGGGTGAGGGTGGGGAAGGGATGGTTTTGTGGACACGGAGAAGCAAAGCAGCAAAAAGGGGCCATGCCCCCGAGTGCTTATTTGCCGGGGGGTCGGGCCGTGCGCCGCGTGCTCGCTCTTTTCAGCTTCCTTTTTATGTCTGGCTGACCGTGAGTCGCTCTCTCTGCTCTCTCTCTCTCTCTCTCTCTCGCTGCCTGCGCGTTTTTTGAACGCGGACGCGCCTGCTGTTTTTCCGACCCTCCGACCCCTAAGCGAGCGATTTCAGAACTGCAGAACAGTTGCTGGGGTATTTACTGGTAGGGCGTGCTGTTGACTACTTGAGATTATTGTTGCCCTGATTTAGACGCTTCAAAAGGGGCCGGAAAGGCATAGAAAGTTATGTGGATGTCACAGAACATTCAAAACATAATCACTCGAAAATTATAAAATCCGCTAATTCCGTACGCGTTGCTCTGATTACGTCACCGTCAGCATTACGTTATATACCTTTTACAACGCCTAATTCCTTGCTAAGCTAAGTTACCGTAGCCAAGCGTACTTTACAAAGCGTAGGCTAATGCTAAAGGCATAAAACTACCCCAAGCCTAAGCTTAGCTAAGCATCCCAAGCCTATGTTTAAGCTAAGTCTATGCAAAGCCCAAGCCAAAACGAAAGCTAAGATTAAGCCTAAGCCCTAAGCCTTAAGCCTTGTAAGGCAGGCAAGTCAGGGAAGCCAGTCGCCCAATCAGTTGAAGGCGTGCTAGCGCAGGTTATTTAGGTGCTTATATTGCTGTTTTATGATAACTTTAAATCCCTACACCCAAATTCAAGGTCCATGAAAAATTGGCAAAAATTTCAGATTGAATTCTGGAGGGTCACTTTCCGTTCTGTTAGCCCAGCTGGCAATTTCATCAGCTGACCCCCCGGCCAGCCAGAAACAAAATTAAATATTTGACCGGAATTTTTCCGGATTATTGGGAGCTGGTGGGCTCATATAAAATTGGCAAAACCGTATGGAGAGGCAGAAGTGGGATCTAAAAAAAGTGAGTGTATAGATGTGGCGGGGGTAGGTGATGTCTGGGGTCTCCTGATTCACTGACTCTCTCACGAAGGGCTCCCAAAAAAGGACGGGGCAGAAGCTGGGCCATGTGACGGGGGGAGAGGGGCCCGAAAATAGAAGTCGTCGGCAAGAATTATTTAGACTTGGAGAAATGGCAGGTGGAGAGAGAGAGAGAGAGAGAGAGAGAGAGAGAGAATGAGAGAGAGAGAGAGAGAGAGAGAGAGAGAGAGAGAGAGAGAAAGAGAAAGAGAGAGGGAGAGCAAAAGAGATGGGGTGAGAGAGAGCGACAGAAAAAATAGAGAAAAGATATAGCGCTTGAGGGAGAGAGAGATAGGGAGAGAGTTAGGGAAAGAGAGAGAAAGAAAAAGATAGAGAGAGTGACATAGCTAGAGTGAGAGGGAGAAAGAGCGAGAGAGAACTCCAACAATTCAATTCATAACAAAAATCCCCCAGAAGGTATCAGGGGTCTCGTTTCAGGGTGTCTGGCAATCCGTATGCCCCCTTTATCACGCGAGTTCATCTGACCCGGGCTATCAGTTGTGAAGGGCGGACGCGGGGCACAGTGCTTCTGTACTCACACCAAACATCCAGGTACCCCCGAAAATGGCTTAAAATAATATTAAAAAATTCTAGATCCGAAAAATAAATCGAAATGCCGACAAGACAAAATATCGACAGCTTAATCCCGACAAGAAAAAGGTGTTTTAAAAGTAGCAAAAAATAAGGCCCTGGGCTACGAACCATTCCGTTTTTACGCTAAACGTAAAACTTCACAGTCCTGTTAATTGCATCTCGAGTGGTCCTGCAGTGATTGCAGACCCGCTGCCCTTCTTCTAAATCACCAACTGTTCGATCGGCCTGTGGGGGATCAACAAATTCCAGGGCAATCCGCTCAACTACACACCTCGGTGGAAACAAGATCGAAAAAACGCCGCCGATCGCCTCAACCCCGGAAAGATCGTCGAGTTCATTCGGCGCTCTTGGACTGGCTGTGAAAAAGGGAGCTCACGGGATAGAATTCGGACCCATAAAGCACGTGCTTTTTCAAAGCCACAGTATCACCTCGCTTTTTAAAGGGATAGTGACGAGAAAAAATCTTAATTTTTCATTGGAGAGAGAGACACCCATAGAAGAGAGAGAGAGCGAGAGAGAATGAGAGCGAGAGAGATAGAGATAGAGAGAAAGAGAACGAGAGCGAGAGAGAGAGCTAGAGAGCGAGGAGGGCGAGAGAGAGAGAGCCAGAGAGCGCGAGAGAGTGATAGAGACATGGTAAAATTCGTATTTCTAGCACCAGCTACAGTAGCCTATCATGGCCCCAAAGCATCATTTACCACTAGCTACCGTATTCCAAGAGCTTTAAAGGGATAGTGACACCCAAAAATCGACGATGTTTCTACGGTGACCGTATACCGAAGGATTTTAGAGGATGAAAAGCTTGGTTTTAGAGCCTACAGTACCCCCAATTTCCGGCTTATCATTTTGGAGAGGTCGCGGTTGGGGTTCAGGTGTGGGCAATTTTCCGGGCCAAAAATTCGCCCCGTCAACAACCCGCATTAATCCGCTTATCTTTTTTTGGATGGCATGGGGTTGAAAGGGGGCGAGATTTGCGGGATGCGGAAAAAAAAGAAAAAGTGGGTTTTTTACAAAAATAACCTAAAACTCTAGAAAAACGTCTAAAATTGTAGATAAACTTGTCGCAATTGCATATCTCTAAAGCAGGAGTTTTAGAATTAAAAATCCTACAAACCGCAAAAACCACATTTTGAAACGAAAACAACGAGATTCGGGCCTATTTGATGCCCTTTCCCTGGTCAGCCGGCCCCATAAAAGGCATGGGCTGTGCATTGGAAAGAATGGAATTTCGATAAGTCGTCCTCGTCTCCTCTTTTACCCTCTTTTGGGAGGCTGGGCCCCGATTCCCACAATAACAAAACCACGCTGCGGCGAAAATAGCCTCGACTCGCGGGTAGCAATGAGGGCAAGGCGGGATTTGCAAAGATCTGTTGTTTTAAAGGGACGGGCAAGGCAGACAGAGCGGAGAGTGGAAGAGAGAGAGAGAGGAGAGAGAGAGAGAGAGAGAGAGAGAGAGAGAGAGAGAAAGAGAGAGGGAGAGAGCGAGCGAGAGAGGGCAGAGAGATAGCGAGATATAGAGAGAGCGAGAGTGAGAGAGGTAGTGAGAGATAGAGAGAGAGAGAGAGAGAGAGAGAGAGAGCGAGAGAGATAGAGAGAGAGAGAGAGAGAGAGAGAGAGAGAGAGAAAGAGAGTGAGAGCCAAAAACCCACCAATAGGCCATAAGCCGTCCCAAAGCTTTTCGTTAAATTCTCGAGCTCAGGCCCTCGGTTTTGGTCCCTGCTCTTCCTTCCCACCCTATCAGCTAGCTGGCCAGCCTCGCCGTCGCGGGTCCTGGAAAGTTTTTTTGGTCCGGATTTTTGAGGGAAAACCGATAAAGGAAACCACATGTGAAAAAGGCATGGAGATAACGTAACGATTGCTTCGTTAGAATTTGGAAAAATAGTGGAGAAATTCGGAAAAGGGGCCTAAAATTAAGCTACAGTTAAGATTCAGCCCAATGGTCTCTGCTAGCTTGCCCTAGATCCTGCATGGTCACTGCTAGCTTGCCGCTTGCCCCTTCCACAAATGATCCCTGCTAGTCTGGCCGCTCTCCTTAATGTTCTCTGCTAGCCTGTCCTTCATCCTCAATGCTCTCTGCTAGCCTACCCTTCCCCACTGATATCTGCTAGCCAACGCACCCCCGACACGCAACGCACACGCTCGGCAACTGGTCGCGAAAATAGCCGAAAACCGTGAACTTCCAAAATTAAAGACGTAATGAAAATATGAAGAATCTGTGAGTACCTCCGGCTACGCTACACACCTATCGACAACGTCAACGACTTTTGTACAACGAAGCTGAACATAACCTAAAAAACATCAAAATTTTCCACGTGCCAATTTCGATGGCCCGTCTCAATCTTTGGCGCCCAGCTCTGTTTGCAGAGTGCCCGGAATTGGGCGGTTCGTTGCGGGGTTTGGTCATTTTTTGGCTATTTTCTGGTCGACCCCTCCCCAAAAAAATGCGATAAAAAGCGGCACGCGGTTTTGATATTGCGGCGTTCGCCCGTATTAACGGGGAAATAAAAATGGTCTAAAAAAGGTGAAAAACGCTAAAAATCGGAAAATACGGTAACACCGAGGAGTCACTAGGTTTTTTGGGCTTTTACGCATCAGACGCTCCAGATAAAACCCATTTTTGGGGCTTCAAGAATCGAGTTGAGCCGGACAAGCTTGAGCTTAATCTAATCACGTTAAACGCTAAGTTAAGCCTAGAGCGAAGTCGAAAGCTAAGCTGCTTAAGTGGAGCGTCTCGTAGCCTGTAACTGCTTTGCTAAACCCAAAATAAAAGTAAAAAGGTATGGGTGATTTAAGGGGACAGTGACAGGGAGAGGGACAGCGAGAGAGAGCGCGAGATCAAGAGACAGATAGAAAGAGAGAGAGAGAGAGAGAGAGAGAGAGAGAGAGATACAGAGAGTGAGAGAGAGTGAGAGAGAGCGTGAGGGAGGGAGATAAATATGTGAGAGAAAGCGATAGGCCCTCTCTCTTTAAAACTCAGCCTCGCCGCTTTGCAACAAGAAATGGTCCGATCCGCGCACAGCCCAATTTCTGCGAACCAAAAAAATCCGGGGCGTCTAGCTGCTCTCGGGGGGTTGGTCAAAATGGGCAGGCAAGGTCAGAGATTGTGGCGAGAGTGAGAGCGAGAGTGAGCGAGAGAGAACCATAGCAGTGTGGCCTGCTTTTTAATCGGTGCCGCCGCGAGAGTAGCCCCCCTTCGTGCAGAGCGATGCGGTGTAAAAGCGTTCTCCCCGTATTTTGCACGTTTGCCATTTGGTGTTGGGTGTAAACAGATCGGGTTACTGGTTATCTTCTATAACATAATTTGGTGTTGTACCGGATTTTTTAGCTGGAAAAATGGGAGGATAAATAGATATTTGAGATACTTTGAAATTGAGCTTGAAATTCGTATGTTTTCGGCGAAAGATCTGGCCATTTTGAGTTGCAACTTTGAAAATACAATTTAAAGAGGACACATGCGGTGTAAATGTTGTTATTGGGGGAGTGCACCGGCAGAGCGAAGATTCGAGCCAATTGATAAGATAATTGTTTGCGGCGCTCCCACACCGCTCTGCAACCTCCTAATCTCTCCAAATCAGGGGATAGAATCAATTACCCATCAACGAAATAAATATCTTTAATCTGGTTGAAAAATCGAGACGAGTGGTGCCTATTTGAACCCTAAAGGGACGGACAAGGCCTGGCATAGATTTTTTTGGACTGATAAGAAGTCGTTTTGAGGTGTTTTTTGGAGTTTTGCGTTTTTCATTCCATAGAGCTTAAAATTCGGCACAAAAACCTGCTTTTGAAAATCGATGGCCGATTGTTATTTTGATGCAAATTCGCAATTAAAAGCTCATTTCGCCAATTTTCGCCGGTGTTCACAAAGTCTAAACTCTCTCTCTTTCTCATTTTTCTCTAAGCGCATAGTTGTTCAGAAATTTTGCCAGATGGAATTTGTGCAGAATTTCAAGGTCCATCTAAGGGATTACCTTGATATCCGAAAACTCCGAAAAGCACTTAAAAACGACCGATTGCAAGGCTTGGGTCTGGATTTCGGAGTGGCAAAGAGTGAGTGCATAATTAGGGCTTATCGGGCGTTTTAAGTTTACGATATCTCTGTCTCTCTCTCTCTCTCTCTCTCTCTCTCTCTCTATCTAGCTATCTTTCTCTCGCGCTTCCCTTGTGCCAAATTTTGACCCGCTGCACCCACGGCCTCCATGGGGCCATCGGATTCCAGGACTAGAAAACATCTACCATCGCTCCGCGCGCATCGCACTAAATTGATAGGTGGCGCCGACGAGAGAAAATTCGAAAAATCGGCGTCGACATATCCCGGGATGGCTGTGGGTGCGATTGATAAGGGTTCGCCGGGATCTGTGGACGAACAGGCACCAAAAACACCTCGTGAAAGTTGTGTTTAAAGGCACCGAAAGATACAAAAAACATCTTAAACTAAAATTAAAGACAAAAAAAAGCTGAAAAAAAATAAATATTTATTAAAGGCAATAAAATAAGTTCCATAATATGAGACCCGTATGCACTGCTTGAGATCGTTGCGCGCAGCCTCATCCGAAATAGCCATCCTAAAATGCGGGAAATTTCTGGGTTAAAAAGTTACGGTACCTCATCGTCGCTCTCGTCGTCGAATTCGTTGTAGGACTCGCGGTTTGAGGAGATCGAGTCGTGGAATGAGCGTCGCTTTCGGCTGCTTTGTCTTGTCGGGATGCTGCTGAAAATGTCATTTTTGAATTCAATAAAAGTCCCGTCTCTCTCTATCTCGCTTTTTCTCTCTCTCTCTCCCTCGCTCGCTCTCTCTCACTCTTTCTCTCTTTCCCTCTTACCGATGAAAGGTGTCGCGTTGCGTTTGAATAGGCGGTGGGAGACGGCTCAACTCGACTGGATGTCGATTTCTGGAATTTGGGGTGGTTTTTTAAAACCTGGAAAACCTACCGTAACCGCACCGACGTCTGTGTTGATGGAGGTCGATTGGGCAGATGTGTCGTTATTGGGGGTTGCGTTTGTTGTTGCTGAAAACGTCAGATTTAGGAAAGAGAGAGGGAGAGAGAGAGAAAGAGAGAGGGAGAGAGAGAGAAAGAGACATCCTTACCTCAGCATAATCCACATAGGGCTGCGGGTTCAAATCGGTAGTGATGATTTCCCGAGAATTCATTCTCCTCGGCTTAAAGCGTACCGGTAGCGGCGAAGAGGCAGGAGCAGCAGACGTGTTTCCATCGCTGAGCACGAGCTGAAAAAGGAATCCATCATTTCCATGTAAAGATCTCTGCTAGCTAGCCCGGATCGGCAATTCTGGTTCCCGGAGTGGTTCTGCCACAAGGGCCTCCCAAATTCTCTCTGCCAGCCTACCCTTGGTGCCTGAACGTTCGGTTCTCGACGTTGATACTGTGTGGAGATCATCTCCTTGTTGCGTCCCTTACCGCAGCAGATGAACTGGTTGAAGCTGGAAAAGGGGTCTGTTTTTCTTGCTCTAACACTCGCTCGCTCGCTCTCTCTCTCTCTCTCTCTCTCTCTCTCTCTATCTCTACCTGCTTCGATACCAAACAAGTGCAAACAAGGCAGCAGCGGCCAAGCAGACGGCTCCAACTCCAACAAGTACACCTATCCACCACCGACTTGGGGAGTGCTTTTCCTAAAAGTTGGATAAGTTACAGTATACTAGCGTACTTCAGATTGAATATATATAGCTTTTTAGCGTTCGACTACGATGGAATACGAAATTCCGCTTACATTAGTGTGCGTACTGGACTTCTCCTTGCACGTGTAGGTCGCCTCGTCGCATTCCAGATTTTCAGCGCATTGCTGCGAGACGCGGGTGGAGCCAGGTGTACATTGTACGTTTCTAAAAAGGGGGAATTTGCGAAAGCGAGAGCGAGAGAGAGAGAGCGAAAGCGAGAGATAGAGAGAGAAATATTTCTCCCTTAAACCCACGAGCAAGTGGCCAGCGTCGTGCAGTTGCAGCACTTCAACGGGGCGCAATTCTGAAAGCTGAGCTTGGATACTACCGTAATAAATACCCGAGCTTCAGTCGTCGTCCCGAACGGACACTTTGTACAGTACTCCGCGATGGCGTGCGTGGGATTCACGTAAATCAGGGGGTCATCGGAAATTGGGTGCTCGTCCTGGGGGCACTTTGCCAGTAAGCTGCAGTTGGCCAGCAGGGTGGAGCCTGGAAATTAGATATCTCTCTCGGTCTCTCTTCCACTCTCTCTCTCTCTCTCTCTCTCTCTCTCTCTCTCGCTCTGTCTCTCTCGCTCTCTCTGTCTCTCCACTCACCCTCCTCTGGTGTAGTATACTCCCATACGCCTCCGTGTGGACACTGCGTACACCCGGAACCGTCCTGCTCTGTCTTAAATGCACATTCCTACTGTGGCTAGAGTTTATCCACCTTATAGGTCCCTTTCGGGCACGCCACGCATTCCTCATCCACGTCCAGCTTCATCCCCGCCGCGCAGAAGAAGCATTCTGACTCGCTGGTGGCGCCCTGAAAGGAGAGGGATAGATAGATAGAGAGACAGAGAGAGAGAGAGAGACAGAAGAGCGAGAGAGAACAAAACCTACCGTATGATTCGTAGTAGCCCCGACCGGACACTGATCACAAATAGCCGACACATGATCGCTGAACGTCCCTCGTGGGCACGGCTCGCAGTTGTCCGAGTCGCGCACCATCAACCCGGGACCGCAGATTACTGTAAAAAATTTAAATAGGCAAAATCATCAGAGAAAAATCTCAATTACTATGAGTATGCGATTGTTTTTAACCGACTTTCACCGGAAGGAGCACTTGCCAAGGACAATAGCGCTGAACTTTCAACTAATTTCGGCAGCTACAGGGTTACTGAAAATTAATCAGTTTTCAAGCTATATTTGTGGGTATTTTAGACATTCCAAAATTCCAAAATTGTGGCAAAACCTGGAAATAACGGGGGGGCGGGGCGGGGCGGGGGTATCGTATGGCCTGTTCGTGTAATGAGAAGCCCGGAAAACGCGAAGAGGCCCGGTGAAAATCGATGGCAGGGGATCAGACATTAAAACTGGCTTGGCTTGGCTGCTACTTAGCCTAAGCTTAGGTTTCGAGTTTAGTTTGTCGAATTTTTTAGAAGAAAAGCGAAAAAAGAACCCGCTAGCTTTAGTTTCTCATCCACCTGAAGTCAAGTGTTTTCCGGAATTCAAAAATCCCTCAGTTGCTTTCTCTCTCGCTCGCTCTCCATCTCTCTCTCTCTCTCTCTCTCTCTCTCTCTCTCTCTCTCTCTTTCTCTTTCTCCCGCTCTCTCTGCCTCTCTCTCTTTGGCTCTCTCTAGCTCCCTCTCGCTCTCTCTCCCTCTCTCTCCCTCTCTCGCTCTCTCTCGCCCTCTCTTTCTCCAACCCACTCTGACAATCGGCCTCCCCGTGCCCGGAGCTGTGACAATTGTATGTCGTGTAGTTGGCCGGGCACTCAGTGCACGTATCTAGAAAAAAATAGAGATTGACGAAAACCCTCTTGCCCTCTCTCTGGCTCCCGTATGACCCGAGCGGGCATAGGCAATCGCAGACGTCTTGTTGTTGGCCGTTGACCTGGACGCTTTTAGGTTTTTGGCATCGGCCGCAGCTGGCTGGAAATAACGAGGGGTTTGGAAGAGAGAGAGAGAGAGAGAGAGAGAGAGAGAGAGAGAGAGAGAGAGAAAGCGAAAACGAACCGCAGGAAACCTTTTGGGTGGCCACATCCAGCGTCTTGATTGGGAATTCATCCGGGCATCCGATCTCCTCGTCAAGCGTCATTCGGGCGTCCGACGTAGCGTTCTCCAAAGCGGCCCGAAGCCCGGGAACGGAGTAGACAAATGTCTCACTGAAAGCTTTTTATTTAACGCAATCTTGGTCCATCTCTATCTCTATAGTCTCGCCCTCTCTCTCTCTCTCTCTCTCTCTCTCTCTCGCGTTCTCTTTCACTCTCTCTCTATGCCTGTAACTCTCTCACACGCTATAACTGGATAAAACCAACTTGACGGTGACGTTGAAGTCGTACTTGTTGACGTCGGCCACAACTTGTTCAACTCCTTCATCTACCTGTCGCTTTTCACGATCTCCAAAGAGTGGTTGACACGGGTTGGAGACGTAGTACGAGCATTCTGCTGCTGTGGCTCGAACCGAGTCGCAGTACTGAAAAAATCAATGTGAACAGAGAGAGAGAGAGAGAGAGAGAGAGAGAGAGAGAGAGAGATAGAGAGAGAGAGAGCGAGAGAGAGAGAGCGTGATGTCTACCTGATCCAAGGCATTAGTCACTTCCTGATATCCATTCTTACAGTCCCCAGTCGTCGTGATATTGCCGTTCATTTGCTAAATCGCCACCCAGTTACCGTACCCAATCTGGTTTTATACCTGATTCGATGTATCCGTCCGACCACAATCCGGAATTTGGAATTCTGCTCCTGGCAGCATGCCATGCCACCGGTCCCATTGGCCCTAAACACACGGAAGATTTAGGAGTTTAGGAAGATTCGAGCACGAGTTCTTGAGCTTGAGTCTGAGCGAGAGCATGAGCTGGACAAAGTATGAAAGAAACTAGCAGAGAATACTCAAGAAAAAAATTTGCTATTGATTAGTACAGGCAATCGCGCAGTGACCACTGAGGATTGACCCTTTCATGAATGCGCCAGTTGGGCTAGCTAGCAGAGACCTTTTGACAAACCCTGCAAAACTCACCAGTGAATCGCACAAATAAAAACTCGGTCGAATCGGTGGGTAATACTCGGCTGTACAATTGACGAACACCGCCTGAACGGATCATTATCTCTCTTTTTAAAGCTCCGATACCTTGATCGCATCGGTTCCATTGACGTCTCGCATCGTCGAGCGTCCATTCTCAGGCGATATCACGCCACCGCACTAGTGAAAATTCCGTAACAATACTATGGAAAAACCTTACCTCATTCGGGGCTACCGTAACCTTAAATTGGCAAGTCACTGAATTTTCGTTCGCGTCGTAGGCGGTGATCAGAACTGCGTACATGCCCCTGCAAAAAAATTAAATAATACGGTCCGAGTTTTGGTCTAGGGTCAATTTGAGACTTAGGTAGGCTTAGCTTAAGCTTAGCTTAGGCTTAGCTTAGGCTTAGTTTAGGTTTAGCCTAGGCTTAGCTTAGGCTTAGCTTAGGCTTAGCTTAGGCTTAGCTTCGCTTAGCTTAGGTTTTTAGCTTAAGCTTGGTTCTTAGGCTTAGCTTAGCTTTACTTACCATGAAAATATTTGACCGGAACGATAGTTGGCCTCGATTCTGACGACGGCCACGTTGTCCTCGAATTGTGCCGTCCAATTTACCTAAAACACACGACGTTGCTAGCTGCGTTAAATTTTTAGGATTCCGTGCTTGGTTATTCATTCGTAATCGGTTAAGATAAAGCTTCCGAATCCCTTAAACAAACTAAAAACCCACCTGGACGAGCCGCTGGCTGCTGACGATTCGCAGATCCTTGGGGCACGAAACGATGGTCGGCGGGATTTTGTCTAAAAAAAGGTGTGGAAGCCAGAAGTTCGCGATTCTTGACTCGATGTCCATCCACTTTGCGGGCCATCGCGGAATATCGCGGCCTTCCACCCCCTTTAAAATCCTCACCTTTCGTTGTACAATTCCGATCATTCTGTCTACAGTCTCGTTGCGGAGCTGCGCATATACCAGGGTAACTCTTTGCAACGCCGGGGTTTGAATCGTCGATTCGCGTGTAGTTTTCGGGCCTAAAAACAGAACCTGGATTGGATTTGGTCATTTTAAAGGGACCGGGAAGCCCCAGAAGCGCCCGAAAGTCCGACTTCTACTGACAACGATGCATAAAACCTTAAAACAAGGGCAAAAATTGCTTTCTTAGAGGCTATACTACTAAGCTTTATACGTGTTTTGAAGCGTCGCGGAGCTGTCGACACCTAGTTCAAGCAAGGGTGGATTTTGGCGGCTTTCTGGCCCCATTAGGCTTAGAATTCCGACCATTGAATTAGTGAGGCATCCTTCGACAGCGTGCAGTTGAACGCGAGCTGCTTGATCTCCTGGTCGTCGGTTCGGGTGTAGTCGAACTAAAAAAATGAGTTAGAGAATCACGCTCTCACTCTCTCGCTCTCTCTCTCTCGCCTCAAAACGTACAGTCACGTAACCAATGTCCCCTATAAAAGGGGCCCTTCCGGGTTGGGGTCGGGCGAGTTGAATGTAGAAATTGCCATCACTCGTCGTCGTCACCGCCGGGAAATTCGTACGGTTTACCATTTGGCCATCCTAAAAGTTGGGTTTAAGCTTAAGTCAAGCCTAAGCGAAGCCTGAGCTGAGCCTAAGCTAAGCTTAAGCTAAGCCTACCATATACGCCAGCCATTGGTTGTTTGTCGCGTCGGACTGATTCCAAGGATGCCAGACGCATAACTGAAACAGCATTAATAGACAGAGCGAGAAAGAGAGAGAGAGAGAGAGAGAGAGAAAGCAAGAGAGAGCGAGCGAGAAGGAGAGAGAGAGAGAGAGAGAGAGAGAGAGAGAGAGAGAGAGAGAGAGAGAGAGAGAGAGAAAGTGCCCCGGATAACCTACATGTTTCCACAAATTCGGCTCAGCTTCAAACTGAAGCGCTCGAGTCCCATTGAGCGTAATCCCGCGATTGCTAATAGACAGGAATTCCGTGTCACTTTGGTCCTGAATTAGATGATTTTGAAAGCATTACTGTAGCGTCGCGTGTGAATTCAAATACACCACCCACCAGGATCAGGCTCAAAAAAGGGGGTTGCTCCTCCCCGGCTCCTGGTGTTGGGCGGTACCGTACCCAGCCGCATAGTGTGAATTCTCTGAAATGGGGGTAATTGTGGTTTTAAATGAACTAGATTATTAGTGTATTTATGTAAAATAACCTCAAAAAGCTGAGCTTGACTTTGGTGGAGACGATGGGCTGCGGGCTAGGGATTCCGTTGAAGTCGAGGTTGAAGCTGAGTTTGGAGTCTAGAAGAGAATACAGAATACAAACTACACAACTTACCCTTGGCATTCTCGCAATATTGGCCGCTGAAGCCGACGGGGCATTGGCAGATCCCTCGGACTTCGTCTAGTGACGTTTCATTAGTGCACGTGCCGCCGTTAAGGCAGAGGGTGCCGATCCCGCAGGCTTCCTGTGAAAAAAGATAGCTTTTGCGGTTTTTGGAGCTTTTAAAGGGACTCGGAAGGCGGGATTATGGATTTTGCTGGCTGCGGTAGCTCTTATTTTCAGGCCTAGCTCTATCTTACTTGTTCCCGCGTATCTCGTTCTCGCCTTCGCTAACTATCGTTCTCTCTCTCACTCTCACTCTCTCTCGCTCTCTCTCTCTCTCTCTCTCTCTCTCTCTCCCTCTCTTTCTCTCGCGCTCTCTCTCTCTATTTTTCCATCTATCCTGCTCGTTCTGCTCCCTTTGCTGTCACGCTCACTTTAAAAAATTCAAATTCACGAACCGCCAAATTTATCGTGCACTCAGGCCCCGCCCACAGCGGCTCGCACACGCAGATCGCCGAGTTTTCGGTGGTTCTGGAATTGTTTTCCTTGTTCTCTCTCGCGCTCTCTCTCTCTCTCTCTTGCTCTCTTTCGCTTTCCCTCTCTCCAAAAACCTACGCGCAGCTCCCATGTACGCACCACCCTGAGCAGCCGACATTCTGGCAGGCGACGCCCTCGAAAGCTAAAAATTTGATTTGCAACCGGTCCATATTGCTCCAAATTACGCCTCGGACAGCTGCAAATGTAACCGCTCATCACGTCGTCCGTACAGTTGCCCCCATTTAGGCATGGTGACAGGCGACAGTACCTAAATAGACGATTATTCCAGTTTTTCGGCCGATTCATTACTGTCACCGCCACCTTTAAAACCCACGAGATACTGTTGGAGCAGTTTGCCCCCGCCCATGTTGCTGTACACGAGCAGACGTGATTCTGCTCATCGTCTTCGCCTGGAATTCAACGGGTTCTGTCATAGCCTGACCCATCTACCGTATACGTTCAGACACATTCCCTCGTTCTCGCAGACGGCCGTGTCGCAGCCTTTTTTCGGGTCGGTGCAGAGGTCGCCTGGAAAGTGTTAAGAGCTTCCTAAATAACCGCTGCTAGCCGGCCCTAAGCTCGATTTTCGGTGTCACTGCCCCTTCAAAGGCCTCACCTTGCCATCCGTCATCACACACGCAAACTCCATCCACACAGTCGCCATTAATGCACATATCCAAATCGTAGCAGGGTGGGATGGCAGGGACGGGGGTCTGGAAGGCGTACGGTCGATGGGACGGGGTTTAGGAAGCTAGGAGATAGAGCGAGAGAGAGTGAGAGCGAAAGCGAGACAGCGAGCGAGAAACAGAGACAGAAAGCGGGAGGGAGAGAGAGTGCGAGAGAGCGGGAGAGAGAGAGAGAGAGAGAGAGAGAGAGAGACAGAGAGAGTGAGATACCCACCCCGCAATCCTTGCCGACAAAGCCGGGTAGGCAGTAGCAGAAATAGTCTCCCAGCAGGTTCGTACAATTCTGCGTATTTTCGGGGACGCATGGATCAATTCCGCGGCAATACTTCGTCACGTCCGAACAGGTCGGGCCTGCAACGCAATCCAATGCAAACTTTTTCCCCTGGGATCCGAAATTTCTGGTCAGAAAATGCAGAAAAATAAAACATAAAATCAAAGCAGATCCACCTTCGAAACCGGGCACAAACGAGCAGTCGCAGGCGGCTTTTCCGCTAATGTCCTCAACGCATCGTCCTCCATTATGACAGGTGGTAGTGGGGCGAACCTGGAATTTCGCAGGCTACAAGCTACACAAAAACAACTACAAAAGCTACAACAATCAAAAATTACACGCTACAAACTCGAAAAACCCACGTCCGAGCTACACACCGGGATCTTGTTGTCGCAATATTGGCCGTTGTACCCTGAAACTAATGCGTTTCCATGCTTTAAAGGGACAGGGAAGCCATGGGTTTTGTGGATTACGTGATTTGGAGCCTTGCACGCTCCCTTTAGAGTATCGACACGTACCGGGTGGGCAATCGCAAGTGCCATCTGGCCGGCAGGTTCCGCCGTGCTGACATTGCCCTAGACAGGCGTCGAATGGGATGCAAGCCCTGGCTCCGTCCTCCTCGGTACCGTTCAGCATATAGCCGTAGTCGCACATCAGCCAGGGCTAGAAAAAGTTGGTTAATGGCCGCCACTTCTTAGAGTGTTCGGTCAACGCTTCATGGCCGCGTTACGAGTGGAGAGAGAGCGAGAGAGTGAGACAGAGCGAAAGCGAGAGAAAATGCGAGAACGTGAGTGAGAGAAAAAAAAGAGAAAAAATTTAAAAATCCAAACCTTGACAAGCCGCTGCTCCACCGAAAACACGACCTGTTCGCATGATCCATGATCGACAGCGCCTGTAAAACACGGAATTACTAGGTTGAAGCCGACAGTTTCGACCGATTTTTAGATGACTGGCGTCCCAGCTCGTCGTTCTCAGCTGTGTTACCGGATTCGTGCGCGGTGTGGTCGTGGTGGTATTGCCTATTAGTGTGTTATTTTCTTAGCTACAGACGAAGGTTAGGTAATGGATTTTTCTAGACCACCCGGATCTACGAAATTCACTCACCGTAGAAGTCCGACGTCGTGCTTCCCAGAATGGCAGCTGTGGTGGTCAGGAAGCCTCCTAAAAAGCGGATAGAACGAGAGAGAGATAAAGAGAGAGATAGAGCGAGAGAGAGGGAGAGAGAGGGGAGGCGATACCGAATGTGCATGATCCGTTGGTCGCCGTCTCGCAGAAGTTCCCTTCGTAACCTAGAAAAATTGGCGCATTTTTGGCATCTTCGACTTTTTAAAGTAATAAAAATTGCTTATTTTTAGCCGTACCTACCCGCAAAGCATTTGCACCGATAGGGATTGACTTGCTGGAAGGGCTGGGCCGGGCAGAAGCCCGTCCGACTGTCGCATTGACATTTGGGGGGAGGGTGACCGGCGTCGACCGGCCAGCAGACGTGATCTCCAATCCATTGGCCATCCACGCCGCACATCGTCGGGTAAAACACTTTGCCGGGTTCCACCTGAAAAAAGGCAGTTTTTCGCTCTTTCTCGCTCTCGCTCTCTCTGTGTCTCTTTCCCTCTCTCTGTCTCTCTCTCTCTCTCTCGTTCTCTCTGCCTCTCCCTCTCTCTGTCTCTCTCCTCTCTCTCGCTTAAAGAAGGCAACTCACACAGCTACCCTGCAACAGGGCAAAGGGGGCCGTCTCATTGTAGATGGCCCGAATCTCGTCCGTGTCGTCCCATTGACAAACTAAAAACATTACATAATGTGTCCAAAGTGCAAAATAATTCGAACGCGTCACGGTCACGTTGCGTCCGCGTTCTCTATTGTAGTGTCTTGTGCTGTGCTCTCTCTCGCTCTCTCTCTCTCCCCCTCTCTCTCTCTCCGCAGCACACGAATCTCGAATTCTTCCCAAACCTACACTTAATATCATCGTACGTCGTCACGGTCCCCTCAATGAGCTGCCACACAGCTTCCTGTATTTTGTAGTATACCGTATCGCACGTGAATTTACCGTTCCACTGTTGACACACTGCCACACTGAGCGGTAGGCCGGGCTGAGCACCTGATGCGTGTTGCTCCACGCGCTGATGTACATCTAGACGGCGCACTAAGCGAGATAAAGAGCCAACAAAAATAATGGTAAAGTCAGTACCAAAAAAATGAAATAGTGAATTTTGAAACTCACCGCCACCGTAGTTTTCACGAAGAAATACTGGCGATTCGGGTCGGATAGGTAGAATTGGCCTTGACGCTTGTGATTGTCAGGCTTCGGAAGGGCAGCGATGGGGCACGTTTTAACTGAAAAGCATTAGGTGGGTAAGTGCAAAAATCCCGACACCAAAAACCACACATCCAAAACCCCGATGGTGCGTACAGTAGTGTACTATGTACAGTTCTGCTAAAAACCAAAAAACGAAAATGAAAAACCCACAAACACATTCGTGGCCTCGTTTTTCGTAGTCTGGCAGTAGACAGGCGCATTCGTAGCCGCCTTCCTAAATTTAGGACTTATTTTTGCATTTTTTGCATTTTAAACTTCGCCTTTAAGCTTTAGGGAGGTCGAAAGAATAATTATTTTTTCAAAAATTTCCTAAAACATTTGAAGGTTAAAACACACCGCAAGCGGCACGCATCTACTGACGCCCGGCTGGCAAGCGTCCGTCTTCCGCGCGCACTCGTCGATTACTGTAGGATAACCATGTTTTGAGAGGGCTACACTAAGCTCCTACCGACGCACGTCGTCCCGTTAAACTCAAAATTCTCGTGGCACGCGCACGTATAGCCGACGTCCAGTTTGACCCACTCGCCCGGGCCGCAGATGAAACTGTCGTAGGTTTTGGCTAGAATTTGTGTTCCGATATTTTGATTTTCTAGGCCAGAGAGAGCGAGAGAGAGCAAGAGAAAGAGGGAGAGAGCGAGAGAGAGAGAGAGAGCGAGAGAGATAGAAAGAGAGTAAGAGCAAGATAGAAAGAGAGCGAGAGAGAGAGCGAGAGAGAGAGAGAGAGCGAGAGAGAGCGAAAGAGAGAGAGAGAGCGAGCAAGAGAGCGGCTGGGAGTGACAGACGATAGTCAAAAAGGTACCCACCTCTACACGGTTGCCACAGATATTGCCAATCATCGAGACAAAACGCCGCTTCCGGGGTTGGCTCGAACCCGTTGGCGCAGACGGGTTCCCCGTAGTGCTCGTAGCTCGTCCAGTCAAGCGTCCCGAATGGCACGGACACCCTTGGGCAGGCTGAAAATTTGGTTTGTTACTGTCACGCCTCCTCTAATGCGTTGCGGGCGCGTCACGTGTCGTTTTGGGAGGCAGAAGGAGACAAGCAGCGCGTCCGGAACGCGCTAAAAAACCCACCCTTCGATTTTTGGTCAAAATTGAACTGCTCCCAGGTGCCGTTGCGTGTGCACTGTAGCCACGGGTCTTTTGGGTACACCTCGTTGTTGGTGGCTTCGTATTGTGCCTAAAGAAGTACGATAGAGTACTACTGACGCACCACGTCGTACACTCGCCAGACGGGCGCCGTCGTGTTGACCAGGGTGTTGTTGTTGATCACGAGCTCGGGTTGTGGGCATTCCACTGAAAAAGCGGGAAAGTTTGAGATATGGAGGGGGAGCGAGAGAGAGAGAGGGAGAGAGAGGGAGAGAAAGAGACAGAGAGAGAGACACGGAGAGAGAGAGAGAGAGAGAGAGAGAGAGAGAAAGAGAGTGAGCGTCTACCGGAACTGCACGCCGGCTCGGGTATCCACCGCCCATCCGCTCCACACGTTGAATCGAACCTCGCCGATTTGCTCTCCAAATTGGCAAATCTCGCACGACACTGGAATTATTGTATCAAACGCGCTGCGGCGATCACCTAACGCGTCGTGACCGCGACGCGTCAAAACGTCCACCAAGCGTATAATCACCTGGACTATCAACAAATTGCGTTCGTAACCGATGGGATATCCGTTGGAGACGACGGGAAGCGGGCAGAATATCGACGTTTCTGTGGTTGATCGGCTACAGCTTAGACAGTAAAGAACGTACCGACGCATTCCCCGATTCTTGCGGACCACACGCCACCAAAAAGGCATTCGATCTGCTCGGGGCCGGAAAGGAATCTCCCATCCGGGCATCTGGCGGTTACGGTAGAGCCGAGGGTACGGTGCGGGATCTCGGGGTCCACCTCGACGTCTCGTGGAATATCCGGGGACGGGCATTCTGAATTGATGACGTTCGAATCTTCACGTCTGTTAGTGCAAAAATCGGATGACTTAGAAATTTTTAAAAGGGCCGGCAAGGTGTTCTTTACGTTTTCGTAAGCCAACAGTCAACAAAGGCCATGCGTATCCCAGGTTTACGGCAAGCTTAAGCCAAGCCTAAGCCTTTGCCGAAGCTAAGCCAAGCCTGAGCCTAAGCTAACCAAAGAAGGTCCGTTAATGCCTTACTTCCTTCCGTTTAATGACGAATCTCCCAGAAGCGCTGGAGATGAAGAATTTTAACGGCGACTGGGAGAAGTGGATCGCCGACTGGCACAGGGGCAGACACCCAGCGTTTAGAGTACGGCTCTCTCCGGTTGGTGATGAGATCTGAGATTTTAAAGGTAGTGGCAAGGCAGGGCGTCAAAAGCGTTTCGCAAATCACAACCTACCGTAATTATCGTCGTCTCGTCCAGCCTCAATTCATCAACAAGAATACTAATAGCTCTGGGGCTCTTGGGCCCGACGACAAACGAGTAGCTGAGCACGGCCGGGGTCAGATATGTTGGGCTCAGGTCGGAGCCAGGGGGCCAGGTTGGGGTAGAGGTGGCAAATGGACCGTTGAGGATGACAGTGCCGGAAGGGGAAGAGGTGAAGGCAGGGCAGGCTGAAATTGAAATGGGTTTGGTATTCGGTTTTTAGGCATTTTAAAGGTACTGGAAGTGCGGAATCTACCCTTCTTGTCAACTAAGTCTCGACAACCCCGAAAAGCGCCTTAAATAGAACAAAATATTGCGCAGAACATCCGCATTTTTGCTAAAAATCTAGTAAAATTTAGCGCCGTCTTCAAGCGTTAATATCGACCTTTTTGGCCCACTAGGTCTCGACAGCTACGCAACACTTCAAAACACGCGTAAACTGGATTTGACTTTTTTCTTTATATATTTCTAAGAATATTTGACTTTTTCCTGCCAAATTACGCCATCATAGTGCCAGAATCTAGGCGTAATTTGGTGTGCCGCGTGACTGACGACAGCTAGCTGGCAGAAGACGTCGATTCTGAAGCTTTCCAACCCCCCACCTCGATAATACTTGATCTGCAATGACCCGTAGGCTGGCCTGGACGAGACGAGCGCCAGCTGGATACAAGGATCGGCCGACGCCGTAATCAACGGCAGTTGAAAATCCGAGCCCAACGAGAGTTGCGCCGACGCGCACGAGGAGATGTTCAGCACCGAGCCGCTGGGGATTTGGCCGGAAATCTAAACTTTGATTTTTTGAATTCCATTTTTTTTTGTTGAATTCCATGTGTGACATAGTTTTTTTTTTTGGTAGATTGAACGTCTGAAAGCACTTGCCACGAGCATCACACTACTTCTGCCAGGGTTGTCAATGCGCCATCTACGGGTTTGTGGCTGCTCGAAGGAAACTTCTAGAATTCCCTCCTTGTCCCGAAGAACGATTGTCCGATTGACCGGGTCTAAAAACGGGTTTTATTTATTTCCAAAACCAGGAAGCTAGAGGAAAAACACCTGTAGAACACTGCCAAAAACAACTTACAGCGTCGTCGCCCCTGAAAACCGGCCGGCAAATTCTCGAGGTCTATCGTCGACAAATCGACCTGAAAATAAGGAATTTAAATAATAAAGACCATTGAAATATACAAAATTATAGAACTTTCAAAAGCCATAAAATGACAAACCTCGTCGCTGCCGTCGGCGCAATCGCGAAACCCGTCGTTGACTGCCGACTTGGGGATGCACCTTGAATTGTCGCCACAGCGCCACTCGTCTAAAAAAATCACAAAATCACTACTTATGTATTGATTTCAATTTTCTAGTCCAAAACTACCATCTCTGCAGGCGAACGTCTCGCAAAGGACGGGCAGCGTCTCGGAGCAGTTGCGCAGCGCCCAGCCGATTTGTTCAAGGGTTTCTTGTAAAACGTCGGACGAGTTTCTAAATGTTTAGAAGCTTTGACAACTGTGTAAATTAACTATTATTGCCGTAATAGCAGCATCTTAATAGTTGTTGAGTAAATTTAACTAAACTTCAAGTGGAAAACAACAACAAACAAAAAATAATAAAAAAACAGTAGAAGTTTTGGTCAAGAATTGGCAATTTGCAGTTAGAAAATCGATAGCTTTTGTATTTTTAACCAAATTTTGTTCGTTTTACTTTATAATTTTAATAAATCCTCCCAGAAAAAAAAATCCCTACATTGCCCTACTAATTAAATCGTTCAAAACCTACCGAACCGTCACGGCCACACAACGCGAATCGCCGCTCTCGCCCAGCGTCGGCTGGCTGAACGCCCATGACGGGTTGAACACCGAGAAGTTGCCGGCCATCGAGATGCTGCTCAACTCGCGAAGGTCGCTGGTTGAGTAGCCTAAAACCGATGATGCAAAAAAATCGTGTAGAAAAACCTGTCCACATCGTGCTCTCTTGGAACAACCGCATCTTCAGCATGGCGCGCAAGATCAAAAAGTTGTCCAGCCGGGCCGGATAGGTGTTGTTCGTTCTAGAGGGGAAAAGGTGTTGGTGCGTTAGCGGGGGGGGGGAAGAGAATTTAGTGGGGGGCCCTAACTTTTTCCTAAAGTTTTTTTATTAATTAAAAGTTATAATCTCCTAGTGAACGGACGCTAGAAAAAATCCTGTAAAAATAGAAAAATAGCTTACATTCTATTACTAGACAGGTCGAGTCAGCTAAGTCGATTAAATTAAGTCGGTCCCCCGCTAATGAACTAGTGCCGTTTAAAAACAAAAATTTACAACTACCGTTTGCACAGCGACAGCGACGAGGCGAAAGGGACGCGTTGCGCCGGGTTACTCATGAAACACGACGTGCCGACTTGCTGCCAATCTGAAAAGTGTATTTTATAGTTGGTATTTTTGCATATATGAACGCAGCAATGATTCCACTGTCTAAATGCCATTTAATTAGTTTTATTGTTATTATTATACCTCCATCCGCGCTGCTAATATTGCACCACAACCTCGCGTTGCCCTTCGACCACGAATACGGGTATTGGGCCCAGGATCTTCCAAGTAAAAATAATAATACAATCCCGAATAGCCATAATTGCGCATCAGGCGGTCGCGTTCTCATTTTTCTAAAATATTAACCCAGAAAATCATCCAAATATTGGTAAATCCAGCGTAAAAAACATAAAGATCCGAATAAACTAGGAAATATCGTTTTCCGTATAGAGTTTAATATTTTATAGTTCTTATACCTTTCTAAACATCAAAAAAATTTGAAATATTGAGAATTTCGATGAGGGAAAACGTTTAAATATTTATTTCTTTAAAAATTTTACTCTTCTTACAAGAATAACGCGCTAAAAAACACTAATAAAATTGCAGAAATCGCTCAAGAATCTCAATATTATCTTTTTGTTGTTTTTTGCAAGAAAACACGATAAAAAAATACTAATAACAATGCAAAAGTCGTAAAATAGTCTGAATATTTACTAATAGTAATATTATGCCGTTTTGCAAGAATCTACTATATATAAATTTCTAATGTCCGTCCGTTCGCGCGACCGGGAATTCAGCCAAATCCGGCATTCAAATTCCAAATTCAAATTTTTTAAAAAGGGGTGAAAATGGTCAGAAACGGGAGCCAATTTCAGGGTGTGCCCTCGGCCACAGATTTTAGTAGAATAGTGAGTGCCCTGCTAGGGTGCGGTGTGGCAAAAAGAGAGTCGGGCGGGGCTCTTATCAAAAACGAAAATGGCGTCCTGTAAATTCGGCGGGATGAGTGGACCGCCCAGGTTGGGCTAAAACTTTGGCAAGGGTGCGACAAGCATTTTCAAGAATTTCCGGTTCTTTCGCATTATGGGGGGAACAACATTTCCTGAGGATCCGATTTCTTCAGGTGCCAATAGAGGAAGCGAATCTAAACTTTTTTTGCTATTCCTAAACGCAAAAACATCACAAATTCAAAAATTCAAAAATTATCGATTTTCGAACAAAATATCGCCTAAAAAATTTTCTAGTTTGTTCTATTGCTTTTCTACTTAAATATAGCTACATTTTACTAAAAACTCAATTAAAATAATTTCTACGTTACTAGGAATTTTTGGAATTATAAAAAAAGTTGGTAAACCCCCCATATTGCGATTGCGAAAGCACCGTATTCTGAAATGTGCACCGCTGAGAATCGGTAAAACAGCGTCGGACGCTTCCCATACACGAAAAACCACAAAAATCATGAGCAACACTTTTTGGGTGCGAAATGTGTCGATCGCCTCGGGGGAACGAAGTCCCGGCCGGACATGCTTGCTGCTGATTATGGAGAGCCGGGGCAAACATGCCCCCGCTGGGGGGCCCTTTCTCCAGATCCCCCCTTTTGTGCGCTGTCCCCCTCAAGTCTGACACGGTCAATAAAAATAACCGTTTATCCCCGACACATACAAAACATACAGCGGCGCATAGTTAAAGCCCATTAAATCACAGGAGTGGTCAGTGAAAGCCCGGGAAATTGTTGCATATCAAATGGCCGTTGGAGATGGCTTCCTCAGCTTAGCTTGATGACTTGAGTACCTAAAAAAGCCGCTTTGCGTTCATTTCGCCGATTTTCACCGTGCCATTTTTTTATTCACCGATTTTCATTTCTCCGCTTTTTGTTTCTGCATGATCGTTCATGTCGGTCATTTTAGGCTAGTTTTGGAAAAAGAGAAACTACTGAAGACCATTTTTAACTACGCCTAAACCCCAACTTTAGTTAAACACGTAAAAGTAGAAGCTCCATTTAAATTGTTTCTTCGCTATGTGAGTGGAAAACAGTAAAAAAAACTGCTAAAAAATTTATGAAATTTCGTCGAAAATTTTTTTGCAGTAGTTTTTGCTTTAGTTTTACAGTTGGCTTCCCCGATAATGAGAAAAAACCATTAAATTAAAATATACGAAATCTTCGCCTCCTAACGAAACCGAATAAGTAGCATAATTTGGAAATCGGCGAAATGAAAATCGGTAAAATGAACGTATATCGATGGGATTTTTCAGAATATTTTCCAATTTCCTGTAAAAAACTTACGGTTTCCACCTGACTTATTGTGTCCATGGGCCCCTCGACGGCGTGCCCGGTGACCCGGTTGTCAATGTAGATCGCGTGGTCGTTGCCGCCCTAGACACCCTTTATCAATAGTTCAACGCAAGACCAAACCGGCATCGTGCGATCCCCGAAAAAGTGGATGCTGTCGAATTCTTTCTCCAGGTAACGCAAACAGAACGTCTTGTCCCAGCCGGTCGGGTAGACATCCACCGAGATTTGGCCGCCTTAATCAAATTTAAAAAAAAAACGAAAATAAACATACCAATAGCAAAAGTCAGGCCGTAAGATGCGAATTTTTCTTCCAAAATTTTCACAAATTGCTCACGAATCTGAAAAAAATATCTGTTGTATTTAGCTCTGCTCTACTTTATGCTGATTGTCGTAAACTACAAAGTCGGCCCTCTCCTCGTGCGTACAGCTTCTGCCGATCGGCGAGAAATTGATCATGCCCTAAACACAATCATAATTTTTTTTTTAAAAGGCCATACATTTCTGAACTCCACAAAGTTGCCCCGTTTCACCGGCAGTCGAAGTTTCGAGAAATATTCGAGGACAAAGTTAATCAGATCTTGCAGCTTATCCTCGCCAAGTCGAGTTTGGATTTTCTAAAATAAAGATATTGATTAAATTTATTGGCCATACGTGGACTGGGTATGCCTCATTTCCGTGGTAGCCAACGACACCGTTCTCGGCAAAGACGTAGTCAAATTGTTGGAGTACTAAAAACCATGATTTCCGGTGAGCAACGCCTACGATGATCAAGATCCTGTCCGGCGAGTTGTTCGGCAATTTTGTTGAGATCCGAGCCGCCAACGACGGCTAGCTGCGTTCCAGAAGAGCGAATGTTGGCCAGAAATTCCTTCATTTCCGATGTGATATCCTGGAAAAAATTTATTAAAAAAAGGTCCTTACAGTTACAAAAAAGTTACGACAAAATCGCTCCCAATTACCTTTCTAGCAGCCGTCAAGGTTCCATCAACGTCAAAAAGCAACAACGTTTTGCCCATTTTGCCTGCAACAAAACGTCGGGTCTGTGATACACGCTCGCAAGTCCGCAGCAACAAGGAAGACAAGCCTCGCACAAAACTTCAAAAAAATTTAGTCGACTGCTAGTGCTGAAGTTGGCTAGAACGGGGTAATTCCCAAAGTTCAGATGTAGCTAAACAATTTATTATTAATGCTTTTATTCGGAGGCACATGCTTCAAAAAGGGTACAGGATAAACGACAGGCGATTCGGGAATGGTTTAGCTAATAGAACCCGGCGACAGACCATAACACACGTGGAATACACTCGGGGACTAGGGGCAGAGATAAACGGGGCCAATAGAGCGCGCCCGCAAAAGAGATCGGGACGGGAGGGGGAGGCGAGAGATTGAGGCAACGCTTCCACATCATGATGAAATGAGAATTGATCTCGCGAGAAAGGTGGAGGAGGGAGCCTGTTAGAATATCCAGAATACAAACGCGGATTTCTAAAATCTCGAATTCTTATAACCTCGGATTTTCAGAATTCCGAATTATCATATTTTGCATTTTAGAATCTCGAAATTTTGATAGGCTTAATGCGGGGCTAACCGTGCAATTTAAAGGTTCTCGTCGTTGAGCCAATGGAAATTTCGAAACTCTGAAATTCGCACAAAAAAAGAAATTTCGAGATTATAACAATTAAAGAGTCTGAAACACCGAAAAGAAATGTACATGAGATCAATCCTCGATTTTTGCCTCTTCATCAACCGGCTCCTGCTTTGGGACCGGCGCGGCCACCACCTCCTCCTTCTTCTCCTCCTCCTCGGGACCCATTCCGAGCAGCGTCAGGATGTCGCCCATCGTGCTCAGCGAGTTCAGCAGCATTCGTTTCCGCTCCATCTGCTCGTCGAGGCGTAGCAGCACGTGATACCTTTCACACTCCAAAAGTCCGAGAGTGATCTAAAAGAGATTGGTTCGAAAATGGAGATTTCTCACCTGCACCCATCGATGGTGCTGCTGACAGTTCTTTTTGGCCTTTTGGCAAAAGCCCAGCCCCAGGGTGCGCTCGATATTGTCGAATATGTTGTAGACCTAAAATTGCATTAAAGCGAAAAATATTTGAAAACCTCATCAAAAACGGCGGAGTCCTTCTGATTGTTCCAGGCCAATGGAAACCCACAAATCTGTAAAACATCATTTTTTATCACCGAGTGTACAATGAAAACTTCACCAGCTCAAAAAGGCCAAGAAATTCCTTTTAAATGCTATTCCAAATATATTTTTATTTTTTTAAATACCTTCAATTCTTTCTCCAATTCGCCCTTATAATGATCGGCACACATGACACGCAGTCTTTTACAATACGTGTTGCTCGTTTTGTTCAACGCATCGCAGAATAGATTGTCCGGGTTTTGCTCTTTCATCTGAAAATGACAATAGGACCGTTTTATCACAACAACAAACTTCTTGCGAAGATCCCAGCTCGCTCTGTTTTTCCTGCTTGACGAAGCAACGTTCGATATGTTTCGGCAGCGCTTTTTCGCCCACATCGGCCGCGCACACCGGGCAGAAGTAGCTGATTGTGCCCTAAAAAAAAGAAAATCGTTTTCAAGATTTTCGGGTACTTTTTCAGCCTCATTGTCCACCTCATTTTCGTCATCACTGTCGACGGGGTCTATAGCTTTTACCGCCTGTAAAAAAAAAGCATAATTTTGGCTCGAAAAGCCTCACATTGACCCAACGCTGGACCAACACCATACGGTCGACGAGTTCCTTGGCCCGGACGAACGACGCTTCTATCTAAAAAGAGCTTTTTATTACCAATAAAATCAAAATTTCAAAGTTTTTTTCAAGTTCCCACCTGAACTTCCAACTTCTTGCCCTGCCTGATGCCCTCGGTGAATTGGCGCGGCTGCTTCCAGTAGCGAACGGATTGCTTCTTGGCGTGCTTGATGCGGGCCTAAAAATAACGAAAATATCGTCTATATTAAAATACTCACCTCAGCCAGTCGCATTCCACAGTCATCAGAGCAGTATTTGCTATTTTCGCGAGCGGTGAGGATGCATTCCGGGCCTTTAAAAAAAGATATAATCGCCATTAATACTTGTCAATATATAAACCTAGACACTGATGAGGGGTGTTTTCACGTTTTCTCGGTCGCCTGGCAGCGATTTTCTTCTCGGTAGCAATGTTCACCTCTACCAAGGCTCGGGCTCGCACCTCTTAAAAAAACGAATCACCTCCGGGATTGAGTTTACCTTTCGGGTCATACTTCGACCGGCCCATGTAGATCTGATCGTCGTCATCGTCGTCCGAATCGAGCTGGAAGCGGTTTGTTTTTAGCAATTTAATAAAAATGCCTCCTCATCAAGAATATCAATTTTTAACTACCAACCGGCTTCCTCTTGCGCCCTCGCTTCCGCTTCTCCGGTAGAAAGTCTAAATCATTTGTATAAACCCGCCATAAATCGCAAAAACCTTTCGCTGGCTCCTCCTTGCGGACAACAAGACATGGAAAATGTGGGCACTCGGCCCACTTTTCTGGAGTGCACTCTTTGCAGTTCTTGGCTCTGAAGCAATGTATGCATCCCACTGGATTCGTGTCGACGCAACGGTTGCCTAAACGAAAGTTAATTGCAGAATTCGGATCCCAACCAGTCTCCTCCGCGGACTTTTTCTTCTCCACCGGGGCAGCGGTCGTTATCGTCTTGTAGATAATCTTCAGGTTGGGATCAGAGGTGATGCAGGTACTGCAGTACCATTTCTCGATGGCGCCGCCCTCCTTCTTCGTGACCTGGCAAGCATGAGTTTTTTCGAAAATTTGAGTTTCTACCTTGACGCAATCACCGTGGAACCAGATGTCGCATTTTTCGCAGGCAATCATGAACCGCTTGATGTCACTGGATTTGCATAAGCAGTAGACCTAAAGACAAACGATAGTTGGTGACGTAATTATCTGAATACCTCTGGCTTCACATCTTGCGTTTCTGTAACAATTTCGGTCAGGGCCGACGTAGATTGAGCAGCAGCATCATGCGCGGGTACTGTCACTATTGTAGGCTTTTGCTCCAGAACCTGAACAGGTTTAGGCTTAGCGAAACGAGGACGCCACACCCACCTCGGCAGATATAATCAATTCCTGCTGCTTCGGCTGCTCCATCGCAATCACCGAGGCAACGACGCAGTTTATCGACTCATCTATCGAAGAGAGGACCTCTTCCTTCCTGCCCTCCGCGACACGGGATATCGTCTCATCCAGTGAGGAGAATAGATCGTCCAACGGGTTGGAAGGCGGGTGGGGCGGACGCTCTTCTTCAGGTTCTGGCTTTGGTGTTTTCTAAAAGTGACATCGGTTAGGTAGTTAATTATGTTTTACCAAGACGTTGGGTTCCCCGTTAACGATCGTAGTGATCTCGACCGTCGATGCCGGCTCGATCTTTACCGTCGCGGCCGTCTGGACCGGTGTTTCGGGCTCAGCATTTACCGTTGTGGTCGTCTCAGATGTTGGCTCAGACTCCATCTTTACGGTCGTATCCATTTCGACCGTCGTTTCAGGGTCCATCCTTACTTATTTTTGAAGCAAATTGGACGGAACGGACCAAAAACTTTAAAAAATTTAGTTTGAAAGTGGTACACGCAAGGGAATTTCGGGAAACGGCTTGCCCACAAAGTCCGACTGTGCAGAGTAGCCGTACTAGTCGCCGGCCCCGGGCCACTGGCCGGCCAGTAAATGACCAACAAAGCTTTGAAAACCGATGTTTTTATTTTGTAAAATTACTTTATTCTCCTCATCACCTTCCAAAACTTCATTTTCAGATGTCGCTAAGCCAGTGGAGAATCGACTCTTCCCACGCGTCCCGCGCTGCACGGACAGCGGACAGTGCCGCTTACTCCCCGCCCGGCTTCTCGAATGTCGGCCAGACTGTCCAGCATCACGTCGAGGCCGAGGTATTTTTATAAAATTATCGAAGCTTTATCCAACATGTATCAGTGATTTTTACGCCGTCTTTTCAGCAATCGTCGGATCAGCAAGAACACCTGATGAAGAAGCGAGCGTGGGATGTGGCGATGGGCCCGGGGAAAAGGTGGGCAAAGCTTTATTAAGAATATAATAGTTCTTTTTAGTTTGCCGATGAATATGTTCATGATGTACATGGCCGGGCGTTCGATATCAATCTTTCCGATCATGATGGTCGCGATGATGCTTTGGCGACCGTTGAAGGTGCGTTGCAGAAATAAATACAAAATACTCAGTTTTAGGCCCTATTCTCTGTCAACAGCACGTTCAAACCGCTAGAGCACGAAAGCACCGGTTCGCTGTTGCCACACAAGGTGCTTATTTCTAACGACCAAAAAAAAGAATATATTTTAGCTCGTGTTCCTGCTCGGAAATTGCGGTGTCGTTGCGCTGGCTATTTACAAGGTATAGGCTTATTTAGTTTTCTAGGTAGTTTCCTTCTTTCAGATTCACACGATGGGACTGTTGCCAAACTACGACTCGGACTGGCTGGAATTCGTGCCGGAAGCGCGGCGGATCCAGTACACGTTGGTTGGGGACCTTTTCGTTTAATAATGTGCCATTGCTCTTCTCCCGTCTTCCCGTGGGGACGTCACGTTGTGATCAGGCTATTTTTCGGATTCTTTCAAGTGTGCGTTATAAAGTTTTTTGGTTTATTATGATTGAAGTTTGCGTATCGAAATTTCACAAATAATGAGGAAAACTGGCTAGGGAAGCGCGTAAAATAGGGTAGTTAAGAGGAAAATTGTATTTGTCGACGGGCCGAGGGCGGCAGAGACGGCGAGCGAATCCCATGCCAGCAGTCTTTCCTCAATCGGAAGACATTCTCCTGAAATACACAAAATATAGTTTTTTTCGACCAAAATTACGGTTTGACCGAAATTTCGAATTTTTGAAAGTTTTAGATAGTTTCTCTAATTGAAATATAGCTTTATTTTAAGAAAAAGTACTTCATAGTCAGTTACTAGACTCGTAAAAAATATCTATCCCCCGTCATAATGCAAAAGAACCTAAGTCGTCGCTTCTTACCATCCACATCATAATATCCAAGCTGGCAAATGCACGTCGGGCCGTCGGCATTGTTTTTGCAGACTTGTTTCACTAAAAAAATATAGATCCGGTCGTTTTCACGAAAATACCCGGGCATTCATGGAACCGGCAAAAGTTCTGGAGCACACACGTCCCGGCCTCTTTTTGGTAACTGATCAGAACGTTTTTGAATGACCGCACTTTGCCACCTACACTTTGTGCGTCGGGCAGTTGCACGTCTCGTTCCAGTCGTTGTGGCGCATCATGATGAAGTCAGAGTTGAACTCGGGCTGTAAAAAGAATAGCCATAACGGCCTTTTATAAGTGAACCCACGCTCAGCTCACATTTCGAGCCGGCGGTCGGGCAGCTCATCACATAATGGCCCTGCGGCGTCTTCTCGTCACAGGGGTTGGGGCAAAAGCTGAAAAAGGGCCAGAAGTTTACCTTATCCTTGCAGTTTACTTTCGATAATTCGCATTTTTCGGGGGTTTTAGCGGCCAAAAATCATATGAAACGTTTTAATTCCGTGCTATTTTGCGAATTTTCGCTATCTTCAAAAAATATACGAAAAATTTTCGTTTCGATGCTACGTTTCCTCGTCTACCTAAGAAAAATGCATACCTATGCATGGCGCAATTTTCGTCTTCTGGCATCCGGTCGAACTGCAGCGTTTCGAGCAATTCGGCGTTCCACGCGGCCTGAAAGTTTAGAAGAATAAATGGACCAATTCTTTTAGAGCTACGTAGGTTCAGTTTCTAGCATGCACCCACCGGAAGCTGGCCCTCTTTGATCTCCTTGGAGTCGAGTGTGCGGTAGCCGCAGAACGGGATCGGCGCGCGCATAAACTCGAAGCGCATCGTCATGTGGCAAAGAATTTGGCCGCCGCTGGAATTTGGGGGACTTTTTAATAGCATAAAGTAAACAGCGGGATAATTTACCCACGTCAAGTCCTGCTCCATCCACCGCTCGTCGAGGGCTTCGCGCATGAATTCGCCACTGAAATAGATGTACAAAAAAATATAAAAATTACGTGATGCTTGTATTCTTCTTGGCGAGCAGCCAGGAATTGCCCGTCCGTTGCTCGTGGGTGATCACGTTGTATAGGGTTTCGATGCATTTCTGGAAAGGTTGAGTGATACAAAGTCTCTTCTACGATTCAGGGACAAGCCAGCAGCGGTTCTTTAGGAACAAAGAGCTTTCGGCGCCCTACATCCATTTTCATCGACGAGTGAATGCCGCAGACGTCCCGATCGCTGTATGCCTTGTAGAATCGATAGCCGACGCCGTCCGGGTACCCGTTTTCGTAGCTGAAAAAGGGTATTAAAGTATGCCACAGCTTTAGTTGGAAGCTTAAACTGTACCCAAGAGCTTTTTGGCGGTTCTACAGTATAAAAAGAAGCAGGAAAATAACCAGAGTCGAGGGCCCGAATTCTTACTTTTTGAACGATTTTGGAATTCAAAACTTTGCAAAAGGCTTTATTTTACGTTGCGCTTCGTGTTTTCCTTTTTTTGTTGTTGCATCAACTAATCAACTCTAAACCACATGAATAACAAAAAAGATACCCCTCGATGGCGTGGAGGACGTGCTTCTTGTGCAGACGGTAGTAGAGCGCGAGCACGCCGAGTCGCTGGTAAAAGGTGAACCTCTCTTTGAGGGGCAGCGTGCTGAATATGCTGAAAAACAACATTTAGGAGCAGGAGCTCGTTGCTTGCCTGACGACATCAGCATCAGTGTCCGGGCGGAGCTTCGGGCTCAACGAGAACGCCGCGTAGATGAGTGGGTCGTCGAGGTTCTTTGGGTCCTCTTCTTCCGGTGGTTCCTAGGTTTTAAAAACATAAAAAAATTATTTTTTGGTATCTTGTGCAGAGCAAAAATTTAATAACAAAAGAGATTAAGTGTATCAAACCCATATTTTGCAGTGAGAAGTTTGGAATAATGGCTTTTAATATGGCTTTAGGTAGTTTTGGTCTTTTACGTTTTTTCTTACAACGTCGCAAGAACAATTTTTATTACAGTAGTTTCTAGATCGTGTTTAATAAACGAAAATACACTTAAAATAGAGCATTTTGAAAGAGTCTAAAACATCGTTTTTGGCCGAAAAAACAGACTTTTCCATCAAATGTTGACGAAATTTTCGTTCTTCTTTTAATCTTTGGGCACTTTTGCGCGTCAAATACGAAAAAGCTGCAATGCACCCTAAAAAACCTTATTTACAAGCTTAAAAAGTATTCTCCTCCCCCGGAAAAAAATGGAAAAAGCACGTAGTAAAACCCCGAAAACTACGCCAAACATCTCTAAACGAACCGTCGTCTCTGGCTCGTCGCCGAAAGCTTTTCCAAGCAAAAAGACGAGCAAAAATATTGCAAGCCGTGGCCGCATCCCAAAATGAACCAATTCCTGGGAAAAACGAAATTGCAGTTTTGTAAATTCAAATACTTTATTCCTAAATACCCATGCAATTTGTACAGTCATTTTTGGTCTATTCGGACTTTTGCTTGGCGGCGCCGCGACAGCACACGCAACGCACGACGCAACGCGTCAGCCGGTAGACGAGGTAGGTGACGATGAAGAGCTAGAAAGGGTGTCAAATTTCAAAATTCGATGAAATCCAAATTAAAGCCTGGTAGCAGCAAGGCGCGCACAACATCGTGGTGTGGTTCGGAGCGGGGTGTAGTCTAGACTTTGCTACGCGGGGCGCCAATTGACGATATTTTTCTGTGGTTTCTTTGCATAGAATCTCGCAGTTTTGCAGTTTCGCTTTACGTTCAGACGCGTGGCTTGCGCGCTGCGGTCAGGCGGAGGATTTACATGACGTCTACATCGCAAGACTCAAAAAAACTTACAATCGAGCCAAGCAAAGCCAGCACATCGAGTTGATAGAGCTGAATAAAGTTGAGGTTCACACTTTCCGGGACGAGCTGGTCGATTGTCTAGAGATACGATAAGCTACAGACAACGGGTGTGGAAATACCTTGAACTCGGCCAAAAACGTCGTCCATTTGTTCAGCAACTCCTCGGGCTTTATCGGCTTTTTGGCGGCCATTTTGGAGAGTTTTTCGGCGGTGGCGGCAAGTCTGAAAAAAGGCTTAGGCTTAGGCTTGGCTGAGACCGGGCTTAGGCTTGGCTTGGCCCTGATTTAGGCTTGGCTTCGCTTTACGGTCGGCTTTGTGTTCCCAACCAAACCTACTGCTTGTCGTCGATGAGCTTCTGAATGGCTTCAACAAGATGATCAGGGGCGCTGAGCGTCAACTTGTTGAGGACGATGGCCAGTCCGAGCTGCTCGGCCGTGCGCGCATTTTTGAGCTGATCTCCGAAGAGGGGGATGGCGATCATGGGTTTTCCGGCGAGGATGGTTTCCTGAAATGGAGAAGATCTCTCTATCGCTCTCTCTCTTTCTCTCTCTCTCTCTCTCGCTCTCTCTCACCTGATAGCTGTTATATCCACCGTGTGTGATGAACCCGACCGTCTTTTTGTGCTCTAAAAATTGCTCATCTACGTTGAAACGATGGTACTCACTCAAAAGATCGGCCTGCGGTATCCACTTGGTCAGCTTTACATTTTTCGGCTTAATTCCGTCGATATCTGAGCCGGTGTACCTCATCACGAATTGGTAGTCGGGGAATTTTCCAAAGGCGGTCATCAGGGATTCCTGGATTTATGTATTTTATTGTTTTTTTTTTGGATTCTTGCTCTCTCTCTCTCTCTCTCTCTCTCTCTCCTCTCTCTCGCTACCGACCTTCCAACTCTGCGGCATCATCGTCGAATTTGCCACCGAGCCGAACGACATGATGAAAAGTCCCTTCGTCTTCGAGAGTAGCTTCTCGTACTCCTAAAACATTGTAAGATTTTTATTATGATTTACATATGGTTTCCCTGGACTAATTTTATTACTATTAACATCCATCGATTCAATTTCCAAACCTCAGGCAACGCCTTCGCGTCCTTGAACTGCATTCCAAGTCCGCCAATGTTGACGACCTTATGCAGGGTGGGCGTTGCTTGGGCGTACAGCTCGTTCGTGTTCACCATCACCAGAGGGCACTGTAGAAGGTTGGATTCTAATTCTCGCCCAAAGCACAATAACTACCGTCGGAGCGATGTCGAGGTGGAGATCCGGGAAATCGAGGCGGATGTGTTTGCGGAAGAGGGCAGTTTGAGGGTTCGGGATCATCCTGGAGAAAGTTGGTGATGTGGCAGGGATTATTTGGGAAATTGGCCTGGTGGGACTATGTCTCTAAAGGGTTAGGGGCACCTCGAAGCGTTCGGACGCGTTGGCTGCGTAACTAACTAATCCAGCGCTACGAGATTTCACGCAAGTCTGATCTCTCTCTCTCACTCTCTCTCTCCTCGCTCTCGTTCCCTCTCTCTCCCTCTCCCTTACCATGGATGTAGAGCAAATCCGAGGGTGTTCCCGATGAGACTCTTCACCCGCTGCGTGAACGTCATCCGATTTCCAGAGTCCATGACGCCAGCTGGAATTCTCTATCTATACCGTTCGCTCGCTCTCGCTCTCGCTCTCACTCTCTCTCTCTCTCGCTCTCACTCTCTCCCTCCCTCTCTCTTTCCCACTTTCTCTCTCTCAACCTAGACTTACGTGGAATGAAGCTGGAAAAGTAGGGTACGCCCACCGAGGCCCCGATATTCGCTCGCAGGTCGCCGGAGACGAGCCAGACCCAGGATTTGATCTGGAAAGTGTAGAATTGGCGGTGCGCACAAATTTAGGGTGTTCACTGGATCCGCGCGTAGTCGGAGAGGGGCTACGTGGGGCGCCAATCGACAGGCTAGGTCTATGGGTGTTTTCGGTGTTTTCTGCTCTCGTTACGGTGTCGATTGGAAGTTTGAAATTTGATGCAAAAAATTGGAAAGATCTTGGTATCACGCTCCCTTAAAATTGTTCCAGTGTTGCGCCGAAAACTGAGTTGTAAGCGCGTTACAAACGCGTTACGGCCATCAAACCGGGCCATATTCCCCTGTCACCGTCCCTTTAAAACCCACCCCAGCCATGTGGATGATGCCCAGCGGGCAGTAGTCGTACGCGTGCGTGAAGACGACGTCAAATTTTTCGGATTTCAGGAACGGGACGAGTTCTTTGTTTAGGATGGTGCCGGAAAGTTTACTGTAAGCTAAGACGGCGTATTAAACTCTTACCTTCACACGATTCGCCCATGATCTTCCCCCAGAAACTCATCGCCTCCCTGCCCTTCGCGTCGAAAAAGGAGAAGTCCTGATAAAAAACAATAAATTTGCCACTTTAAAGGGATTAGGAAGGCACAAATTTAGTCTAAACTTCCAAGTTCCTTTAATAGATTATTTCCTTACCCGGAACGTCATATGGGACGTCATTTCATCCATGTCATCTTGCGTCACGTTGCCAGCGGCATCGACGTTGAATTCTGGAATTAAGGAAATGTTTGTCACTCTCTCCCACTCTCTCTCGGTCTGTCGGTCTGTCTCTCTCTCGCTCTCTCTCTCTCTCACCTACCCTTAATGCTCGAATCCTTGTCGATAGTCTTCCGCAACCCTCCTTTGTACGGATTGATGTTAATAAGGGTGACATCATGACCTCCCTCCGCCAATGTCTGCGCCACTCTCTTGTTGAACAAAATCTGAAGGTAACGAAATTGAAAAATCGTTTTCGCTCGCTATCTCTCTCTCTATCTCTTTCTCTCTCTCTCTCTCTCTCTCTTCCTCTCTTTCTGTCTTTCTCTCTCTCCCTCTCTTTCTGTCTTTCTCTATCTGTCTGTCTCTGTCTCTCTTACCATCTCTCTCACTAACTCTCTCTCTCTCTCTCTCTCTCTCTCTCTCTCGTTCTCTCTCCCACCTTCAAAACCTTCAAAATGAAATTTACCTGACTATTCGAAAGCTCCAAAATGAAGAGCGCCACCTTGGCGGCCGACGCCAGGGAGGTTAGGGCAAAAATAAGCAAAAGCAGGCGCATGGCTGAAATGTAAGGAGTAAAAAGCGGCATTTTAAATGGACTGGGAAGGCAGCGAATAAATGAGGTGTCAGTGAGAAAGTGCGAGAGAAAGGGAGAGCGAAAGAGCGAGAAAGAGCGATAGAGTGAGAGAGTGGGAGACAACAAAAATGCGAGTAGATGAACGGGCAGAGGGTGAAAGAGAGAGAAACAAAAGGCTAGAGAAGACGAGCACCAGATAAAAAAAGGCAAATCTATAACGATGCAATTTTAAAGGGCTAGTCACAGCACCAGATAATCTTTACCAACTGCTAAAATCCCGACAATGACCAATTCAAAAAATTTACTCGCGCATTTTTATACAAGCGCGAATGCTGAGAAATCGTCTATGTGATAAGACAGTCTGTGATCGAGTGCGGGTGCAGATTAGCACGTTTCGATGGGCAGGCAGCAAGGGGGCCAAAAGACTGGGGGGAGAGGGTGAAATTGTGAAACCCTCCAGTTGCATCACCGAAAAAACAGATGGGGGACACAGATCAGAAACGATCAGAAACCCAAAGGAAATGATGCCGACGGAAGGACTTTGGGATGGATGTTTGCCAATGCGCCAGGAAAATAGCGGAAATTCGGATTCCCGCCAGTACCCACTGGGATCTTGGATCATGGAGTCGACATCCTATTTACGCATTAATGGTAATCATCTATAGCTATACGAACATGGATTTCCCTGGTTATAAGGGCTGGAGAAAGCCATTTTAGTTTTGAAAAATGCGCGTTTCAACCTCAGTGCGTCTCAGTCTCTCGTCTCATCTGGCTCTCTCTTTCTCTGTCTCGGTCCTTCTCTCTCTCTCTCCCCCACCTCCCTCTCTCCCACTCTCACACCTCTCCCACACACTCTCTCACTCTCTCCCACTCTCACACTCTCTCCCACACTCTCTCTCTCACGCTGTCTCTTCTTTTCCTGTTTTTTTTCTGTTCTCTCTTTCATCTGTCGATTTTTTCGTTTTGGTTTCGACCTTGTTTTCACGTCATTATTATTAATATTTATTTGTTGAACCAGTTTGGCAAAACCACAAGATAAATTGTAAACTAATTCGGCAATGGCAAGATTAAAATAGTCGTCATGGAATTAGCAAAGGAGCATGAGTGAAAGCCGGAGAAAGGAACGATGAGAGAGCGCTAGAGGCAGAGTGAGAGAGAGCGATAGAGTGAGAGAGAGTAACCTTTCATGAAATTTCGCGGGGTAGGTTCATGAAAGCCAAATGTTCTCAAGCAGTAATTTTCGGGCGTTTATATCATAACTGTTTTGGTGAGGTAAGTTTGGGCAGATTAATTTGCAAGAATTTGTGCTTTTGGAATGGCCACGGATTCGAACAAAACGAAAGCCCCGAAAAATTTGAGCAAAATTTATTATGTGAATCTGAAAAAAAATCAGGCCAGGGCGGCCCTGTCATTAATGCATCTGGGGCGAGCGGGCAATATCGGTAGATGATCATCAATATAATGTGTACAAGATCGAGAATGCAGCAAAGGCGTGCCCCGAATTATTCCCGTTTCTTCATCTCGGCCAGGATGCCCTTGACGAAGGCGGCGGCCCGTTTCCCGTTCTCCTTGGCGGCCTGCAACACCTCTTCGTGGGTCACCTCGACCGCGTTTTCCGTGTCGAAGTTGGCGCTGAAAATTAGGGAAATGGATTCGGAACCGCCTCTTCATCAGTCATTCTCTCTATCTCTCACTCTCTCTCCCGCTCTCTCTCTCTCTCTCTCTCTCTCGTAAAACTTACATATTGGTGATGAGGCTCATGCCGAGGACCTTAATTCCGCACTGGCGGGCGACGACGACTTCGTGGCAAGTTGACATACCCAACGCGTCGGCGCCCAACATCTTGAACAGGGACACCTGCAAAATGTAGGTGAAGGGGATAGAATTTAAAGAAGTAACTGGTTCAAAAGGAAATCTTTGTCATCCCGGTTTTCAAGGAGAGGTATTTAAGAGCCGAGAGAGAGAGAGAGAGAGAGAGAGAGAAGAAGCAGAAATTTCGGGCCGCTACCCTGAATATGATTTCGAAAGCCTTGTCCGGTCAGAAAGTAGGACCGCATAGCGTGCAAAACATAGGCAACGCAACTTCAACGCGTTCATTAAAGCGAATTTTAAGGCGCGAGTAAAATCCTGTTCATTAATACACCCACCTCAGCCGGCGTCTCATACTGTGGGCCTCCGCACATCACGTAGATACCCTCAGAAATCCGGATCCCCTGCTCCTCAGCCACGTGCAGCGCCATCTTCCTCAACTCCTTGTCGTAGAGATCGTGAACCGACACGAATCGAGGCCCGAATCGAGGGTCGCTAAGCCCGACAAGTGGTGATTGACCAGCAAGACCAGGGAGGAAGATGTGATCCTAAACGACTCCTTAAAAATCCTGTTACCACCCCCACCTTGATCAGCATCAGGTCTCCATATCGGAACGTCGACTTCATTCCACCGGCGGCGTTCGAGACGAACAGCGTCTTGATGCCGAACTGGTGCATGACACGCACGGGCAGGGCGCACTAATGGCAGGTTACTCAAAGGGGTGGTGACACTTACCAGAGCCAGATTCATATCATACTCGTAGGGATGGAAACGGCCCTGCAGGCAGACGACACGGTGGCCAGCGATACGGCCGAACAGCATGATGCCCTTGTGACCAGGGACTGAAAATGTGTCATTGGGACGTTGAGCTTAAGGCCAAGCCGACCCGAAGCGGAAGCGTTACCCTGCCCTTGGAAAACCATAAACCAAAGCCTAAGTAAGCCAGCATAAGCAAAAAAGTGGCCTCAAATTGAGCATGACTAAGCTGAGCTAACATAAGCTAAACTAGGCTGCTGCTCATTTTCAGAGCATATTTTTAAGCCTAAACTTCAGCTTACCATGTAGTGGCGGGAAGGCCGGGATGTCATCGTAGGAGACCGGGAACGGGTCCTCGACCAGATTTCCGAGCTCGCCAAGCCCCGAGCCGCAGATGATCCCGATTTCGGCTTGGGCCTGAAAAATGGTTTTATAGGGAGAGTGACAGCTGGGGATCATTTTAATTAAAATGAGAAGAATTTTAGATTTGGGCCAATTTTAAAGGGTGCGGGCCAGCTGGGGGACCAAAAGCAAGGCTCGATTCCATCCTTTCCAGGCCCCTTTGAACCCAATTTCATGGCCTAATCGATCGGTGTCTCAGTCCATTTCCGGACCGGCTGATCCCGCCACAACCGGCAAAACATTTTGGGCCAGATGCTAGTCTCGCTCCCCTAATATTGATAAGCGGCCGGCCGGGGAGAGGAAAACAAAAATCGCCTCCCTCCCAACCGCGCAAATAATTTTTAATCCTTTCCAGCTTGATATGGCTATGCCTAGCCAAGGCGAAAAGTCTCGACAAAGCCGGAAAAACAAAAGATCGCACCGGATTTTCGGTATTTTCGGCCGGAAATTACGATCTTTCCAATTTACGGACCGTGTAAGGTCGTTTTAATTCGGAAAAGTTTGTATGTCAGCTCGGATTGGAAACTCGGAAAAACTGACAGGATTTAAAGTTCCAAGTGAGTCGATTCAAAGTTTAAAAACTGACCCGATCGCCGGCGATTTTTCGGATGCCTTCAGCTGTGTCGAGCACTGCGTCAAACGATTGGCAGCTGAAATACGAAATTTTGCTACCGTATCTACCGTAGCATTTCGTAATTTCACGTTTATAACGATACAGTAATTAGCGTCAATACTTCTTTAACGTGGTATTTGTTGTCTACCGTAATACCCGTACTGTGGCGTACTTTTAGCTTTAAAATAGTAGCTAGTATCTACTATATCTTTATGGGGAGCAGTACACGTGCTAGGCAAGGAGCTTTTGCGGTATCGGGGGGGGGCTTATCGGCGGAAACCAAAACTTTTCAAAATTTGATTAAAAAACAATGTAAAATTTTTTGGACCAAAGTTTTTTCCTAAAATTTTTGTAAATTTTGGATAGCTTTTCTTACCTGAAATACGGCTAAATTTTGTTGGAAACGTTTTAAGTACGTGCTATTACGCTACTCGAAATTTTTTAAATTTTAGAAAAATTCAATTCCCCCGATAATGCGAAAGATCCAACGTATGTAGCGGACCGTAGCCTTTCCACCATTTCTCAAGCTCATTTTTGTTAGTTTTAGAAAAATTCAATTCCCCCCCCCGATATTGCGAAAGATCCAGCGTATGTAGCGGACCGTAGCCTTTTCACCACTTCTCAAGCCCATTTTTTTGTTAGTTGATCTTTTCAACCCCGTTCCCCACACCCTGGCCCAGACCAAAAATGTCACGTGTTCCCAAAAATGACAGCGCCGCGAGACACCGTTAAATTTTTTATGACCGCGACTCCGGACTATACCTATTTTCGTGGAATCTCCACCGCGGGACCCCCCAGAAATTGCGGGGGCTGATAACGATGACAATGGACCGCGGGGTCTTTTGCTGGCCGCCGAAATTTCGTCTAGCCACGACATTTGGAGTGTATTTTAGGGCCCCGGAATCGGCGGGCTGTCCCTTTAAAACACCAAAGCATCCAATTTCCGCACACTAATAGAGCAAGTCGAAACTTTCTCTTTGAACGTACTTGACGGTGACGACGGGGCGGTTGTTGTTGACGATCACTTCCATCGTTTTTCTGTTGTATTTTTTGGGGGATATTGGGGGATTTGTCGAACTGAAAAGGGCATTCTCGTCAAGTGGCAAGAAAAATAATGACAAAAGGGCAGAGAGAGAGAGATAGAGAGAGAACGCGAGAGAGAAATATTTTCATTTCATTACCTAAGTCAATTCATTCATTCGTATCGTCATTTTTGGGAGAAATACAGAGAGAGGAGAGAAGAGAACGAGAGAGAAATATTTTCATTTTTACCTAAGTCAATTCATATCGTATCGTCATTTTTGGGAGAAATACAGAGAAGAGAGAGAGAGCGATAAACATTCGCCAAACTGGAACCAAGGGGCAAAAATTCGATTTATCAACTACAGTAACCCCCCTTTCTACAGAGGAGCGAGCAAGGGGCAATCTAGCAGAGATTATTGAGGCATTGTTATCTAGCCTGAAGAGGTTCTTAAAGGGCTTTAAAAGTAACATATAGAATGGATATAAAAAGGCAAAGTCGGGGGAAAGGTGATTATTTTTGCTTGGGAGCTAAGTTTTATTCAAGCTTTGAGAATTCTAATTTGAATGCGCTAACATCGATAACCACGCCTTTAAACCGAACCCAAACATCCCGACGCGAAAATGATGTGCGGCCCTGGCGGGAGGCAGAGGAGGGCTGATGAGGGGGTTCCGGGGCGGGCGTAAACAGTCTGTCCATAGGTGGCGCGCGTACTGATAACTCGAGGGGGGGTCGTCGCTATAGAGTGCCCCCCGCTTCTTATCTACCGCCCCGGCCCCGCGACCCCCTCCTCAAAAACGCCGATTTTAATCCACAGAGCGATTGCCCCGGCGAGTCCATGTGACTCCTCTGGACGGGGGCACCGAGACCGTTTCTTAGCTCCACCGGGTAATCAGTCGTAAAGTGGAGCCGGAACTTTTTGAATTTGGGTGATCTGTGGGTTAGGCGGAAAGCGTGACAGGATCGGGGAAAAATCAGAACATATAAAAGCTCAAAATAGAGGGATTATAAAATATATAAACCTAATATAGAAGAAAATTAGAAAAAATAGAGCAATTGAATATGGCAAAAAAGTATACAAGGAAAGCGCGACTCAAGGGCGTCGCGGTCGCGTTGCGAGACCGGCCAGCATCAACGGAAAATTTCTAATGACAATGTCCCTTCAAAAAGTTCCAGGTTTTGGCGAAACTCTCGTGTCACCATCCCTTTAAAGGTATTTGCCAGGCCGGAGAGCGCCTCCTCAAGGATCTCAGCTAGTCTTCCTGACCTGTCTGGCATCACCATCTTTTCAAAAGGCACCGCCAAGGTAAATGATGGATTCCTAAAGCGTCTCTGCTAGCCTACCCAAGCCGAAAACGCAAATTTAATCAGTCGCGCTAGGAAAATTGTATACAAATGCCATTAGACCTTAATAAGCTAACCCTGGGAAATAAAATGACGAGAGATGACACGCCGAAACTGATCACCCCCAAAACTCTATTTTTCCACGTTTTCGCCGAGGGTGGGGGCGGAAGGGAGAAGAACTTTCAACGACACCTCGGGGAGAGAGGGAGAGGGAGAGAGAGAGAGAGCTAGAGAGAGAGACGGGACATATTTGGCGAGAGCAACTGATCGAGTGACGAAAATAGCACAAAAATGCCCACGTGACCTATCGTAGAGCGATTTGCTATGACCCGGAATCCATGATTCGAGCTTCGGGAGTTTCGAACATTTTATAGATCCAGCTACCGTACTCCAATCTCCACCTCCTGCTGCTGCTATCAATCGGCGACATGAAAATCGGTTCCCCTGCCTCGTTGGGCGATGTCCGGGAAAAATTGGACAAACAAATTGTTGCTTGATAAAGATGGTAAATGCTCCCGTTGAGTCATCCCATTTGCATAAATCAAAGGTCCAACTACGAGCGATCCTATGTCCGCTCTTTCTCTCTCTCTCTGTGCCTTTCTCTCTCTCACTCTTTCTCTCTCTCTCTCTCTCTCTCTCTCTCTCTCTCTCTTTTTCTTTCTCTCTCTCTCATTCTCTCTCTTCCTCACACTTTCTCACTGTCAAGCTGCATCGTGTTCGACAGTTCACGACAAATATTTTATGCCATAAAAATAATTCAATAAAGAAAGGATCAAAAGAGGACATGAAATAAAATACCCAAAAAACGGAAATAATCACACGAAATTCTGACGTCTTCAAGTTGCTGAGTTGGAAGTGCATTTTTCTGAAAGTTAATTTTCAATTTTTTACTATTTTCAAAGCGAGAGAGGAAGGCGAAGAAACTAGAGAGAGAGAGAGCCTTACCAAGCTGCTGCGTGGGCGGTGCCCGGCTGAGCTTCTTCTTCTTGTGGCTGCCGTTGAGCAGTGCCATGCTCATGTCGGAGCTCTTCTTCTGCCCCATGCTGCCGATCGACTGCATGCGGGCCGAGGAGAAAGCGGGGATCATCTACAATAAGACGTTAATCGACGTGATTTTTCAGAAGTCGGAGATGGGCAGGATTTCTTTATTTGGCTTGATTTCATATTCTTTTTAACTGCACCCAATGAATTTCATGATTTTTAACGTTCATGCCCATCTCCGATCCATAATATGTTTGTTGTAGCAACCAAGGAAACCAAAGGCCAAGCTTTTCCCGTTTTTACTTCCGGCCTACCAGATTGCTGCCCGCTTTCGTGGGCGGTGGCTGAAAATGAACCCCTATGGGATTGGTAGGGTTCCCGGAGCGCACACAAAATTCACCTGCAGATCCGCGTCGGAGGCTAGGAATCGGCAGCCGAAGAGCTTGCGCAGGGAAACGCGGAATCGTCTGGAAAATGGGATTTGGAGTGCAAAAAATGGATGGTTTTTTTTGGTTGAAAGGAAATAATAAAAATTTTTTAAACCGCCGAAAAAACCCGTAGGAACGACCGATTGAAAGGATATATGGTTTAGTAGATTTTTCGGATGTCCACCGAGACGATTCCCTCTTGCCCTCAGGCCTCCGAATTTCACGGAAAATTGGTGAAAGCCTGCAGAGATATTCTTTGCATACAGGCATTTCTATTAATACCTTTAAACCAATCGATAGCCCTTGAGGAGTAATATCGATAGATGTTGAATCATCAAAATCGGCACTAGATGGCCGAGATATGGGCCTTCCAAAATCAATGCATTTTCTGGATTTTGGTTCGGGAGCTGAAGCAAACGCAGCAGTTTTTGCTCGCGCAGGCCAAAATGTATGGGATTTCGAGAAAAGTCCTAACAAGGTGGACGAAAATTCTAGAGGCCATATCTCGGCCATCCAGTGTCCGATTTTGATGATCTCAACATCTATCGGATATCTACTCCTCAAGATATCGTTGTTAAATATTGTATGCAAATGCCTATCAAAATATCTCCTTAAATTTACCTAATTTTCCGTGAAACATTAGGCCTGTATTTTCGTGAACAGTTGTTTTTGATTGTTTGAGGTCGTCTGTAGATACCGAGATCTAAAACCATATATCAAACTTTCGAATCGGTCATTCCTCGGGTTTCAAGGTTCAAAGATTTTGTGCCATTACTTTCTTTCCAACCTGATATTTTTGGTATGGAGGCAAAGTTACAGTATGAATTTGATAATTTTGTCTGCTTGTCGGTATGTTGTTTCTCGCTGTCTGTTTCTCTCTCGCTCTCTCTCTCTCTCTCTCTCTCTCTCTCTCTCTCTCCAAACTCACTTTGACATTAGCATATATAGCCCAAAAGTGATTGGGTGTACGGTCATAAAGAGAAGATTGTTGAGGGCGATGAGGTAGGGGTTGTGGACGAAGATCACCTGGCCCAGGCTCGGGATTAACTCCGAGATCTGAAAATCGGCGAATTTCAATGACACAAATTCCGCAAATTGTCTTTGCTAGCCTTTCCAATGGAAATAAAGCATATTTGAAGCAATTGCCTAGCTTCTCCGAAAACCCTGGTAAAGACTTCTACCACTTCATCCCTATTTCCGGCGCCGAAAAACCCGAGATTTTTTCGCAAATGGACTCTGCTAGCCTGCCAAAAGCGAAAAATTCAATTTTTTTCGTCGAAAAATGTTTTTCTAGCTTCTCTAGTCCTTCAGAAAACGCAGCCAAAGATGTTTTTGGCCAGAAGAAGGTTTTATGGATGCCAAGGTCAAAGCATAACATTTTTCTTAGCGCTTTTTAACGCAGATTCCGTTCTACAACCTTGACGATAAGGATGAGAATGGTGATCGGTAGACGTGCAAGCAGGAACAACGAGATCACCACCGCCAGCATCATCGTCGTGTGCGCGGACGCGCGGGGCCCACGTCGATGACGACCTCCAGATTCCCTAGAATTCCGAAGTGAGGCTAACACCGGACTAGGTACCGTAGTCTTGACGAGTCGGCGATACGTATCGTCCTGATCAACAGAATTGTGATGACGAAGAGGAAGCTGGACGGGATGACGAGCAGGCATAGACTGTATCGGAGAAAATATTCCAAAATTGTCTCTGGTAGCTTGCCCCAATCCTAATCCTAAAATGCACCCGACCCACCGTAGCAAATCAAGCATCCATGCGAACTCCTCGGGGCCGAGGGCGATGGCGAGAGGAGTGTGGCCGATGTAGCAACGGGCCACCCACATCGATTTCATACCCTAGAAATTGGGGTACTGTAGAAAGGGCATACGGTAGCCCTCTCTAAAGGGGCAGTGACAGGTTGTTAGCCGACTCACCAATTCTCGGGCTTCATTCGGCATCTGGTAACTTGGGATGCAGAAGTGGTAGATGACCCTGGAGTCGGCGAAGAAGTGGAGGGCGGTGAGGACGAAGGAGATGAACAGGATAATCCTGAAGATTTCTCATGCTCTCTCTCATGCTCCCTTTATCTGCCTATCTTTCTACCTTTCTATCTCTCTAGCTGCTTCTATAGCTCTCTCTCCCCTAGCATGTTTCTCCCCCTCTTTCCTGCCCATCTTCCTTGATCGAGCACCACCTCGAGCACTCTAGCGGGTACTGCACAGCGATGAATCTATAATCCACAGAAATTGATCTGTGATTGGTTTTATCGATACCTCTGGATGCCAAGCAACAGGGTGAAGAACGTGGTGAGCGTGTTGAAGAAGAAGGGCAACACTTGCATACAGATCTGAGGCAGGGTTATAGTTTGTAGTCAAGAGCGAGCGAACGAGAGAGAGAGAGAGAGAGAGAGAGAGAGAGAGAGAGAGAGAGAGAACGAGAGAGAGAGAGCGTGAACGAGAGCGAGAGATACCTTTTCCAGATGACAAAGTCCAATATGCTGAACTGGATGGTGACGATCGATGATGTGATAGTAGTAGATGATAAACGGGAGCGGGGAGGTCGCCATAAGACATGCTGATACTGCCATCCATTCCAACGGGCCGACAGTCGGGGAATTCTGAAATTTGAATTGAGCATGAGATATAGAGAAGCGAGAGAGAGAGAGAGAGAAAGAGAGAGAGAGAGAGAGAGAGAGAGAGAGAGAGGAGAGCCACTCCAAACCCTGTTTTGTTGCCGCAGCACAGCAATAACAGCCCCGTTCATTACCAACGTCACCAGCGACAAGATCGGAAACGCGATTCCGTGCAGCACCTAATTACACGGTCTTTTAAAGGGGCAGTGCCACCCACCTGCATGGGCAACTCGTTGATCTGGTCCTCAAACTGGATGATCGTCGCCGAGACGCAAGTGTTCGTCTTGACGTCGTAGTGATAATAGGGGTCACATTCCGGCGGGTGCTGATAGATGCTCTGCAAAATGGGGTGTTGAACTTGTTGAAGTCCTGAGAATTTTGCAAGTTTTTCAGCTGCTCTGCAAGATCAACTTTCCGTATAGAATGCTGAACTCCTTGAAATTGCCGGCTTTGCTGGTGGGTTTGCTAGTAAAAAACGCTTGAAAAACGCAGATGAACTCCTTGAACAGGCTGATTTTTACCTTGGAACTATAAGGTCAAAAATGACCAATCGAACTCCTTGAAATCTTCGGATGGGTTAACGATATAAATGGCTTTTTAGGAATATTCGTTGTACAACTACAGTTCTTGAATACGTCGTATTTGTAAAGGCAACTGTGGGGTGCTGAACTCCTTGCAGTCGTCGGATCCTTTAAATAATCATCCTTACTTCCGCCAAATCCTACTAGTTAGCTTATGTGTTGCTGAACTCCCTGAAGTTCTCGGGTTTTCTAGAACTAATTTTACCCGTGAAGCCTTTGCAAAGGGGCCCCCGGAAGTGGCTCCCAGATTTTTGTAGTCACCCCCGGGAATGGTTTCCGAAAAACGCAGAAAAGTGACTCATTTTCAGCGTATTTTCACCGGTGCGGATTTAGGAATCTTGATTTTCGATTTTTTTAGTTAATTAAAAATTTCTCGCTTTTAGTTAATCTCTCGGCTCGCTCTCTCGCTCTCTCTCTCTCTCTCTCTCTCTCCTCTCCCTCTCTCTCTCGCTCTGGCTCCCGCTCTAGAAAATTCCACAGCCCAGGTGCATCGATCGGGCCGAAATTTGCACCTGGACATATGTGATGTCGCACTCCTCGAGCTCGACCATTGCGGGGGCCGGGGAAGGAGATGAACTCTGAAAAACATGTGGGGGTAATTAGATTGAAGACGTCATTAGGAGAACGAGAGACGAGAGAAGCAGAGAGAGAGAGATAGAGAGAAAGAACACGCTCTCCTCCCCACCTTCCCTTACCTAAGCCACGCCTAAAATTCTACTCCACGTACGCATCGGGGGCCAATTTCCCCCAGCTGGGCATTAGAGAGTATCCCTGTAGAAAAAGAGTCAAGCCCGTTCTTTGCCTAGAGGTGGGAGAGAGAGAGACAGAAAGAGAGTGAGAGAGACAGAGAGAGAGAGAGTGAGAGAAAGAGAGAGAGAGAGGTAGAGAGAGGCAGAGACTTGCGGCCCTCCTTGACGACTAATGTGGCCGGGGCAAAGACCCTTGAGTGGACGTGTGATGGTGGCTAGTCATGTTAGGCAGCCGGGGAATGGCAATTTCCAAAATAAATTGGAGTTATATTTACGCCTTATTGCTGCTAGTGACGAATTTAGCTACGTTTTTTTTTGCGTGGGAGAGAGCGACAGAGAGAGAGAGAGAGAGAGAGAGAGAGAGAGAGAGAGAGAGAGAGAGAGCTAGCTCCTCAAAGTCTATTTTCCCAAAAACTAACGTGATTGGTGCTAAAGGAGACCTAAAAACCACGGCGCGCCGGAAATTCGACTAATTTTTTGCCAGGCTCTGACCGGAAACGAAGAGCGGAAAAGCTCGGCTACAGGGGTTTGTGGATGTCAAAAGTACAACCACGGAACTTTGGCGCCCGACCAAAGATCACGGAACTCTAATAACGCTAACAAAAATGGATGGGCTAAGCGGTGGAGCATGAAGAAGTGAGGCGCCGCGTCGGGCTCAGAAATTGCCGACTCGGAATAAGGAGAAATAAGGAAGGGGGCGGCTCGTAAAAGGGAGGGGAATGCCCTTTATCCATCGCACGGAGTCGGGTAAGGAAAGGTCGGTGGGGTAACTGACTCTTGTTCATTTTATTCGAAGCATAAGCTACGGCTTGGCCTAGGCTTGGCTCGAGCCTCGCTTAGTCGTATCTGATGCATAGACCGAGCCTAAGCCTAGTGTAAGCTTTACTTACGCTTTGTTAGGCTTAGGCTTAAATTGGAGCCTCCACCGAGCCCTGGCTTCGGTTTAGATGACTTAGGCATAGGTTTCGGCCTAGGCCTGAGCTTAGGCTCTAGCATGGACCTGGCGGAGCTTAAGCATGAGCTCCAGCTAAGACTCAAACCTAAGCCCACGTTCTTGAGAGGCCAAACGGAAGTCAAGTCTGAGGAGCAGTCCGAGCTAACCTAGATAAGTATAAGTCAAGCGGAAGCCAGGCCTAAGTTAAGCCTACGCTCAGCCTAAGCCCCGCCTAAGCCAAGCCTAAGCCAAGCTTTGAAAACCCAAAAAATAATCACATAACTTTAGCGATATGTAGTGATTGTTAATGCATAGCTTTCGGGATCCCCGGCGCAGCTACCGTAATCGAAAAATCGGGAAATGCCACTGGACCAGATTCCGAGCGACAACCTGGCGACGGTAATTGGAAAGGCAGATGTTTCTGGTGGGAGAGAGAGAGAGAGGGAAAGAGAGAGAGCGAGAGAGAGAGAGAGAGAGAGAGAGAGAGAGATCGCGCGGATGAAGTCGAGAAAGGGGCGTGGCCTGGTGGATTTCGGGGGCAAAGCCTCGGGCCCGGCCTGAAAATGGGCATTTAATGAAGTGGCTGGGGTATGGGGTAGAAGCCAAAACTGGGTGGGGTAATGGCTTGGCGGGAACTCGTGGTGACCTTCATCATATTTGGGTACGGGGGAGCTATAATTCCACCCAGCCGCTGGGCACTTGGCAAAACGAGTACATTTTGGACGGCCCGGAAATGGCATCACTGGAGAGAGCGAGAGAGAGAGAGAGAGCTAGAGAGCCGAATTTTACCATATTCTTGCTTTCCAAGCCTTTAAAATCTCCAGCTGCCCTATTCGAGGCCCTAGGAATGAAAAATCAACCTAAAAACTTGCAAACCCCTCGGTAATAAATATTCCCCCAAAGCCTCACTGGGCCTCCGGGTGGAAAAGTGTGCGCCGGGTGGCCGGATTAAGTTTTTTTGATTTTTAGCTTAGCCCGCTCTCTTTCTCTGTCTCGCTCTCTCACCCCTCTCCCTCTCTCTCTCTGGCTCTCTCCCTCTCACTCGTTTCTCTCTCTACTGAAGCAAACGAGCTGTGGTTTTTGCCGATTCGAAAACCACCCCCTCACTCTCGCTGTCTCTATCCTCTCTAATTCCCAAATCCAATTTCATGTAAAATATTTATTCACACCAAGGCTAGCAGCCCGTCTGCTAGCCCATGGGCCGGCCCGACCACGATTTTCTGAAGCTCACAGAAAAATGGGGAGGGGGAATTCGCTTCAGATCACAGATATCACAGGCAAAAAACGACCAAAATTTGAAGAACTATCAATTATATAGTTTTAAAGGAACAGCAAAGTGCATAGAAAAGGTACCTATGGTGTTGAAGTTGGGACCCAGACTTGGCAATGATCAGCGGGGGCATAGGTCGAGTTCGCGGGGCAGTTGAACGCCGAGCGGAAGGCCGGGAAATTCTGGATGGTGCCGAAGACACGGTAGTTGGCTGGGGAATGCGGATCGACGAGGATTTGCCGGAAATAGGCAGCCGGGCTCTCCTGCTCTTGGCACCACACCTGAAGAAAAGTCAAATTGGTACATGAAAGTTCTAAAAGCTCTCCAGCCTCTCTCTCTCTCTCTCTCTCTCTCTCTCTCTCTCTCTCTCTTTCTCTCTCTCTCTCTCTCTCTCTCTCTCTCTCTCCTTCTCTCTCTCTTTCCTCTTGGATCCCTCTCCATCTCTTGCATTCGCTCTTGCTCCCTCTCCCTGTCTCCTTCTCTCGCTCTAGCTCTTGCTCCTTCCGTTTCTGACTCTTCCTCTAGCTCATGCTCACTACCCTCATTTTCTTGCTGCCATGCCCCCTTGGTTTCCTCACATAGTTTTCGTTCGCTCGTCCTCTTTCTCCCTGTCCAAAGAAGAAAAACTGGTCGTGGTTGAACTGGCCGAAGATGCGTCGTTGAGCGGGTCGGGTCCGTTCAGGTTTTGGTGGGTCTTGAAGGCACGGTAGGCCGAGTGGATGCCTGAAAACAGTAGATGATCAAAACTTGGTCAAGTTGGTACCTCCATTATCGGCAATGTTTTCTCCCTGGGTGTTCTGACCGTTCAGGCATTGGGGCTGGTAGGTGGTGCCCTTGAGGGGGCAGAAGCTGCTGTATTCTGGAAATGGAGAAGGGATGAAAGAGAGAGAGAGATACAGCGAGAGAGAGAGAGTGAGAGAGCGATAGAGAGAGAGTCAGAGCGAGAGAGAGATACCCACCATCAATGATGCACTGCGCCATCGTGGTGAAGCCGATGGTGCTGTTAGTTGACATCCACCCGTTCAGCACACCCGTCCCATCCCATTGCACTCCCTCGTCGTCAAATCCGTGCGTCAATTCGTGCCCTATTTAATAGATTCATAATTTTAATCATAATTTCTATAATTTCTATAATTTCGTAGACACAACAATCCGCAAATCCAATTTAAAAACTTGCCGGCAACGAGTCCCATGCCTCCGTAGTTAAGTGAAGCCGGCCATTCGGGGTGGAAATACGGGGGTCGGAGGATTCCGGCGGGGAATGTGATCGAGTTCAGTTCCGGCTAAAGGATCCCGGTATGTAATTCCATAGTTTTCCACGTCTCACGTCACGTCAAGTCGTCAAGCCCACGTCTCTTAACCCAATTTCCCACCTGGTACCAAGCATTCACGATTCCGGGTTGTCCCAAGAAGTCGTGGCGGTCGGTCTTCGTGAAGGTCAGCTGGTTGTACTGGGCCCACAGGTTGAAGCTGAACATTTGTGGTTGGAGCACTATCTGGCACTGTCCCTTTAGAAATACGCGGGGTAAGGCGTTGCGTTGGCGTAGCTCTCAATATCTCTGTCTCACTCTCGCTCTCTCGCTTTCTCTGTCTCTCACTCTCTATCTTTCTCTTTCTCCCTCTCCTGCTCTCTCTCTCTCTCTCTCTCTCTCTCTTTTTTTCCCCAAAACACCTACGCGGTCAACTTGTCCAAAATCGTGTAGTAGCTATCATCAGCGGCCAAGTTCAACTGCTGGTAGTACGCGTCCAGCTGGTCGTTGTTGGTGATCCAATCGGGGAAGGCGACGTTCTTTGCTAAAGATGGATCAATCGATTTTGTTTCTTAGGCTTGGCTTAGGCTAATTGTTAGGCATAGGCTTAGGTTTAATTACTTACCAATATTGAGGACCTTGTCGTAGGCGCCCTTCTTGCTGTCGTCGTCCATCCAGTCGAGGGCGTCCAGCATTCCGTGGAACGCGTTCAGCACGTTCGAGATGAGCCCGCCGGCGGTTTTCCTGTAGAAAACGGGATACTACGTCATGTTCAAGGAGTTCAAATAATCAATTCTTTACCTCCATATTCTACGGAATCAAAAAAAACACCAATATATTCAGCGCAGACCTGATGACATCCTTGGCAGCCTGATCCGGATACAGGACATCAACAAAGACACGTCCGTTCGAGAATTGCATCAAGTCGAGCGTGGCTCCAGCACATCCAACATCAACATCAGAGACATCACTCATCAGGGGAATGACATTCTTCTGGCCCTGCGTCGATCTCCTGCTCCTCCCCAGTCCACGCCACTCCTTCGGCTCGACAATCCTCCCCTGGCCGTAGCTCGGCACCAAGTCCTGATAAGCCAACACCATCCTCACATACAGGTAGTTGACCAGCACATCCGGTGTCGCGATATTGGCCAGCGTCGAGCTGAGATTCTTGAACTGGTCGGGCTCGATGATGTTGACCATCTTGTCGGCAGCGAGTGCACCGATGGCTGGGACATTTTTGAAGTACGTGGTCCAGTCCAGGAATGGGTATTTGTTGTTCAAGTCCGAGATCGCGTTAGGGTTCCAGCTCCTGGCGTACTGACGCCGGGTGGTGTCGTCGGTGCTGTACGTCGTGGCGAGGAGCTGCTCGAAGTTGATGACGTCGGTGAGCACCTAAGAATGTAGAATTGAAAATGGTCTAAGAACTCATATAAAAGCCATGTCTAGTGAAGTGTAGCGTAGTCTAGTTTTCGGTTACGTTACGCTCCTATGAACACGGTAATCCGGCGATATTTTTCCACAGTAAATTCAGTTTTTCAGGTTTAATTGCCATTAAACTATCCTACGCATCGAATCACGCATACAAAAAACTCGTCAAAGGGAGTGTAGCGTAGCCTGGTTTTCAGCTACGCAAAGCACCCCTAATCTGCACTATTTCAAGCATTATCATCCGATTTTCGTATATTTCGGTCTTTTTATCCCCCAGCAATGGACTTAAATACCACTATTTTTATCGAAAATACACCAAATTCAAAAATTATTCGGCTTTTGCAATCCATTACGCCATTAAATACGCCGATTCTGTCGAAATTTTGGACGTCTAATCGATTTCTACGTCCGAATCCGGGTTTAAGACAGGGATTTTGGCTGCATTGCGTCAAAATGCGCTAATTTCGCAATCGATTACGCTAGCAAACACACTTTGTAACAGATGGGAGTGTAGCCTCCCTCGACTCCCCCCTCCCCCCTCGAATATTCGGTGTCCAAACAATTTTCTATTAATTCCTTAATTTAAAGCCCATCAAAGGCCAATTCCCACCTTGGTCAGCGCATTGGGATCAAGGCCCAAGTTCTGGCTGGTGGCAAAGTTCGTCAAGAGGGTCCGGGCGTTGGCCAGATAGGTGGGCTGGATGATTTGGAAGGCACCGGGCTGGTAGTAGGATTTCGAGTAGTAGGCCGTGTTCTGGTCCACATGGAGGTAGTATCCGGTTTCCGGGTTCTTCCAGTTCGTGTCCACCATCGGGGAGATGAGGGTGTCGACGCCGAGGGTGAAGGACAGATAGGCGAGTGCGTCGGCGAGCTGGGTGGGCGTTGGGGCAACGGTCACTGGGTTTATCTGGCTGAAAACATGGGACTCAGTTACCTTTCCAAAAAATTTACTTGAAGACGGCGGTGAAGTCAGCTCCAAGCTTTGCCTTGAGCGCGTCGACCTTTGGCTTGACGAGGTTGAGCGTCTTCAGGTCGTTGGCCATGTTGGGGGCGGCCTTTTGGCAGGCTTGGAAGAATTGCTTTGTTTTCTTGAGGGCGGCCGAGCTCTAGAAGTTCATTTGGAAGGCTGTCGGCATTTATCGGTATTTTTCCCGTCGGGATTTTGTCGTAATACCTGAATGGTCGGATCATATGCCGGGTCCATCAGCTTCGTCGCCATCTGGGCCTTGTTCTTCTCGTCGGCGAGGTGGAAGCTGACCTAAAGTCCAAGAATTTCATGTATTACGCGCCAATACTCACCACTCCCTTGTAGTTTCCGCAGGAGTACTTGTAGAAGTCGTTGCACGGGTCGGCGGTGAGGTCGACGGACGCGGCAAAGAAGTCGGTGGCCTGTTGGTAGGCGGCGTAGACGGAGAGGTTGCGAGGGGCAATCGGGGCCGCGGTGGGGATGTTGAGATCGTTGCCGATGGCCGGGATGCCGGTGGACTGCTTGACGTCGGAGACCCAGACGTTGCAGTGCTTCTCGGGGGCGTATTTCGTGTTGTACGGGCAGTTGTAGGCGGTCTGAAAGGAGTAGGGTATCGTTGTCTCTCTCTCCTCTCTCTCTCTCTCTCTCTCTCTCTCTCTCTCTCTCTCTCTCTCTCTTCTCCCTCTCCTCTCTCGCTCTCGCTCGCTCTCCTTACCTTAAAAGCCGGGAAATTCTGAATAGTTCCAAAGACACGATAAAGTGAAGGCGAATGCACGTCTACAAGCAGTTGTCGCATCTCACGCTGAGCCGTCGGCGGAAGTTGGCACCAGGGCTAAAATTCGCATTAAAGAAACGCTGATCCTCTCCAAAACCTGGGCAAAAGCGATGAAGAACAACTGATCGGCCGTCAACTGCGACAAGTCGTCGTCGGGAAGCAGTGGGTCCGGGCCGTGGAGGTTCACGTAGGCCTTGTAGGCGCGGAACGCCGAGTGGATACCTTAAAAAAGGTACATGTTTTAGTGTTTCAATAAACAAGATGAACCCCACTTTTTTCATACAAAAAGCATCAATTTTGATCCTATCTCCCTACCTCCATTATCGGCAATATTCTCGCCCTGCGTCTGCGCCCCGTCGATACAGGCAGCCGTGGAATAGTTGGCGGGCAGGGGGCAGAAGCCCGAATATTCCTGCACTACACAATCGGCCATCTCGCTGAAGTAGTAGGACGACATCTGGTCCATCCATCCATTCAGGCCACCAGTCCCATCCCATTGCACTCCCTCGTCGTCGAAGCCGTGCGTCAGCTCGTGACCTAAAGTATTTACGTTGTAAAATCGCTATTTTACGTCGGTGAGGCATGAAATTTTGCAGAAAAATGGGGAAGGACCATGCTAATGCCACACCAAAAATTGATAACGCCATGCAATCAAGGTACTAGATTATGGTGTAAATAGGAATGTCGCGTTGTCTAGCTAGGACTACGCGCCGATACTTTGCGTATATTCGTTGTGCGCAAAGATTTTTAGGAGAAACTTCCGTTTCACAATTGATTACACGTTGGAAAAAATGCACCGGGCTAGGATGTACATAGTAATGTCGCGTAGTAAAGCTTAGGCTACGCGCGGATCCTTGGTACCATTGACTATGTGCGTTCTTCGTTTTTGCGTAATCTTAGCGTATTTTTCAAACGTTTTAAATAACTAATTCGCTTTTAAACGATATCGATTAGCCTCCAACCCACCAGCAATCACTCCCATCGATCCAAAGTTCATCGCCGCCGGCCAGTTCGGGTCGTAGAAGGGCTGGCGGAGGATGGCAGCCGGGAACGTGATCGAGTTCAGCTCGGGCTAAATGAGTACGACATATAAAAATAGGCGGGTACCTTAATCTCTTTTCAAAACCCCACCTGGTACCAGGCATTCGTGGTGCCGGGCGGGCCGTTGAAATCGACGCGGTCGGAGCCGGCGCTGCGGAGGAGGTACAGCCAGCCCATCTGCAGGTTGAAGGCGTTGGCCTTTTGCGCCATCGTCACGTAGTCGTCGTTCTGCTTGATGTCGAGGGTCTGGAAAAAGGGGGACTATGATAATACTGCCCGTTTAACCCACCAAATGGTAGTCGGCGAGCTGTTTGTCGTCGGTGATCCAGTCCGGGAATGCAATGTTCTTCACGAGATTCTCGATCTTGGCGAAAGCGCCCTGCTTGGTGGAGCGGGACATCCACGACAGCTGATCGATCATTCCACGGAAGCCGATCAGGATGCTCTCTAGAAATTAGATATTTGGGGTGCACTCAGGACGCTAAGGACTGTCTCGTAGTTGCACGTACCAGCAAGCTGTCGCACGTTGTAGCGGATGGCGTCACGGTCGGCCTGGGTTGGGTAGATGTTGTCGACAAAGGCGCGAGCGTTGGCGTACTAAAAATTAGGGTTTTAAGGGGTTATGCTTGTTAATTTCTCCCATATACCAATTAGCGCAAAGTACCGATATCGGTATATACAGTAAGAACCCGATACGATACCTATACCGTCACGAAAACTCACCGGAAGCATAAACGTCGTCTCCCCAGCACAATTGATGTCGAGCACCTGGTCGTCGGTGTAGCCGTCCGTTTTTGTGAAGCGCTTCTGATCGGGGCTGATGTGACGGGGACGGCCCAGGGTCGGCTTGTAGAGCGTCGGCTTTTCCCAGTCCTCACCCTTAAAAATTGTTTTGGCAATATTGCTGGCAGCGTCAGCCTTATTTTTAACTTTCCGCGCCGCGACCGCAACACGCAACGCGCAACTTTATGGTTACGCGCGTTGCGTGTCGCGGTCTTGTAAAATCCATAACCATCCATTCCTCATCCCTTTAAACCGCCCGCAAAGGGTATGATTGTGGATTTTTCAAGCTGTGGATACACAATAGATTTTCCGCACCCGCGACACGCAGCGCGCGCTTTCAATCGCGCAGTACGCGATTGAAAGGCGGACGCTAAGTATCCCCAATCCAGAGCCCAAAATCCATATCCCTGCCTTGCCTGTTCCTTTAGAATTTTTTGGAATAATCCCTACCTCAGTGCCACGGACAGCATCTCCACTCGGAGCAGGCAGATACCTTCGAATTTTCTCATGTTTCGGAGGTTAGGGAATTTGACTCTTTTTGCTGCATCAGAGAATCTCGCTCTTTTTTCGAACCCAAAAACCCTTTTTTTAAAGAATCTCTTTTTAGCTAAAGAGAATTTTGCCCTTTTTGACTGAACTCTGTTCTTACAATAATAATACACTTTCGTGCAGAACAGCTTTTTAATCGACCCCGGGAACGGGGATATTTTTTTATTATTCCCGCGTGAGGCAGATGTCGTTATCATTATCAGCCTGACCTCTCACGAGCCCGACTCTGGGCGCACTAATGGCCGGCATTCAGGCGCACTCCACCTCGACTAATCTTTATGCAAAAGACTAAAAGGCTCTGACAGCTACCACGACATGCAATGCAAATACACCTGCTACTTAATACTTAACGGCTACATATGACAAATCGGAAATCATCAAAATTGCGCTAACGCATCCTTTTTGTAGGCTGCATTTCTTTCTACTCGGGGAGTAGTAGTTGACTCGAAACTTTGACATAGGAAATGATGGATTGAATCATAAGAATATAGAGGGCTTCGTTAATCATTGCCGCACCTCCTTGCCAGGTCCCTTGTGATTTTTATTAATTGTCCCCTTTTAGCCTCCTGCCCCTTTAAATAGTGGTTTTAATATCTGACTAAATATATTCTTCGGATTTTTTTTGCCTGTGGTGCTGATTCTGCGCAAAAATCTTTTCGAATGTGCCTCCTTTAATCTGCTCGGGCGCATTATGGGCGCGCTAATGGTCAACCGAAAAGATTGATCATCGGTGCTATAATCTTCCTATCCAACCAAATAAGTTTGATAAAAATAATGTAACAAGTCGGGTCTGTTAATTGGCGGGGGAGATAGGGGTCTATTAGTGGGGAGGGCAAGGAGAGGCCCAGACAGAAAGGCCCCGTATTGCGACCTCAGATTTTCACGCAATCCGACCGTATCTCAACGTAGAACATTTATTTTACGATAATCTCTTCAGTTAATATTAAAACAATATATAGTGCATCACTATGAGAAATTTCAGCGCAAACGGACCTCGACAAGACACCTTTTGACCCCAATTTAAATTTTGAACTTCAAATTTAAATTAAAAATTTTTGAAGGCCTATTTTGAAAAAAACGCTTCTTCCAGTCCGAGATTAGCATTAAGCCAATACCTGTGCAAATTTTCAGCCAAAACCGTCCATGGGAAAGCACTTTTCGACGACTACAAAGGTTTTGCGGACATACAAACATCGTGACAAACGCAGACCCCCCCCTCTGAGTACAAAATAAAATCGCTCTTAAAATTCGAAAATTAACTTTTTTGAAAATTTAAAAAGCTGATGTTATGCAAAAAATCCGGCCGGTTCCGGTGGTATATTTAGTTTTACGATCCGATGCATGGTTTCCGCGGAAATCGGGTAAAGGACCCAAAAAGAGCCGCGTGGGGGTACCTCAACCCAAAAAGGGTTAGCGGGCTCCGCTCAAAAAGGCTCCGCCCGCTAACCCCGAATCCATATCCCTGCCTTGCCTGTTCCTTTAGAATTTTTTGGAATAATCCCTACCTCAGTGCCACGGACAGCATCTCCACTCGGAGCAGGCAGATACCCAGCGTACGCATCTACCAGCCGGTAGTACAGGTAGTTGGCCACGACCCTCTGGTCGAACGACGGGAAGTCGGCCTGAAAACGTACGGAATGCACCTCTGAACTAGGCAGCAAACCTGGAGTTGCATCAACTTGCCCGGCTCGACGAGGAGGAAGGGGTAGTTCTCGTCGTGGACCACCTTGTAGTAGACGTCGGCACCGGCGGGGGCGATTGTCTCAAAAAAACGGTATTTCTAATTATCATGACTGCTGATAAACTGCTGGACTTGTTGACGACGTCGGATACAGCTAGGCTTAAGAATACATTACGGCATTAAATTCAAAAGAGGAATATTCTTCAAATTAAAACACTCACATGCGCCAAAAACGTGCGCCAGTCGATGAAGGGGAACATGGCGGTGACGTTGTTGCGGGTGACCGGGTTGTAGCTGCGCTTGTACTGGCGCCTCGTCGTGTCGTCCGTGCTGTAGGCGAGGATGAGTTGGTGCTCAAAGTCGACCATGGCCTTCGCGTCGCTGTCCAGCTTGTTCTCGTTCAGCGCGGGCATGTTCATCACCTTTGCCAGGGCGCGCAGGTTGGCCTTGATGGTGTTGACGAAAGTGTCGTGGAATAGGTCGTAGGCTTTGGTGTGGTAGGTGTAGCTGAAATTTAGGGGTTAAAGGACGGGGAAGCCTAGGCTACGCAGGCATACTAAGTGAGTACGTAAATACTCTACATTTATCTACGTACACTCCCAAATACCATTAGTTGCTCACCGTACGTACGTAAATACCGGATAAGTTGTACAAAGTAAACAGCGAATACGGCTGCGGGCCGTGCGGATCACGCCAATTCGTGTCGGCCAACGGCGTGAGCAGCGTCGGGATGCCCTCCGAGCCGGCCAGGTAGCCGACAAGACCGCCGAGTTGGGCGGGGCTCAACGCTTGAACGTTGGTGACCGTCTGGTTGAGGGCCGGGAAGGGAACGCCGGGCACGTTGGCTTGAAGATTGGCGAGGGCCTAGATATTGTAGCTTTTAAAAATATTAATATTTACACGATAAAAACTAAAATAAAATGCAAGAATTAGACTTTTAAATCTGTACCTGAACCAAAGGCGCGCCATTCTGGAACGAATCCGGATTCAAATTGGCCGCACGGCAGGCCTGGAAGTACCAGGCGACCTGCTTGACCGGAAGTGGCTAAAAAATAATAGTTTGGTCCTTTTCTATAGTTGTATATCTTACATGCTAAATAATCTATTTTATTCCTACCGAAATATCGAGGTAGTACTGCTTCCGGAACTGCCGGGCCATCTTCAGCGCGTTGTCGTTGTCGGAGACGTCGAACGACATCTCCATGCTAGCGTCCATGCTGCCGCAGGTGAACGCGTAGAAGTCGTCGCACGGGTCGATCGTCGTGTTCATCAACGGCCTTAAAAATGGATAGCTTTTCTGGAGTCGTCATTTTCACGATCTTTTTGTATGCGTCTTTTTTGCTCTTTTCTGGTTTTTAAAGACTTTTTTCTACTTCACCAACTTCAACAACTTGACGACGTCCATGAAAGCGCCATATTTCGGGTTGTCGGTGTGGATGGGGGCCGGCGTGGGCACCGCCGGTGCTCCATCTGAAAAATGGTGTACCTAAAAAGGTTCGGTTCTTCCCTTCCTTCCTTCCTTTCCTAAAAGGGGTTTATCGCACCCAAAAATATACGATCCGCTCGTGCCCCGGACCCCCGATAAGCTCCGCCACCTCATTATTTTAGACGGGCGCGCCTTTAGAAATTGGAAAAGAGCAAAAAAGCAGAACGTTAGAAATACTTCTAATTTTATTTTATAAAATTAAGCACAAAAAACCACTCACAAGCGACGGCTAGAAGGGTCGCGCCGAGCAGGTAGGAGACCTAAAAACGTTTGATTTTATCGTTGAAAACCTAAAATTCTGTCGTTCGATGCGTACATCGTCTTCTTTCAGTAATACTCGAAAAATGCTGCTCCAAAAGCGTGGAGGATTATAATTTTCGCTTCTAAAGACCGTAATTCCGATATAAAAAAAGTTTATAACCTAAATTCGCTTATTACAATCAAAAACTGCTGTACAAATAACCCGTTTAAACGGCTAGAAAATCATTTACTAGCGAAACTTTATAGGCTGGGCAAAATCGTAGCCGCAAGTCGAGATCAAAAGTGTAAAATAGCCATTTTAGCTTCTAAAACGATTATTTTGCCAGAAAAGCAGTTTTTTTTTCTGAAAATTGCTTTCCGACTGCTAAATCGTAGCGGTACGTTCCGCTAAACCCAGAAATGTTGCAACCCCTTAACCCCTTCGATCCCTACAAAAAGCTACGCAAACCGTGCCCTAAACTACATACGGTACCTGCATGGAGCCGAGGCGGGAGACGGGCGAGCGGAATGAGGTGGGCCCGATAAGGAGCGGCCAGATCGAGGCCAGGCCCGAAGCCAGAGCAAGGTGGGCTTCTCTTCTTTGCTGATAGCCGATTCCAGGAGGGAAGACGTGATGATGTCACTTGTCGGCCCTTGCATCAGATGGCAGGCAGCATTGAGACACAGGGCCGTTCGGTCGCTGTCGCCGGTAGTAAAGTCGAAAATGGCTCTGCGAGAAATGGGCCAAGAATATCGCTGGGCTTGGGGAGTGTCCCGCATTCCGATGGCGCGGTTTTTGGAGACGTAAAATTGGTACCGTGAAAAATAGCCTGGATACCGTCAAAATTTCACGTTAGAATCAGCTGACGCGTGGACACCGGCAAAATTCTTGTTTATTGCATTAAAGGGCACGTTCAGGGACTTTTTTTGGAAAAAGCAAAGAGTTTCGCCGCGGCCGGGGGCCGAACCCGGGCCCCGCTCGGGAGGCGCGGATGGATACCAGTCAGCCACAGCTACAACCTGGCGAGGGGGCGAGGGGCGCCCCACGCCGCAAAGGAAGGGAATGGCCTGTCACAGCACGGGCAGGCAGTGCGCGCCAGGCCTGGGAATTTTGCGGGCCGGCCCGGCCCGCCGCTGCGGGCCGGGCCGGGCCGGGCCGGGCCGGGCCGAGAAATTGAAAAATGCCGGGCCGGGCCGGGCCGGCCCGGGTCGGCCCGGGGGGTTTTACGAAATCCAAAAATACCTTTTTTGGGGGGCAATTGGGACTTATTTTGCGTATTTTCGCTCACGAATAGTTAATTTGGCGTTATTATACAGCCTTACTAAAAATTCGTCCTTTCTTGAGTAAGTCCCTACCAGGAAATCGGTCCAGGTTCGACCCCGCCCGGCGTCTTTTTTTTGCTTTTTGAATTTTTATGTCAGTGCGACCGGATTTTTCTTAGATGTATCAGTATGTATCGTAGTACTAAACTAAGCCTCAAAATATATATTAATATGGCGAATTGAAACTCGAAATGGCTTAATTTAACATTATTACCCTGAGATCGGTCGATATTTAGCTCTTAAAAATTGTTATAACTTTGAAAATCAAGTTTTATTAACAGAAGTGCTGCAAAATGGTCCACTAATACCGTATTAACAGCAAAATACCTTGCAATGGTGTTAAACCAGCTTCGGGCCGGGCCGGCCGGGCCGGCGAAATCGGGATCGCGGGCCGGGCCGGGCCGGCCCGGCCCGCAAAATTCCCAGGCCTGGTGCGCGCGGTCCCTACGTCCATAGGGTGTATACGTTGGGACGAGTATACGGCCCCTCCCTGAACGTGCGCTTTAATAATTAGAGAAAACATCCTACTATATATAAAAACATAGTGTATACAGATTTACAGAAAATTTATCGACATCGAAAAGGTAAAAAACCAAAAAATAAAAATTCCAATCCTTCAGTGGAGTTCCGTAGCATTCCAGATGGCGCTGTATTGTCCATTGAAGTCTCGCGTACGGACTTTAGTCTAAAAATGAAAACTTCAATTAAAGGGATGCCGACGGCATAATCAATCGGTTACGCGCTGGAAAGAAGGAAGATGTCTCTGCGCCTCTCCCCCGGGCGCGCTCTCTGCCCTGTTGGCTACTTGCCAATTTGTTGATGGGGGATCGACACATGCCGTCGGCAGCCCTTTAAATCTTAAAACTATTTAATTTGCCAACGTTTTCCATAACACTTTGCGTTTTGCACCCTTTGACCGTCATCGCATCATGTTTTTAGCCCTATTTAGCAGCCGCGCCACGTTCTATCCTCACCCAGCACCCCCCAATAAATTTGGTCGCTGATAATTTGGCTCAAAACCACGCGGCGAGCCGTCGAATAATCGCCTTTGCCGCTGGGAGGCGAATGAAAGTTGGATAGTTGTGCAAACATCCTTTTTCCGGCGGCGTGGAATTCCCAGTGAGGCGCGTTCTTTAATTTTACGATTTTGAACACTTTAAAGAGATGAGGACATCTGTTGAACCCCCCTTGGGGAGGGGTCTTCAACAGATGCAGCGGCGAGAGAAGGCGCCCAAGGGAGAGGAGAGGTCGGCGTGGACACTTTGTAAGTCGGCACGAACACTTTCAAAGTCGGCACGAACACTTTGAAAGTCGGCACGGACACTTTCAAAGTCGACACGAACCTTTCAAAGCGGCACGAACACTTTCAAAGTCGGCACGGACACTTTGCAAGTCGGCACGGACACTTTCAAAGTCGCACGGACACTTTCAAAGTCGACACGAACACTTTCAAAGTCGACACGAACACTTTCAAAGTCGGCACGAACACTTTCAAAGTCGGCACGGACACTTTGCAAGTCGGCACGGACACTTTCAAAGTCGACACGAACACTTTGTAAGTCGGCACGAACACTTTCAAAGTCGGCACGAACACTTTCAAAGTCGGCACGGACACTTTCAAAGTCGACACGGACACTCTCAAAGTCGGCACGGACACTTTGCAAGTCGGCACGGACACTTTGCAAGTCGGCACGAACACTTTCAAAGTCGGCACGGACACTTTGCAAGTCGGCACGAACACTTTGCAAGTCGGCACGAACACTTTCAAAGTCGGCACGGGCACTTTGCAAGTCGGCACGGACACTTTCAAAGTCGGCACGGACACTTTCAAAGTCGGCACGGACACTTTGCAAGTCGGCACGGACACTTTCAAAGTCGGCACGACACTTTCAAAGTCGGCAGTTGGTGCGGCTGCCGGCAGAATTTGGTGTACTTTACAGTTTTTAATTTTATTTCAGGGAGCAATTGAGGGCTGGCCCAGACGATTTTAGGGCGATAAATTCGAGGCTGTCTACCTGGCGTGTCGCGGCGGGCTCTAATTTCCCGGAGGCGTTATGTCAACACCAGCGCCGGCTGCCAGCTTCATATCCTATGGCGCCCCGTTGAATTCCCGGTGGAATCGGGTGCGCAGCGGCCGGCGGCTGCAAGGAGGGTCGTTTGTGAGACCGGTCTTCTGGCTGATAATTATGTTGGGGGTGTCGAGGGGATCCCGTTTGATAGTAGGTCCAAGCCGAATGGTATTCAGGGTGTTTTGCTGTATTTCAGGTAATTTTTATTCACATAATTTTTGATTTATTAGAAACGCTTATTTTTAACTTCTCGTGCTATAGGTAGTTTTAAGTTTTCCTTGGCGCTCCAGGAGTTTATTTTTTATAGTGTTTAGCACGTTTTAACTATTGGTGAAGTAGAAAAAGTTTCGAAAAAGTTATATGTTTGAAAAATGTTGTGGTGTCATGTTCCACCTGTCCCAATTTCTCCTAGGAATTCGTACTTTGTTTTGTACAAGGGGAGGTGTTGTGGTGTCAGCTTTGCTGTACCACATTAGATCCTCTTTCCCGGCTGTCCCTCCTATCCAGTGGGTAAGCCACCGGCGCGCGCCCCCTTGCGGTCGCGTCGCGTGCGCCACTTCCCGCCTAAGACTAGATTGTATTATCTCGTTGCGGGTCCACTTATCGGCACAGACTAGCTCTGTTGCCGATCCTCCTGCCACCATTTATGTAGATAAACAGTTGTTCGATAACTGTACGTCCAAGCGCATTCCACATCATTCGACTACTCATTCCGAGGATCACAACAAAAAATTAAATTTTTTTTTACTTTTCGAGCGTAAAATAAATTTTTAACTAAAACTGGTGAAGTTTATAAGCTCAGCTCAAAAACAAACTACATTTGCACCGAAAAACTCGAAGAAAATGTGGGACAGGGAACGCTTTTCTGTCGTAATTTGACCCGACAAAACGGTTGCCAGAGGTTTTCTAGTTCCTAGCTTCAGTTTCTAGCTCCAACTGTTTGGATTCCTAGCCCTTTTTGTAAAGTTAGGTTTGATCCGGTCGCGCTCTTTGAGAGCATGTATCAAAAAGCATTTTTTGCAGTACAGTGTTCCTTTTTTAATTTTTCGTGATTCCTAAGGATATTAGCCGGGGGTCCATTATCTGCAGGCTTTCTAGGTATCGGCCTTTGTTGTATTTTCAACGCACCGATCGCCCGGTATTATTAGCATCTCCTGATGGCCGGCGCTAGATAAAGTGGGGCCATCTCGGCTTGCATGCATCGCCCCTTTCCACGCCGCAGCCTCTCTCGAACGGCCATTTTCGTCGGCCGTCTCTAAACCTTCGCCCATTCCTACGTATTTCTGCCTCGGGAACCCCCTTGCTGGGAAAAACTGCGTCGAAACACTTTGCACGCATTAACCCCATATTTTTGAGTTACATCTTGTGGTTGGGGGAAATCTTTTGCTAATCTGATTGCCTGGTTTTTTGCCCATTTCTGGTCTCAAGGTTAGAGCTGAGCGAAAAACTTCAGTTGAAAGGATGCGTTTGATTTAAAAAAATCTGAACTTTACGTTAACTTATAACTAAAAGGGTCATTTTTCCAATTCTTGGGTAGATTACTCCTACTCCTAAAGTTGGCACCGGGTTATAAATGTTGTTTAGTTTTCGGAGCAATGTCACGTAGTAAAGTTGAAAAAGTACTTTGTTCCCAACCTTTGACGCAACGACGATGATCAAATTGCCGATCGCTCACCAGTAATCAACTCTAATAATTCGCTATCACTAATAACTCCGCAGCAACTTGGTCTATAGTTTGTGGCGCCTTGGCACACAAATTGTCACCTTGGCCAGGGTCACTTCCCGCATTCAAAGGCACTTCCCATCCAGCGACCGCTGTTCCATTTGCCTTTCACCTTTTCGACCTGTAAACATGCACTGCATCCCAGGCGCCGCCCCCGATTTTGGAGCCCCGGAAAACAGTCGTCAATTACGTCGCGCGGCTGAGCGCTCTTGTATAGGCGTATCCATTGCCGGGGAGATAATCAGTTTTGTGGACTTTACTGCCGGCCTCCTGTTACTGCCCAGAATTTTCACAACTTATTTTCCTCAAATAGATACTATGGTTTACCATTTTTTAAGTTATTCTTTCAGATTCCTTCGAAATGGGTGAAGCTGTGGGGGACATTGCCGTCATCGGGATGGCCGTGATGGGCCAGAATATCGTTCTCAACATCAACGACCACGGCTTCCAGGTTTCGGTTACTTGGCTGTAATTCTTATTTTTTTTAGGTAATCGCCGCAAATCGAACTGTCTCCCTTGTCGACGACTTCATCGCCAACGAGGCCAAGGGAACCAAGGTGATCGGGGCCAAATCGTGGCAGGATATGGTCAAGTAAGTAATTTTGCGTTTACCATGACCCGGGTTTTCAGCAAGCTGAAGCGCCCGCGCCGTATCATGCTGCTCGTCAAAGCCGGGAACCCGGTCGACCAAACTATTGAAGTGTTGCTGCCCCTCCTGGAGAAGGGCGACATTATCATCGATGGAGGAAACAGTCAATACATGGATACTCAAGTACGTTTATTTTTTGTGTTCTCTTGACAATGTTTTTTAGAGACGAACAGGCCGATGCCACGAAAAAGGAATCCTATTTGTTGGTTGCGGAGTCTCGGGAGGCGAGGAAGGCGCTCGGTAGATGATCACTGCTTTTTATCTAATTTTTGTTTAGATACGGTCCCTCTTTGATGCCCGGCGGCGACCCAGAAGCCTGGCCGCACCTAAAGCCGATTTTCCAGTCGATCGCCGCCAAGAGCGATGGAGAACCGTGCTGTGATTGGGTAAATTAGCTAAATCTCTTTTAGTTATTTTTCTTAGGTTGGCGAAGCCGGCTCCGGGCATTTCGTCAAGATGGTGCACAACGGAATCGAGTACGGCGACATGCAGCTCATCGCCGAGGCCTACGACTTGATGCACAAGGGACTCGGGCTGAAGCACGACGATATTGCCGAGGTATTTGTAAAATCGAGTTGACTTTAATATCCTCGTAGGTCTTCTCCGACTGGAACAAGGGCGAACTCGATTCGTTCCTCATCGAAATCACGGCCAATATTCTGAAGTTCAAAGGAGAGGATGGGCAGACGCTGCTTCCAAGGATTCGCGATGCTGCTGGTCAGGTATAATGAATCTTAGAAGGAAGGAGCTTCTTGGTCTTCAGAAAGGCACCGGTAAATGGACATGCATCGCTGCCCTTGATTATGGTCAACCAGTGACGCTAATTTGTAAGTTTTTCCTCAAAAAATGTAATTATGTGTTTTAGCCGAAGCCGTATTTGCTCGATGCCTCTCCGCGCTGAAGGACGAACGCGTGCAGGCTTCCAAGCAGCTCAAGAAGCAAACTTTCAAGGTCGATGAGCTCATCCCGGACAAGCGCGACTTCCTCAAGCACATTGGAAAGGTAATAGATTTCTGTATCATTTTAATCCGTCTTTTTAGGCCCTCTACGCGTCAAAGGTCGTCTCGTACGCCCAGGGCTTCATGCTGCTGCGCGAGGCGTCAAAGGAGCTGAAGTGGAACCTCAACTTTGGGGCCATCGCGCTGATGTGGAGAGGAGGATGCATCATCCGGAGCCGATTCCTTGGCGATATTAAGAAGGTATATTGACTTTTGTATTTCCCCAATTCTCCTTTTAGGCATTCGACAAGAACCCGAACCTGACGAATCTGCTGCTCGATGACTTCTTCGTGCGTGCCATGGAAGAGGCCGAGGTTTACTAATACTGTTTTCGGTTACAATTGTGTGTTTTTTCAGCGTTCTTGGCGTATTGTCGTTTCGGACGGGGTGAAGCTAGGAATCCCGCTGCCAACAATGTCCGCCGCGTTGGCTTTCTACGACGGATACACGAGTGATGTCAGTTCAACAGCGCTGTTTCTTTCAAACCCTTATTTTAGACCCTACCCGCCAATCTGCTCCAAGCCCAACGCGATTATTTTGGAGCTCACACCTATGAATTCGTGGATAAGCCCGGAACATGGGTAATTTCATTCTTCCTTCTTTTTAAAGCATATTTTAGCATCACACTAACTGGACTGGACACGGCGGCCGCGTGACGAGCAACGCCTATCAAGCCTAATATCTTTTTTTTTGTCGGCTAACCCATTTTTTGTCGAATTTGTGACATTCAATCTGTATTCTCTCTGCAAACTACTTATCATCTATCTAGATTCTCTCCCCCATACTGTCCCTCTCACCCCGATTTTTCTCCTGGCATTTCCCACATTCCTGGGTAGTGTACTTGTGATTGCTAGTAGTGTGAGCGCAACGTGTTTTGATAAATCCATAGAAGGTATATATTTAGTACAGGGTACGTGCAACGGCGTTTTCAAAGCTTGCTCTTCTCGTGGAGGAAGCCTACGAGGTCGCCCCAGAAGGGCGCACGCTGATCGGTGTGACGCCGAAATTCGGCCATCAGGTGATCGTAGGCTCTGAAGGAGTTTACAGGCGCTTTTTAACGATCTACCTCCCATCACTACTTCCCAGCGCCGAGTTGAGGACAAAGTCTGGCGGTGCGATGACGTCGACGAGGGCCACGGCGTCTGGCGCCAGCTTTTGCTCCTCGGCGATGAGGCTCTCGCGCACCCATTCCCCGAGACTCGAGCCAGAGCAGAAGCCGCCGACGTACAGCGTGGCCAGGTGTTTCTCGATGCGGTCGAGGGCGAAGATGTTGACAAGACGTTGGAGGACGGGTCTATATGGGTTTTTCCAATAATATAGCGAGTTATATAGTTTTAATCAAGCGTATGTCCAGGGTGTAAATTCGGTGATTTCTTTTTAAAGGTTTTAGACTTACTGGAACTGTTTCTCCGCGTCGTCGACGTATAATTGGGCCCATGATAGGATTGCGCGCTCACCGTAGGCTACGGATAAGGTGTGAGCCGTGTAGACCTGAAGCGGAAGTCATTCCGTGAGCTAACGAGGTTGGTTGATTTTTTAAGGAAAAAACTTTTGAGTTAAGGTAATAATTTTTAGATTTTTAGGCATATATCGAAAGTTAATGGACCCACAAGAGTTTTTTTAAGGTCTAAAACCTTAGTTATCACTTTAATACCTGCGACTCGTTCCGCACGTCAAATTGGCTTTTCCCCTGCGCTTTGAGCTCCTTGTGCTTGGCCTCGGTTTTGGCGATGAGGTAGTGGACGAGCCAGGTGTACGCGGACAGGACTTCTGAAAGTTAAATGTTGACAATGAAGGTTGCAGCGTCAAACTTTTCAACTTTGAAGGAAACTGACTTTTAACGATATCCCCATCGATCAGGCCGCCCGACTCGCCCAAAAAGTCGGTGGTGCCCATCGGGCTCGAAAAGTGGCCGCTCGCCTTCTTCACCAGCAGCCAATTGGAAGTTTGTTGGAGCAGGACGTTGTTTTCGCCCTAAAAATGTGGATATAGAAATTTATTTAGGTTAGTTGTCTTTTTTATTATGCCGATTTTCATCTGGACGATTTTTCGCATTGCTTTTGTTGTTACCAATTTTTCGTCTCGCCGATTTTTTCTGTGCCTCCATTTCCTCAAAAACTTGCCTCAAACGTTTGCGACGGGTCGAAGTCGTCGCGCAACGCGTTCAGGCGCGAGGATTGGAGGTAGCTGAATTTATTTTTTAGGTGATGAACCTGGTACCGTACCCATGGCCACCACAGCAGGTCCGCGCTTCGGCCAGCGCTGCCACGCCCATCCACGTCGAGAGCGGTTTGGTGGATGAGGAGAGGCCGTGCACTTCTTTTGACAGCTCGGCCTGGGATTTTCCAATTTCGCATTGATTAGAGGGAATAAGTAGGGCAGTAATCGACCCTCGTTTGGCTAGGTTTCGAAAAAAATGTACGAGGGGCGCCAAGTGACGCAAATCGTTAAGTGGCGTGGCGCGTAGCTGGCAAACCGATATCCAATCCAGGAAGGGGGGTGGATTTTGGTTGCTTCTAGTTCGAAAAAGAGAGAGAGAGAGAGAGAGAGCGAGAGAGAAAGAGAGATACCGAATCGCTCCACCCACCAATTCCGGGCTCTTCTCCCCGCCCACCATCCGCATCATATATTCCCGGAAGTGGTCGAGCAGTTTCATATGGTAAAGTCGCAGCACAAAGGCCTGGGCGAGGATCGGGAATAGACGATGGCGCTGCAGAGGGTAGCTGATGACCGCCCGTTCATCTTAAAAAGGTATCGGTGCGCGTTATTAGTCTTCCATCGTACTCTCTTGCCCCGGCTTCTCTCCAAATTGATGACGGGCACAGCTATATCGGATGGCGATCGTTGAGGCTAGGCGACAGGCCAGGGCTCCTTTTCCGACGATGCCTAAATGGAGCATGTAGAAGAAAGGAAACTAGGGCATGCTAGCAGAGGATTTTGGAGAATTAATGGCGTACCAATACGGCCTGCACTCAGTGAGCCGAGGCTGACGGACTGGCGCTCCCGGCTGGACGAGTATGCGCTCTTGTATTCACCCTCCGGGGTGATGTCGCAGCCACGGTTTAATAGGGTATCCAGTGAGGCACGGTGATTCTAAAGATGGAGTTGGAGCTTGAGAGAGAGTGAGAGGGAGCGAGAGGGAGAGAGGGAGAGAGAAAGAAAGAGAGAGAAAGAGAGAGAGAGATAGAGAGAGAGAGAGAGAGAGACACTCACCGAAAAACTCATCCACCCATTTTCCACGCCATCCCAGACCCCGGCCTTCGTTCCCATATCGCCGATCGTGATCCCGGGCAGGGTGCGGTAGGTATGAGGGTCCCTAGAATTGTCTATTAATGTTTGAAACGATTAAACGACTGGGCTCATGCTCAAAAACTAAAAATGAAATTTTTACCCCCTAGGTATTTTTCTGCGCACGCGACATTTCACGCATCGCGTGTAATTTTCACGCAATTTCCATCGCGTAATCGATTACGCGATGGAATTACCAGGCAAACTCCAGGTGGAATCCAAAAAGAAAACCATCGAAGTACAGATCCATGCCTTGTACGCCTCTTTAGAGCGCGCAATACCCTCGCATTTGACGCACCTAACTTGCAGCACAAACGCATGAGGCCCATGATCCTTCCCGCCAACGATCAGCCTCGCAAAGACGGCAGCATGGGTGGCCGATTGGGCTGTAGGAATTGAATTTGGATAACTGTGTTATTTTTCATACCCAAATTTCCGGCCCAGCACTTGACGGCCCCGTCGTTGGGCGTGTTGAAGACCAGCTGGCCGTTGTCGAAAGTGGCCAGGGTTCCTGAATTTTTCATATTGTTTTGAGCTTCTGTGCCATGCCGATTTCAGCAGTGTTCGAGCCGTGCGATACTTCGGTTAAGCAGAAGCAGCCGACGATCTGAAGGGGTTCAGTGGTTAGAGCGAGCGAGCGAGAGAGAGAGAGAGAGAGAGAGAGAGAGAGAGAGAGAGATAGTGGGAGTCAGATGGAGAGAGCGAGGGAGAGAGAGGGAGAGAGAGTGAGAGAGAGAGGGGGGAGAAAGAGAGAGAGATAGTGGGAGTCAGATGGAGAGAGCGAGGGGGGGGGAGAGAGGGGAAAGAGAGAGAGAGAGAGAGAGAGAGGAGAGAGAAAGTGAGAGAAAACAGCCTGATTGTTCCGCGTCTGCTCCAACAGCTTTGCGGCTTATCCGTCCCCCAAAAACACCTAAAATAAGTGTTTTTGGCGTTTTTCGGTCACTTTAATTCCTCAATGGTCTCTACTAGCCTGCTATGTGTCAAAATTTCGTGCGGATCGCGGAACGGAAAAATCCTCACAAATAAGACTCACATTAGCATGGAGCGCGTACCGCCCACTCAACCCCTGGTCGTACGTCTCGAGGATCTCCAGCAGATCCTGCGTCCGCTCGATTTCGGCGAAGAACTGGAAAATCTGGACGATTAAAGGTACGTGGAAGCCGTGAGCAGGGGAGTGTGATGGATTCCTGCCGTGCGAATCCCTTTAAACCCAAAAACCCGTACATCATCGATGAATTTGTGCTGGAGAATGGCCTTCCAGCGGCGGTGGTTGATCTCGCGGTATTCTTGAGTGGACGGGCGGCCAAAATCACGAGCAAAAACCGGGTCCCTCGCCAGTACACTGTAGACTTCATTCTAAAAAATGGTCTGAAATGAAAAGGGTACTGGTGCCTTAGCGGGGGAGGAAAGACCCCTTTCCCCTTAAAATAGGCCCATTGGGGTTTCGATTCCCCCCCCCGCTAACGAACCAGAACCCGGAACCGGGCCGTATCGTTCGCGATCGCGGCTGCAATAGCATAGCGTTAATTAACGTTTTAGTCCTAAACGGTACTCCTTACACTTTTAAAGCGGTTTTTGACGGCGAACCGTGACGCGCCCGCAACGCGTCCCCTAAAACATACCTTGAATCGAATGCTGTCCTCCCCCTCCAGCGCCAATTTCAGCGCCTTCCAGTCAAAGGATGCTGCTTTACGGTATGGTGTTAGTGGGCCGTCCGGAAGATCCGGAATCAGCTCGTTCATGCCCGCGACCATATCTTAAAAAATTCTCAATGAAAGGTATGATTATAATTTCTCATTTTTAAGTTAGAATGATGGAACCTAGCGAATTACCTGAAATATCGCAAAAATTTCAGTTTGTCAATCAAAAAAAATTTGAAAAACGATGAATAAGCGTTCGGAGTGTTAAAAAGAGGAATTCACTGGGGCTAGAAACATTGAAACATACTAGTTTTGAAGTTTAAAATCAAATTACAATTATTTTTAATGGTTGTGGAGCTTACAAAACCGAAAAAATCTGGTTTCGACAAATAAACATGAACTTTACTCTATCGAAAAACGCCATAGCTAATTTTGCAAGCGTTTCCAGCTATTTTTATAGTTCTAAAACGTCAAAAAAACATTAGCCAGTAATTTTAATCGACCAAAACAATTTTTAAGTATCTTTTTGTTGATTTCCGAGGGTAAAAATTTGATGTAATAAAATTTTCGCAAATTTTAAAACTATTGAAAACCATGCAGATTCCGGAACACAACAAATTCCACGCGACAGTTGAGCGTTTTTGAGAGGGGGCAGCAGATATTGGCCGGTATTATCAGTCGAAAAGGGGGGGCAGGGTGGAGTATAGCCGAACAGACTACACGTGGTTTCCGATAGATAACCGATCCATTGCCCGCTCCCACAAAAGAGCATCTGTAAATTCGAGCCAATAATACACGTGATAAAGGCCAAAGGGCATCTGAAAATATTGGAAAACGAAAGATGTTAAAGGAGCATTAATAGAATATATAAAAAATCCAAAAAACATCAAAAATTAATTAAATTGCAAATTGCAACATTTTAGAAAATTTGAAAAACCCTTTCAAAAATACATTGTGTACATGCATTAATTACCGTTTGATAGTAAATATAATAATAATACAAAATAAAAATAGTCTAGTCAATTTAATTTTTAAACATAGCGAAATACCTAAAAGTGCTCGACCAATTTTTGCTAATTTTCTCCAATATGCAAGTAGCTAAAACATTTTCCTTCGTTGTCCCTTCCAAAACAAGTCCTTCCCAGCTCCCGACCAAATAGTAGCAAAAAGTGCCGCACCCAGCCCGACTCCAACCCGGTCTTTGCGCCTGGCAGGCAAGAACTTTACCAAATTACCAACCAAATTTTTCTGTATCTTTTGCGGTTTTAAAATCGTAGACTATATAAAATCTTTATCTAGCGCTACGTAACTAACGCCCTCACCGGTAAATTCTGATATCACAAAGGAGCACATTTTACAAAGTTATACAAATTCCGGCTTTATCCAGTCGGCGTCCTCCTCGTCGTCGTCGTCAGAATCGTCTTGGCACTCATCGCCGACCAGTTCTCTATAAAATAATGGATATTGAATTTAATTAAATTAGAAATTGAGAGAGAGAGAGAGAACTGATATTATAGTTTTTATAATTTCGCTTGAATCACAACGTAATCAGTAAAAGTCGTACCTTTCACATTCTTTGAGTGCTTTCCTCCTTCGTTCCTCCCTGTGTTCCACATGCCAATAATGATGCCAGAGGACGAACGTGAATAGCCAATTCACACAAAAGCCGCCGATAAACAGGAGAAATGGTATCCACAGATTTATCGAAACGGCACCGCCTGCAAAATAAAAATTACCAGTAGTTTCGCAGCGGAATTTTCTAAATTTTCTCTGGTAGTTTGCCCCTGACAACTCACCCAAAGCTTCCAAAATCTTTGGTGCCGTGGCCATCGTCAAAACCGACATGCCGAGGGAGTAGGAGGATTGCATCATTAGTGCTGAAATTGCGGGATTACGGTATTCATCTCTTTCTCTCTCACTCTTTCTGCCATGCTCTCTCTCCCTCCCTCTCCCGCTCCCTCTCCCTCCTCTCCCTCTCCCTCTCCCTCTCCCTCCCGCTCCCGCTCCCTCTCCCTCTCTCTCCCTCCCTCCCTCTCCCGCTCCCTCTCCCTCTCTCTCCCTCTCCCTCTCTCTCCTCTCTCTCTCTCTCTCTCTCTCTCTCTCTCTCTCTTTCTCCCACCTGGCCACAGCAGCCATATTGGCCTCGGACAGCACAGCAACGCCATCAGCGCCAAGCTCAACGCGGACGCGTGCTGGAAACACCAGGCGAACCGCATGTAACCACCATCTACAATTTGTAGGTATTTAAGGACAGGTACCAGCCAACATACCCAAATAATTGGCGACGCACTCATCCGTGCCCAACACGCGACGCATCAACCCAAAGTCGAAGATAATCATGTCGTAGGCGAGGAAACGGGTCTGCAAAGAGTCCAAAAATGCCTTGAAGGATTGGGAAAACATACGGTTGTTTTAACGGATTGGGAAATCCAGCAAAAACTCACCTCCAAATCGGCCTTCTCGTAGTCGATGTCGGATTTGCAGAGGAACACATTTTGGTAGCGGTAGATGGAGAAAATGTGCTATAAAATGGCTATTCAAAGGGCGAGAGAGACAGAGAGAGAGAGAGAGAGAGAGAGAGAGAGAGAGAAGAGAGAGAGAGAAGGAAAGAGAGCACGTAAGAGAGAATGTTAGAGAGAGGGGGAGAGAGTGTGTTTGAGCTTGAGCGAGAGAGAGGGAGAGAGAAAGCGATAGAGAGAGGGGCAGAAAGACCGAGAAATTTCCAGATTCAATTTCTGGTTTTAAAATCACCTGAAAAAAGCTGATACAGGCGACGGAGAGCTGGAGAAGGGTGAAAAAGACGGCCAGTTGTCTAAAAAATTACTTTCTATAAACGCCTACGCTTAACAAATTGCTTTCTACCTCATAAAATTACCGTGAATTTGATAAAAATCGAAAATGTACTCATACCTGTTTCGAACCTTGAGTCCGAACACGCTCGAATCTTTCTCCTCGATTTGCATACACCACAGTAATCGCATTTTTTGACGGCGGCCGGTTTGGAGTACTGAAATTCTGGCGTTGAAGGGGATGGATACAAGAGTAGAATTTGAGAATTGAAAGTTCAAGATGTCGAACTTCAGAATGTCGAAACTTACATCAGCAAATTTTCCAGAAAACACCCCAAAAATGTGCAACTTCAAAGATCTAAAATGTTACTAAAGGCTATTAAAAATGTAGCATGCCAAAAACCACACAAAAACGAATCGATAATTTGTGATAAAAATCCGTGGTGGTCAGCATATTTTTGGGGCACTCGCGCACGTCCTCCCTGGAAGGCAGGTGCGATTTTTCAGGTGCGCTCGGCTCCAAAGCATAAAAGTGCCAAAACCCCCTGCTAGACGGTCTGCAAATGAAATCCAGGAAAAAATGCCGACATTTCCGGAATTTGATCCGGCAAAAATAGCTTGTGGGCGTTATGTAAAAACGGCAGCCGAGAGACAGGCTAGCAGAGAATCGGATGAAAAATTTGAAAAACATACAAAACCTGGAATTGGCAAAGAAACGGAGGGAAACTAGCAAAGATCTTTGGGGAAATAAGTTTAATGTCGTTGCTTGTTTCGAAAAATCAACATTAGCCAGGCAATCTGGCAGGGATCATTGGGGAAGCTGCTTGCTCGATATAAGCAAGCTAGCAGAGATCTTTGAGGAAATTCTTTCTATATCTCGCACTTTCTTCCTCTAGCTATCTCTCTCACTCTCTCTCACTCTCTCTCCTCTCCCTCTCTTTCTCTCTCTCTCTCTCTCTCTCTCTCTCTCTCTCTCTCTCTCTCTCTCTCTCTCTCTCTTTGCTCCTATCTCTATCTACCTCTCTCTCTTTATCTTTCTCTGTCTCTCGGGCAGGCTAGCAGAGATCCTTCTGGAAAATGTCTTAAAACCGCGAGCTTCAATCGTTTTCTAGTCCAGGCAGCAGAGATCTTTGAGGATTCCTCAAAACTCCGCAAGCCACTAAAGATTCTTTGAGGAAATCGATAGGCCGTGTTATTAAGTTCCCCAAAAAATGGGCAGGCTAGCAAAGACCATTTGCGGAATGCTAGGGGCTATTAGTGCTTGCGGCTTTCATTGCCCTATTCGTGAGAACCGGCAAATCCAATTCGAAGCTTCACGCCATCAACAGGATAGCTTCTTCATCCGAGTCAAACAGATGAAGAATGGGCAATGGGATGACATGGGTTGCGTGACAGGGCCCTCATCGTTTCTCCCAACCCGAATTTAGTCAGCTTTGGGCCCAAACACGCAGGCTTCAACTTATACGTGGCTTCCAGGCCTAGCTTAACCTTACAAGGGAAGTGCACGACCGGCCCACGAGAAATCGACACGAGACATAGTCGATCTAATAGAATCGGATACGGGGATTCCGAATCTGTAATCAGAATTTGCTAAATAAAACGGAGAAAAAAGTTATGAAGCTTCAAATTTGGCAAAATCGCCCAAAACCGTACCTTTACGGGCCCGTAAAAACCGGGGGAACGGAATTGAGGAGAAAAGAATTAGTGCAGCTTGTTCAGCAGAAAAAGCGCTTTAGAATGAGCTGTAATACGTAGCATTTGCAAACAATTCACTGAAAAAAGTTTTTTTGGATTCACGGGCAAGGGTATGGCCTGTCAAGTTCATAGAAGAGATTTTCGCCAAATCATCGTAAACTTAAAGTAAGATAGCTCATTCGAAAGCGCTTTTTCTGCTGAACAAGATGCACTAATGGGTTCTGGCAAATTTCCATTCCCTGGGCCTTTACAGGCCCATAAAAGTCCGATTTTGGGCGATTTTGCCAACTTTGAAGCTTCATAACTTTTTTCTCCGTTTTATTTAGCAAATTCTGATTACAGATCGGAACCTCGTGTCCGATTCTATCAGATCCACTATGTCTCGTGTCGATTTCTCGTGGGCCGGTCGTGCACTTCCCTTGTTAGCTTAGGCTTGACGTAGAGACGAAATACCGCAAACTATCGAACTTTGGGTGATCACCAGATTTGTGCGACGATCCATTGCGCGAGGAAGGCGGTAATTTCCGGCGTGGGCGAACGGAAGTTTCGCTAATAGCAGCCCGGACACTCCGAATGTTTCCAATTGACGAGCCGAGTAGGGGGGAGTACGGTAATTTAGCAAAAATGACAAGGGAAGAGATTGAGAGAGAGAGAGACTAGCGAGAGAGGAGAGAGATAAACAGACAGACAGAGAGAGAGAGCGACATCATTCCCGGGGTAACATTCAATTGAAACCACCCGAAAATCGACTAGACCGTAGCGTAAATCCGAATAAAATCGCAAAAACCCTAACCCTAGTCAATTCGTCGTCGCGGCTCGAGGCCCAAATTCTAAAAGGTGCACGCTTTTTCGGCGGTGCCACACCTCCTTTTTGTCGGTCCATTCACTAATTAGAGGGATTTGGAAGCGGGAAGATGGAAAGGAGAAGGAAGACAGGGGCCCAGGTCTTGCCAGATCGGTGTTGACGGGCTAGAAGTGGGGGGGGGGGGGGGGCAGGAGACCCAGGCAGGAGGACCCAACCCAGTGAAGACCTCCTGTCATTCCTCATTATCGCCACAAAATGGCAGACAAAACTCGGGGTATGGGGGCAAATGTACTTTGAAACCGAGGGCCCTAAAGGACCATTGAAGGCAAGGTCGACTGGATTTGTTGGGTGGAAAATCCAGAAATTTGCTTTTCCTGTTGGAATTAGGCATTAAAAGGCCAGTGCCAGCTAGGAAAGTGATTTAGCAGGTTTTAAAGGCAGCCGTCGAAGGCAGGGGCGACTCGATTTTGCGCTGAAAACGGACATTTTACTTTCGCCCGGACTGAAAATATTCTAAAACTTTTGGCTGCGTTTTGGCGAACCGCGCTCCAAATTCTAATGAATGGCAGGCCCTGGGGGATTTATAAATTAACGGGTTTCTAATGTTTCTTTGCGGATCAAAATCCAAACGTAATCAGGTGTTGTGTGGAATGGAAAACGTAGATAAAAAACTGGAAAACAATTAAAGAAATACAAGGTATGGACGTAGATGGAACGTCGGGGAGAGAGAGAGAGGGGAAGCGAGAGAAAGCGAGAGAGAATGGGATGTCATACTCCCTTTAAAAACACATCAAACTTTGAAAAACAAAGATTTCCGCCCTTCCAGGCCCGGCTTTTCGTCGGCTTCACGGTCCACTGGCCCCCTGATCGGAAAATTCGCAAAACGGAAGTCACACCCCGTTGGCCCTTCGACTACCCCCACTTTTGAACCCCCAACCATCGTCAACGGGAAGCGGAAATGGCCATGAACTTCATCCAGTTTTTGGAGCACGTGATTTTTGGTGTACTTTACAGGGTGAAAATGGTCTTTAGACTAAAGGAATGGTGCGGGGAGGAAATGGAACAGAGATAGACGCAACTTTGAGACTCAGTGAACTAGTGAGCGTGAGCGTGTGAGTGGAGAGAGAGAGAGTGAGATAGCGGAGAGAGAGACGAGATGAGAGAAAGCGAGAGAGAGAGAGAGAGAGAGAGAGAGAGAGAGAGGAAGAGAGAGAGAAAAAAGAGACACACAAACCCATTTAAACTTCGTAATCAATTCCCTGACTTCCCGTCCCTTTAAAAGCGAAATGGAATTTTGTAGGAATAATATTTTGTTTTAAATCGGTCTACAAAAATTCTTAGACGAAACCAAATTTTTTTGCTATTCTGCAGCGCCGAATCAGCTCGAGAAATACTAAAAACTGACATCAACCGTTTGCAGCAGAAAATAGACCTCATTTTCCGGAACTTTCCGGTCTCGCCCGCCGGGCCAGCCGCAGGAAATCAGGGCGTGTTGACGCAATCGCGGTAAATGGTGGGGCGGGATGGGCCCTAATTTTGAAGGGGCCGAGGCCCGATACAGATCGTTATGGACCACGGGATTCACCGGGAGGGGGCCAATAATTGACGGGGCCTCCTGTAATTGCGGCCAAGGGAAAATTTTGTGAAATCAAAGCCCAGCAGCGTACGGACTTTTGGAAAGTTAAAAGGCACGTTAAAAGGTGACATTTTAAAGGGACCGGCAAGGCATGGAAAAACGCATGCAAATTTCGAAAAATGCTCGCCAAAAACAGCAAAGCGGAAATTTCACGGGATGGTTTTTTCCAGGGTCGATTTTTAGAATTTTAAAGACCTTTAGCGCCGAAAGTCTCTTCTAGACGATTTACTGTGTAAAGGGTTTTCCCGGATGGAATTCGACGATTTTGCTTACATTTTCCTAATTTACATGCCGATTTCCATGGGTTTTCCGGTACATAAAGACGCTGGCGCCGGGCAGAGGCCGAAGTTCCCTTCACATCATCCACAGCCTCAAATGGCCGCCAACGCCCGCTCCGCCTTGCCCACCTTCCAGGCCCTGCCCCTCCAACGGCCAGTTGCCGAATTTCCCCGAGCTCGCCGCCACCCGGAGGCTGCCCAGGCCGCCGACGGCACCCTCTGGGGTGACCGGCCCGCCTAAACTTTCTTTGCCTCTTCCCCTTCCCCCGTTTTATTTATAGCCTAGGGGGATAGTCATTTGCCCTCAACCGCACTACCCAGGTTCGACCCCGGCCGGTGCAGAATTTTTTTTGCTTCTTCCCAAAAATCTTTAGAACCCCCTTCCGGAATCCGTTTTATGCAAATTTTTTTAGCCGCCCCATCCCGGAAGCGGACTGCGTGACCGCCGTCGGGCCACGGGTGGCTGGCCGGTCGGCAACGGCACCTAAAATGGAGGCGGCCGGGCTGCCGTCGCTCGCCCCCCCTTTTGGCGCCTTCACCATCTTAGCGACGACGACGTCGCCGCAAACGCCCCGAACAAGTTCAGACCGCCCCCCCAAAACATCTTTTTTCCTCCGTATGCAAAAATATTTTGCTATTTCCCTCGGGCTGCATTTTGCGGTACACATGTATACACTTCCCCACTACAGACTCTAGGCTACACCCCTACATACAAATTGTTATAAATTATGGTAAGACAACGAAAATTTTTCGGAATCCCGATAAAAACCAAACGTTTAAAAATTTTGGGTCAGTTGAGAAGCAAGGTTGAAGACTGATTTTTGGGTTATGCAAGTACGTATGCTACGTACGTCGAATTTCCCAACAATTTCCTAGCCAGGGCTACAACAACCGCCTCCGGATATGAATTTTAACAAACCAAAATGACAGTTTTTCTGAGCATTTCGTGCTGCCTGGAAACCGAGCATCTTCTCGTCTTCTTTTACCTTGATTTTCCGCACCTGTAAATGCTTCTTTAAGTACCAAAGAAAAATTCCTCCTTTATGCCAGAAGCACAAAAATAAATTTCCAAATTCCACATAATAATAAGAATAATATTCATAAAGCTAGAAATTTGGGGTGCGAACGCAGAAAAGGGGAAGCCGGGGACCCGTTCGGTGGCTGGAAGTCGATCTCTTTTTTGGGGAAGGGGGGGGGGGGTTGAAAGAGAGAGAGAGAGAGAGAGAGAGAGAGAGAGAGAGGGAGAGAGAGAGAGAGAGGGGGAGAGAGAGAAGAGAGAGAGAGAGCGACGCTAAAATACAAAAATAACTGAAAAACAACGGCTGGCATTTTCAAAAAAATGGAAGAAAAAGGACCCGTATCGTGTCGAGGGCTGATGAGCTGTGTGTAGAGAAATCGTGGAGGAAAGGGAGAGAGAGGCGAGAGAAAGAGAGTGGCGAGAGATAGACGGCAATTTGGTCTTCAAAATAACGCGACGGCTATAGGCTGTGAGATGCAAATTTTCCCATGGGGGCGGTGATGACCAACGTCGTCTACGTTTTACGTTAGGGATGGCTCGTGAAACCAAAAAGTTTTGTTTTGATGGTTTTGGAGCCAAAACCGAAAAATTTTGCCTGATGGCCTGTTTTCGAAATTTTTCTTAGAAATGAATTTTTTAGGCCTACCTGGTTTGGCAAAAGTGACTTTGAGCTTTCGATTTCGCCCTCGGTTTCCGCCACACACACCACCCCAAAGCTGTTGCGACGCCTGAAAATTAAATTCCACACTTACAACTGTTGACGCAAAAGACGCTCAAATGACCGTACGTACCTTCGCAACTGGGGAAAAGGAGGATGAGGGGGTGAGGGGAGGTGGTTTTCCCCCACCGCCCCGAACGGATGTCCGCCTCGACGAATTCGCGTTCCTGCAAAAGGCGGGGTGAAAGAAAGAGAGAGAGAGAGAGAGAGAGAGAGAGAGAGAGTGAGAGTGAGAGGAGAAAGAAGGCAGAGATTTTGGAATTGTTAACCCAACCGTAGCCTTTCTCCAAGCATTGCAACAAATGATGGTGCTGTATTCGAAGGATCTTCCCCAACCCCGTCAAACGACAACAGCCCTACAAGAGGCAACCCCAAGTTAGCCCCGTAAGAGTTGCATTTGGTCCCGCTCGAAGGCGCATCCGAGCCTCGGGGTCCTTTTTTTTTGTTGAAGAGGGGCTTGACCAGGCGTTCTTCACGATTCGTATTCGGGCCAGACGGCTTTCTAAACGGAATGTTTTAAAAAAGTTCCCCCGTTCCCCCTCTCGTGCGCTTTTCCCCCCTCCTCTCCTCCCCTCTCTCTCTCGCTCTTATTTCTCTTTACCCACACTCTCTCTCGTTATCTCTTTCGCCGAAAAACGGGGGAGAACTGTACCTTTATGCCGATACTCCACCTTTTGCGCATCTCCGTCCGCCCCGTTTTTGATGGTAGATTCGTGAAAAGTTGCTGACAGGCCTAAACACGAGTTCAAGGGTACAGGCCGGGTTTCTATCACCATCCCTTTAAACCCTCGGCCAAAAGGTATGGACCCAAAAAAAGAAGTTCAAAGTACAGGCAACCCTATTTCATTGCCTGGTCAAAACTAGCAATTCATTACGCCACGAAACGCCTTGGCGTTCCCAAACCTTTTGTAAATTGGTGTAAAACCCCCCAGGAACAGGAAGGGCGAGCAACCCCAGACAACGAGCAGACACCCCAAAATCTTTCCCATCACTGTTGGGGACCATGTCACCCTGCCCAGCGTTGTCAACTGCAAACCAACGGAATTTAAATCGGCGAATATCCTACCCTAACGATGGTGTACCAGAAGGCGTCCGGGATTGAGGTGAATCAAATAAATTTGTTTTTTTTCAGTAGGACGTAACTATCGAACTTCTAGATATTTAGAGCGTCCCGAAAGTATAGAAAAAATGCGTTTTTTTACCATAAATACTTTTCTAGAATCTTAAAGGGGGTGGAACAGCTAGAACTACCGTACCTGGTGTGCGGCACCTTTTTCTCGGCATAATCATGATTGTGGCAAAGGGTGATGATCGCCATCCCAGCGAGAACACAAGGAACCCAGGCTCCGAGGAAAAGACTGGAAAATAGCTCTATTTTCATAATTAGATTAATACCCGAAGAAATCGGAAATTTTAAAGGGCCATTGAAGGCAAAGCTTATAATCCAAAGTAAAGCCTACCTTTAATGTATGAAGTATCCTAGGCCCTGGGGTGGCGGAAATTTTAATATTCGGAAGACCCTCTGAAAAAATTGTAAATATTTTTGATGCGAGGGCGCGGCGTATCGAAAAATCTAGGACTCACAAAAACACGCAGCGTCACGAATGCCCCCGAGAAATCTTTGTTATTCTGGAAGGCGAGGCCGACGTAGTACGGTAGGATGGCGACGACGTCTGAAAACAAGTAGTGGATTACGGTATTAGGCTTAGGCTCAGGCTTACACTTAGCTTAGGCTTAGCTAGGGCTTAGCTTAGGCGTAGCTTAGGCTTAGCTTAGGCGTAGCTTAGGCTTAGCTTAGGCGTAGCTTAGGCTTAGCTTAGGCTTAGCTTTGGCTTAGCTTTGGCTTATCCTGGTACGCACCTATGACACTCATAATTGAGCGCACAAAACGGCATCGATCCGGCGCGGCGTAGAGCCGTAAACAGTACTCTATCGTAAATATGATCACGCACGCCGTGTCGAGGACGAAGAACTGAAATTTGAAGTTGTTTTAAGAGGCTTTAACAGCAGGAATTCCCAAATGGCCCCTGCTAGGTTGCCTTTGCCAACATCTCAAATACCGTACCTGCTTCTCATAGAGATCACCGCAGGACGTGCTCACATCATCGGTGTACCTTAAGGGATGTGTTTAAAGGGACGGTGACAGCTAGAGACTGACCTGCAAGGAATAGTCTCGATAATGTTGCACAGAACGGAGACAGCAATGAAGAATCCCGTCACGTAGTAGAACACCAACGCCACCGACGAGGTGTGAGGGTTTTCGAAGGCCGCCCACATTTTTTGCTGGAAAATTTGAGAGTTATTCATCTGTATTCTACCGTAGACTATTCCTATACTACTGCCGTATCGTAATCAATCGGATTTTTGTACTTGCTGCATTGTATCGTACTCGAGCATACCCACCGTATCTTAGCGTATCTAGCGTACTCTAACGACGTAATGGCCGTAGTTTACCGAAAAATGTGGCCTGCGATAATCTAGCGATATGTCGTGGTCTACCGTACTCTATCGTAGGTGATCGTAGTCCACCGTATCCTGTCCGATTTTGCAGTAGCTTATCGCATTTTACCGTACTATACCCTGTACCAATCTATCGTACTCCCATTCGAAACCACCAACCTGTGTTGTCTGCTTCAACTTTGTGGCGTCGGTATTCTCGAGTCTTTCTTCAAGCAGTCGCTCCTGATTTTCACGCTTTTTGTCCTTATAATAATTTTGTATAATAACGGAAGTTTCGCTAATAGCAGCCCGGACACTCCGAATGTTTCCAATTGACGAGCCGAGTAGGGGGGAGTACGGTAATTTAGCAAAAATGACAAGGGAAGAGATTGAGAGAGAGAGAGAGCTAGCGAGAGAGAGGGAGAGAGATAAACAGACAGACAGAGAGAGAGAGCGACATCATTCCCGGGGTAACATTCAATTGAAACCACCCGAAAATCGACTAGACCGTAGCGTAAATCCGAATAAAATCGCAAAAACCCTAACCCTAGTCAATTCGTCGTCGCGGCTCGAGGCCCAAATTCTAAAAGGTGCACGCTTTTTCGGCGGTGCCACACCTCCTTTTTGTCGGTCCATTCACTAATTAGAGGGATTTGGAAGCGGGAAGATGGAAAGGAGAAAGGAAGACAGGGGCCCAGGTCTTGCCAGATCGGTGTTGACGGGCTAGAAGTGGGGGGGCAGGAGACCCAGGCAGGAGGACCCAACCCAGTGAAGACCTCCTGTCATTCCTCATTATCGCCACAAAATGGCAGACAAAACTCGGGGTATGGGGGCAAATGTACTTTGAAACCGAGGGCCCTAAAGGACCATTGAAGGCAAGGTCGACTGGATTTGTTGGGTGGAAAATCCAGAAATTTGCTTTTTCCTGTTGGAATTAGGCATTAAAAGGCCAGTGCCAGCTAGGAAAGTGATTTAGCAGGTTTTAAAGGCAGCCGTCGAAGGCAGGGGCGACTCGATTTTGCGCTGAAAACGGACATTTTACTTTCGCCCGGACTGAAAATATTCTAAAACTTTTGGCTGCGTTTTGGCGAACCGCGCTCCAAATTCTAATGAATGGCAGGCCCTGGGGGATTTATAAATTAACGGGTTTCTAATGTTTCTTTGCGGATCAAAATCCAAACGTAATCAGGTGTTGTGTGGAATGGAAAACGTAGATAAAAACTGGAAAACAATTAAAGAAATACAAGGTATGGACGTAGATGGAACGTCGGGGAGAGAGAGAGGGGAAGAGAGAAAGCGAGAGAGAATGGGATGTCATACTCCCTTTAAAAACACATCAAACTTTGAAAAACAAAGATTTCCGCCCTTCCAGGCCCGGCTTTTCGTCGGCTTCACGGTCCACTGGCCCCCTGATCGGAAAAATTCGCAAAACGGAAGTCACACCCCGTTGGCCCTTCGACTACCCCCACTTTTGAACCCCCAACCATCGTCAACGGGAAGCGGAAATGGCCATGAACTTCATCCAGTTTTTGGAGCACGTGATTTTTGGTGTACTTTACAGGGTGAAAATGGTCTTTAGACTAAAGGAATGGTGCCGGGAGGAAATGGAACAGGAACACGAGCGTGAGTGAGCGAGAGATAGACGCAACTTTGAGACTCAGTGAACTAGTGAGCGTGAGCGTGTGAGTGGAGAGAGAGAGAGTGAGATAGCAGAGAGAGAGAGAGAGAGAGAGCGAGATGAGAGAAAGCGAGAGAGAGAGAGAGAGAGAGAGAGAGAGAGAGAGAGAAGAGAGAGAGAAAAAAGAGACACACAAACCCATTTAAACTTCGTAATCAATTCCCTGACTTCCCCGTCCCTTTAAAAAGCGAAATGGAATTTTGTAGGAATAATATTTTGTTTTAAATCGGTCTACAAAAATTCTTAGACGAAACCAAATTTTTTTGCTATTCTGCAGCGCCGAATCAGCTCGAGAAATACTAAAAACTGACATCAACCGTTTGCAGCAGAAAATAGACCTCATTTTCCGGAACTTTCCGGTCTCGCCCGCCGGCCAGCCGCAGGAAATCAGGGCGTGTTGACGCAATCGCGGTAAATGGTGGGGCGGATGGGCCCTAATTTTGAAGGCCGAGGCCCGATACAGATCGTTATGGACCACGGATTCACCGAGGGGCCAATATGACGGCCTCCTGTAATTGCGGCCAAGGGAAAATTTTGTGAAATCAAAGCCCAGCAGCGTACGGACTTTTGGAAAGTTAAAAGGCACGTTAAAGGTGACATTTTAAAGGGACCGGCAAGGCATGGAAAACGCATGCAAATTTCGAAAAATGCTCGCCAAAAACAGCAAAGCGGAAATTTCACGGGATGGTTTTTTCCAGGGTCGATTTTTAGAATTTTAAAGACCTTTAGCGCCGAAAGTCTCTTCTAGACGATTTACATGTCGTAAACGGTTTCCGGATGGAATTCGACGATTTTGCTTACATTTTCCTAATTTACATGCCGATTTCCATGGGTTTTCCGGTACATAAAGACGCTGGCGCCGGGCAGAGGCTACCGAAGTTCCCTTCACATCATCCACAGCTCTCAAATGGCCGCCAACGCCGCTCCGCCTACCTGCCCACCTTCCAGGCCCTGCCCGCTCACCAACGGCCAGATTGCCGAACTCCGCGAGCTCGCCGCCAACCCCGGAGCTGCTCAGGCCGCCGACGGCACCCTCAATGGTGGGTGACCGGCTCCGCCTAAACTTTCTTTGCCTCTTCCCCGTTCCTTCCCCGTTTTACTCATAGCCTAGTGGATAGTCGATTTGCTTCTCAACCGCACTATCCAGGTTCGAGCCCCGGCCGGTGCAGAACTTTTTGCTTCTTGCCCAAAATCTTTAGAACCACTTCCGGAATCCGTTTTATGCAAATTTTTCAGCCGCCGCCATCCCGGAAGCGGACTGCGTGACCGCCGTCGAGGGCCACGAGGTGGCTGGCCGCCAGGTCGGCAACGGCACCTACGATGCGGAGGCCGGCCGGGCTGCCGTGCGCTCGTCCCACTTTGGCGCCTTCTACCACTACTAGACGACGACGACGTCGCCGCAACGACGCCCCGAACAAGTTCAGACTGCGCCCACCTTCGCAACATCTTATTCCTCCCGTATGCACAATAAATGCATTTTCGCGTATTTTCCCTCGGGCTGCACTTACGGGTACACATGTATACACTTCACACTACAGACTCTAGGCTACACACTACATACAGAATTGCTATGCAAATTATGGTAGAGTACAACGAGATTTTTTCGGAATGCGATGAAGCCAGCTTGATTAAAATTTTTGGGTCAGTTGAGAGCAGCAAGGCTGAAGACTGAGCCTTTTGGTTATGCGAAGTACGTATGCTACGTACGTACGAATTTCGCAACTAATTTCTAGCCAGGGCTACAACAACCGCCTCCGGATATGAACTACAAACCAAAATGACAGTTTTTCTGAGCATTTCGTGCTGCCTGGAAACCGAGCATCTTCTCGTCTTCTTTTACCTTGATTTTCCGCACCTGTCATGCTTCTTTAAGTACCAAAAGACAATCCTCCTTTATGCCAGAAGCACAAAAATAAATTTCCATAATTCCACATAATAATAAGAATAATATTCATAAAGCTAGAAATTTGGGGGTGCGAACGCAGAAAAGGGGAAGCCGGGGACCCGTTCGGTGGCTGGAAGTCGATCTCTTTTTTGGGGAAGGGGGAGGATGGGATGCAGGATAATTCGAGAGAGAGAGAGAGAGAGGGAGAGAGAGAGAGAGAGAGGGAGAGAGAGAGAGAGAGGGAGAGAGAGAGAGAGCGACGGCTAGATACAGAGATAACTGAAAAACAACGGCTGGCATTTTCATAAAATACAGAAGAAAAAGGACCCGTATCGTGTCGAGGGCTGATGAGCTGTGTGTAGAGAAATCGTGGAGGAAAGGGAGAGAGGCGAGAAAGAGATGGCGAGAGATAGACGGCAATTTGGTCTTCAAAATAACGCGACGGCTATAGCTGTGAGATGCAAAACTTCTCATGGGGGCGGTGATGACCAACGTCGTCTACGTGTACGTTAGGGGATGGCTCGTGCACCTAAAAAGTTTTGTTTTTGATGGTTTTGGAGCCAAAACCGAAAGAATTTTGCCTGATGAGCCTGTTTTCGAAATTCTGTCAAATTCGAAAATGGAATTTTAGGCCTACCTGATTCTGGTCGGCAAAGTGACTTTTGAGCTTCGATGTCGCCCTCGGATTTCCGCCTACCCACACAGCACCACCCAACGCTGTTGCGACGCCTGAAAATTAGAAATTACCTACACACTACAACTGTTGACGACTAAACGACGCTCCAAATGACCGTACGTACCTTCGCAACTGGGAAGAGGAGGATGAGGGGGTGAGGGGAGGGGTGGCTCTCACCCCACCGCCCTCGAACGAGATGTCCGCCTCGACGAATTCGCGTTCCTGCAAAAGGCGGGATGAGAAAGAGAGAGAGAGAGAGAGAGAGAGAGAGAGATGAGAGGAGAGGAGAAAGAGAGAGCGAGAGATTTCGAGAATTCGATTAACCCACCGTAGCCTTCTCCAAGCATTGCAACAAATGATGGTGCTGTATCTCGAAGATGTCTTCATCCCGCAACGCGTCAAACGACAGCAGCCCTACAAGAGGCACCAAGTTACGCCCCGTAAGAGTTGCATTGCGTACCCTGCTCGAAGGCGCGCATCCGAGCCTCGTGTGCCTTTTTCTTGTTGAAGAGGGCTTGACCGGAGGCGTTCTTCACGATTCGTATTCGGGCCAGACGGGCTTTCAAACGGAATGTTTTAAAATGTTCTACCGTTCCTCTCTCGTGCGCTATCCAACTCTCTCTCTCTCTCCCTCACACTCTCTCTCTCTCGCTCTTATTCTCTCTTTATTTCTCACACTCTCTCTCGTTATCTCTTTCGCCGAAAAGCGGGAGTACGAACTGTACTCATGCCGATACTACCGTACCTTTTGCGCACGTCTCTTGTCCGCCCGCTGATTCTGATGGTAGATTCGTGAAAAGTTGCTGACGATGACCTAAACAGCGAGTTCAAGGAGTACAGGCCGGGTTTCTATCATTTTCCCATCCCTTTAAACCCTCGGCCAAAAGGTATGGACCTAAACAGCAAGTTCAAGAAGTACAGGCAACCCTATTTCATTGCCATGGTCAAAACTAGCAATTCATTACGCCACGAAACGCCTTGGCGGTTCCTTTAAACCCTCTGTAAATTGGTGTAAAACCTACGGGAACAGGAAGGGCGATGACAAGCACTCCAGACAACGAGCAGACACCGCCCACAATCTTTCCCATCACTGTTGACGGACCATGTCACCGTAGCCCAGCGTTGTCAACTGCAATCCAACGGAATTTAGCGGAATCTGGCGAATATCCTACCGTAACGATGGTGTACCAGAAGGCGTCCGGGATTGAGGTGAATCTGAAATATTTTGTTTTTTTTACAGTAGGACGTAACTATCGAACTTCTAGATATTTAGAGCGTCCAGAAAGTATAGAAAGATGCGTTTTTTTCACGCATAAATACTTTTTCTAGAATCTTAAAGGGGGTGGAACATCTAGACTACCGTACCTGGTGTGCGGCACCTTTTCTCGGCATAGTACATGATTGTGGCAAAGATGATGATCGCCATCGCCAGCGAGAACACAAGGAACCCGAGCTCCGAGGCGCACGACTGGAAAATAGCTCTATTTTCATATGAATTAGATTAATACCCGAAGAAATCGGAAATTTTAAAGGGCCATTGAAGGCAAAGCTTAGCTAATCGAAAGTAAAGCCTACCTTTAATGTATAGCCAAGTATCCGTAGGCCCTGGGAGTGGCGGGAAAATTTGAATATTCGGAAGACCCTCTGAAAAAATTGTAAATATTTTGATGCGTAGCGGCTGCGCAGCGTATCGAAAAATCTAGGACTCACAAAAACACGCAGCGTCACGAATGCCCCCGAGAAATCTTTGTTATTCTGGAAGGCGAGGCCGACGTAGTACGGTAGGATGGCGACGACGTCTGAAAACAAGTAGTGGATTACGGTATTAGGCTTAGGCTCAGGCTTACACTTAGCTTAGGCTTAGCTAGGGCTTAGCTTAGGCGTAGCTTAGGCTTAGCTTAGGCGTAGCTTAGGCTTAGCTTAGGCGTAGCTTAGGCTTAGCTTAGGCTTAGCTTTGGCTTAGCTTTGGCTTATCCTGGTACGCACCTATGACACTCATAATTGAGCGCACAAAACGGCATCGATCCGGCGCGGCGTAGAGCCGTAAACAGTACTCTATCGTAAATATGATCACGCACGCCGTGTCGAGGACGAAGAACTGAAATTTGAAGTTGTTTTAAGAGGCTTTAACAGCAGGAATTCCCAAATGGCCCCTGCTAGGTTGCCTTTGCCAACATCTCAAATACCGTACCTGCTTCTCATAGAGATCACCGCAGGACGTGCTCACATCATCGGTGTACCTTAAGGGATGTGTTTAAAGGGACGGTGACAGCTAGAGACTGACCTGCAAGGAATAGTCTCGATAATGTTGCACAGAACGGAGACAGCAATGAAGAATCCCGTCACGTAGTAGAACACCAACGCCACCGACGAGGTGTGAGGGTTTTCGAAGGCCGCCCACATTTTTTGCTGGAAAATTTGAGAGTTATTCATCTGTATTCTACCGTAGACTATTCCTATACTACTGCCGTATCGTAATCAATCGGATTTTTGTACTTGCTGCATTGTATCGTACTCGAGCATACCCACCGTATCTTAGCGTATCTAGCGTACTCTGACGTAAAACGTTGCATACCGTACTGTCCCGTAAGCTATCGTAGTCTATCGTATTTTTTTACTCCATCGTACTATATCGTACTTCACCGTAGTCTCTCGTAGCCTAACGTCGACGTAATGGCCGTAGTTTACCGAAAAATGTGGCCTGCGATAATCTAGCGATATGTCGTGGTCTACCGTACTCTATCGTAGGTGATCGTAGTCCACCGTATCCTGTCCGATTTTGCAGTAGCTTATCGCATTTTACCGTACTATATATTTTCCTACGCACTGTACCGTAATCTATCGTACTCCCATTCGAAACCACCAACCTGTGTTGTCTGCTTCAACTTTGTGGCGTCGGTATTCTCGAGTCTTTCTTCAAGCAGTCGCTCCTGATTTTCACGCTTTTTGTCCTTATAATCCTCATAGCAGCAATCTAAAAAGACCCAAAGAATTTCAGAAATCCTGCGACCAAACCTGATATCAAATCGGGCATAATGCCGAAAAATGACAACTCTTCATCGTAGGCCACCAGACACTCGTGCCGCGGATACTGTAAGAGGGAAGGATTTTGGGGCCGGGTCTCTATTAAAAAAATCCCAAAAAATCCCTGCTAGTCTGCCTCATTCTAAATCCTCAAAGACTTCTGCTAGCCTGCTTTGGCCAGAAATTCTCAAGGAATCGCTGCTAGCGGTTAAGGCCTTAAATTCCAAACGCTCTCTGCTAGCTTGCCTGTTTCGGCGTGTCTGTCCTCACCAAAGATTTCTGCTACCCGCCTGATTGAAATTGTTCAAGGACCTATGCTAGCCTGTCAGGTTTAAATTCCTCAAAGATCTCTACTCCTTTCTCGCCCCCAATGCAACTTGCCGGTCCGGTAAAACGTCAGGATATGTCGAAATATATCGGGGTCCCGATCGAAGAAATACTCGCCCGTCTCCTCGTCGTAGAAGAATTCCTAAATAGCGCCATTCTACAGTAAGCCCCGCCGCAAATACCTTTTCATTAGATCCTAAAAGTGTTTCCGGGAATTTCTCCAGCGTGTTCTTCCACGTCTCGAATTTTCGCCCGGAAATGTTGATCGAGAGCTTCTCGTCGGAGACATGGTCCACGGCAAGGTCTTTTGCCTGGAAAAAAACACGTCAACTGAGCTCTGCTAGTTTGCCCGCCTCGAAAGTTTTTGAGAACCTCTCTTCAAAATTCCTCAAGGATTTCTGCTAGCCTGCCTGCGTAATTCCGACAAGGATTGCGTTAGCCTGCCGACCGAATTTCCCTGGGAATCTCTGCTAGCTTTCTTGCTGTAAAATTCTCTAAAAATTATTCTCTAAAAATTACTGATGCCAAGGAAAATTCTCAAATCATCACTGCTAAGTTGCCTGCGAAAATTCCTAAATAATCCCCGCTATCCTGCCCCCTCTATCTGGAATCCAGGGTTTTCCATGGGCTATTTCGCTTCCTCGTATGTGCTTGAGTATGTAGTATGGGTATTGGTTGCACAAGCCGTGTGTAAAACAGAAAGAGAGAGACAGAGAGCGAGAGAGAGAGAGAAAGAGACTGAGAGAGAGCTAGACAGACAGACAGACACGGAAATCCGAGCCCATCCGTACGACTCCAGTGTCCAAATGGGATAACGGGAAAGGGCTCATCACCCGATTTGTGAAGCGTTCCGTTTCGGAGCGGAACGGAATGTGGGTTTTAAAGGAACTGGCAAGGCAGTTGTCAAAAACAAGGACGTAAAATTGGACGGCCCTTTTTGAGTTTAAAGGGAGTGTGACTGCAAAAATTTACTCTTTGAAATCCCCTAAGCGTTTGAAACTTTATAAGCCGTATTTCATCGCATTTAAAAGCTTCTTTATCATATTTTTCATGAATTAACTTGCTATGTGTTTTTGCATTTCAAATGTAAGTTTTTTCAAAAAGTGCAACCTTTCAAGATTCGCATTTCATGTCGTAATTCATTCCATCCCTGCCTCTCCGATTTGCAACACCCCAAATTCCAGCCGAGATTCATCCTCCCATTTCCGCACCCCATTTTGACTCCCGGCCGAAATTCGCTGCAGGCGAGAGCGAGAGAAAGAGAGAGAGGGGGACAGAGAGAGTGTGAAGGAGAGAGAGACAGAAAGAGGGAGAGATATCCAGGCCGGGATTGCCATTTTGGAGGCTCGAAATGGACGTCCAAACGCCCATCGCCGCGCCGGGTATTGCCATTTTAAAGGGGCCGGCAAGTGGAGGCGCAAAAAGTGAGCGGGGCTACAGAATACATTTTTTTCGGTGTGGGCATCTGACTTGCCGGTGCCTTTAAAATGTGGGTTCCTAAATACCCTCTGCTAGCTACCCTGAGATCAGATCGGCTTGTCGGGCCCGGTCTAGGACCAAGTTTCCCAGGGGTCTGCCGATGTATTTTTAGCGGATCTCTCTCTGTCTCTCTCTCTCTCTCTCGCTCTCTCTCTCGCTTTGACCGGCCGCTTCTCTGATCTGTGCCCCCGGCGGGCTATATGGATTGATTTGTTCCCCGGAGCCCGAGGAGTCTGAACCATTGGGGCTCCTCTTGGGGGAGAATGAGCATGTGTTCCGCTCGATTGGCGGGGGAAAGTCGAAAAAGGACCCATCACAACCCATCAACGCCCTCTGGAAAAGCCTGGGGGGCCCTAAGGATCGGCCACGAGGCCAGAAGTGAAGGAACTGTACGGGACAGTACGGAAATGTGAGGAGGAGTATGGTGGAATCTATGACCAAGCTCAGCCTTCTCCATGGGCTTAGGATTGGGCTAAGGCTTAGGTATAGGCTTAGGCGTGGGCTTCGCTTAGGCTTAACTTAGGCTTATGCTTAGGCTTAGGATTTGGTTGGGATAGACTCAGATTTAAGCTTAGGCTTGGGCTTGGTTTCGGCTTCGGCTTAGGCTTTGGCTTGACTTAAGTCCAACCTCCCCGAAAAGCTTACCTGTATCGCGATGGGGGCCCGGGGCATCGGCTGCCGCGAGATGGGCACCCAGCCGATGGCGGCCGCGCGGGCAAAGGGCAGCCACGCAGCCACCGACGCCATCTTCTGAAAAGCAACAACTGAATTTTTAAAAAAAGTTGAAAATAATTAAGCAAAAAGCAAACAAATTTCGCACCGGCCGGGGATCGAACCCGGATGGTCTGCCTGGGAAGCAAGAGCTCGACCAATTGGCTACGGCAAGAAACTCGATTTTTATAGTGCTTACTTGGCTTCCTCAGTTCGGCCGTAGACTGTCGAAGTCGCTCTCCATTCGAAGTCTCTCTTTCTCCAGCTCTCTCTCGTGTCTCTCGCGCGCTCGCTCTTTCTCCCGTCCCCGATGTTGGGCCCCCGAATTCCCACGATGGTACAGCCCTGCAAAAATTTTTTGAAAATATAAAAATACAAAAAATACGATACCTATAAAATACAAAAAATAGATATTTTTTTCGTTCGTTTTAACCGTAAAATCAAAGCACTAATTTTCAGGAAAATACTGAAATGCCCGAGAACAGTTTTTGCAAACCTATTCTAACGGGAACAGGGAAAGATAATATTAGCAGCATTTTCGATAGTCATTAGTGCATTTTGTATGTAGAAACTAGGGTTGTTATCGACCCGGTCGAAACTCGGTCGGGTCGAAAAGGCTCCCGCAGCGAAAACTTTTGTAAAATTCATAACTTTTTTCTAAAGTAGAATTCCGCTATTTCGTCTTCAGTTTTGATTCTGTGAGATCATTTCCTACATTTTGAGTTGTTAAACTATAAGTTTTTGTGCTAGAATCACAAAGAACGGGCAGAAGGGATGGGGGGAGCGGACCGCCGCATGCAGAACCTGAAAAATTTTCCGTTCGCTGTGATTCTAGCACAAAAACTTATAGTTTAACAACTCAAAATGTAGGAAATGATCTCACAGAATCAAAACTGAAGACGAAATAGCGGAATTCTACTTTAGTAAAAAGTTATGAATTTTACAAAAGTTTTCGCTGCGGGAGCCTTTTCGACCCGACCCGAGTTTCGACCCGGGTCGATAACAACTCTAGTAGAAACTAGATAAAAAATTATATTTAGGAAGTACGGAGATTCCAGAGAACAGTTGCGTCAAGTGTATCGTAACGGACGATATGGACCAGAGACATTTGGCTATTATTAGGGCTCTATTTGCAAAAAAAAACCGTGTAAAAAAGATCGTCAGACCAAAGTCCGGACCGGGAGCAAAAAGCAAAAAAATTTTGCCGCGCGCGGGGGTCGAACTCGGGTCGTGTGGGTGAGGGCGGAGCACACTACCAATCGGCCAAGCGTTAAAAATGGGTCGAGAATTGGGAATCGTGGTAAAATCGGAGATTATTCCATTAAAACCTGTTTGCCCACGGTTTGCGCTGTTACAAAACCAGGATGATCGTCGGCATCCGACTTAACGGTCCCTTTAAAAAATTGAAATTAACATTTCAGCGGTAAATCGTAAAAGAATCGGCCGGGGGCCCAAAACCGGCCCTCCTGGCCAGCCCAGTAAATCCCTCAGGATGACGGACGGCAATTAGGAGAGCCAGAGAGAGAGAGAGAGAGAGAGGAAAAGAGAGAGAGAGGAGAGGGAGAGAGAGCTTTTCTAACCCTCTCTCTCATTCTCCATGTCGACCCATCTCTCGTCTCTCGAGGGGCATCCCCGAAATGCATTTCATAGGAAGGAGCCGCTCACCGCGGCCCTCTTCGGCTTCTCCTTTTTTCTTCCGCCCTGCAACAAAAGACTGCCAACCCCCCGAATCACCCGCATCGCTTATGGAAACACGAGGCGGGTTTACTTAAGAAAATTCCGAATTTTGAGTTTAGCCAAAAAGCAAAAAGTTGATACCGGCCGGGGTCGAACTCGGGCCCTACAGGCGGGAGGCAAACGACCTACCATTTAGCCACATTTTTATATTGAGGACTTCTTTAAAAGAATTAGACGCTTGTGGCTTCGACCTTAATTTTGATGCTTTCGCAATTTCGGGGGTAATTTTTTGTAATTTTTATTCAAATTTCTCAAAAATAAATAAAAGAGGCGTTTCTAACCTGTTTTTACTATTCTTAAACGTACAAACGTTACAAAATTTTACTAAAGTAGAATAAATATAGATTTTTTTTACCAAAAAGGCAGATTTTCGCCAAATATTGTTAATTTTTGGCACTCAAATAAAGTTAATATGCACTAGAAGGCCATTAAAACACTAACTATAACGTTTTTAAGGGCCGTATGATACGTCATTAGGTGCGTAATGGCGCCGAGATGAGTGCAGACACATAAAAGTTTGGAAAAATTATTCATTTTTTTGCGAACAAGGTCCTAGAAGAATATGCATATTTTTGACTACCATGTGCGTTAGACGAGGCCAGGGTTGAAAAGCCGCGAAGCGGTTTTTCAAACCTGGTAACTCTATAAAATTAAAATTTTTAACCCCTCGAAAATAAAAACGAAACGCCACACCCGTTTAGGCGATGAGAGGGCCCGACGGCCAGAAAAATGGCTGGCGCCAGGCGGCAGCTCGAATTAAGCGTGGCCCCGGCTCTCTTGCTGGGCCCACCAAAAATAGAATGGCGGACCCCCAAGAAGAGTGAGCGGGTGTTGACAGGGGGCCTGTTGGGCCCTAGAAAGGGCTCTAATGGGCCCCTCGGCCCATTCCCCAGGAAGGCCATGCACCCAAACGGCGGGCGTAGTCGAGGGGATAGCGAACTGGGCGACGGGGTGAGGCACCCGGGTTCGGCCCCCCTCCCTTCCCAAGCGAGATTTTCGCACAAAAACGAACGGGGTAAAATTTTAGATAGCATAAATTTCTAAGCTAAGTTTTTGAGGTAATTTTACGTTACGTTGAAACTATGTAAAGCAGTGAGTTAAAGCAAATAGCTTCAATTTTAAAAATAGACTTCAAAATTACAGAATCAACATAAAGTAAATATATTTAAAGTTATTTGATTCCCACCCCCCCCGATAATGCAAAAGCACCCAGTTATTTCGTGCGCGGGTTCCAGAACTTCGTAAATTCATTTAAATTCAAGCTAAAAATAACTACGTAAAATACTGCAAGAACAAACGGTACCGGACTGTTAGCGGGGGGTGGGTAGCCGGTATCTCATTTTAACTCTTCTATTAAGTATTTTTAGAGTGTTTTAGTAGTTTTTGATTCCTGGGAAGCCATAGAAGATTGTAGAAAAATTACCTATTTTTGGCCATTTTATATACCAAAATTTTCGAAAATCTGAAAAGCTTTTTGTTTTTTTTTACTAAAAATCATGTAGCATGCTGTAATAAACGGTTTATCTGTCTTTCAAGGGTGTTACGGGATTACTGTACCCCCCCCCCCCGCTAACAGTCTAGTACCGAACAAACGACGCGGCCTAAAAAACTAATGAAAATTCGGAAAAAAAAGTCGATTAGGCTGAAATGGATAAGATGCGGTGCGTGGCGGGTGGGGAGTTGTGTGTATGTAGCTGATGCGCGTCTAAAGTCTTTCTCTCACCCCCCGTCTGGCCACCATCAAGTATTCTCGAAAATGCCGTCCCAATTTCGGCTCTTTTGCCAGCCTTCCTCTAGGAGGGAGCTGTGGGACGCTTAATTGATTGAGAAGAGCCGCGAGAGCGCTAGTCTCTCGCTTCTCACCATTGCCTTCTACACATTCACCCCCGGGAATAATATACTTTTACAATTAACGGGACCAGATCAGTGAGTAGATTATGGCTATGAAGGGAAAACATGTAAAAATGAAAAATTACTGACCAGTACGATATGCAAAACTATGTAGAAACTGTAAAAAGTTATGTTTATCACGAGCCGCTAGCCTAGTAATGTAAAGATGTGTAAAAAGTCGTACTTGATTTGTATGAGCTGATAAACCAACAATGCAAAATATATAAAATATAAGAATTAATGCTGAAAACCGACTGAAAGGCTAGTAGTGTAGTATGTAAAAATCGAGCTTTCAAAAAAAGCGTTTTTTTTTGTGCAGTAAAGGAATTTTGTACTCGATAAAGGAAAAACCAAAAAATAATGGCAATAAGTTGTGTCCTCACGCCCAAAAGCAGAGCTTTTCGATGCGTAGAACTTCAAAATAGAGAAAACAGCTAATTGGTCGAAACCAAGAGGTTTTCTGGCTTTTAAAAGCTAAATAAATTTTTTAAGCAGTTACGTTAAGCTGAAAAATGAAGATGAAAACGACCCAAGCTCGAAAAGGTTTACTTAGAAAAAGAGGCAGCCAACTTCTAACTTTCAAACGCCTTTGATAAAGTTTTAAAAATCTGCACCAAACTTCAAAGTACATTTTCCTATCTTTTCAAAGGTCAAGTTACGTTTTACACCCCAGAAAAAAAATCAATTTTGAAGATGCGCTAAACAGAAAATGACACACCTTCCCGGGGTGCTCTACGGAATCGAAGTGCGAGAACAATGTGTCGGTGCGGGCATATAAGAGGATATATGAGCAATGGCTTCCCGCCACGGGCCCTCATTAGCAGAAAGCCCACCGGGGGCCAACGGCAAACACACGTGTGGGACATGCAGAATCCGGGATCAGCCGCCCTTGGCCGGACGGCACCACACCGTCCTCAGGGGGGATTATGGAATCGCGAGTAAATGATAGCCTCTCCGGCCCGCCGGGGAGCACCACCTCACTGGCCAATGTCTTCTTCTTCTTCTTGCGCCTCTTCTTCGCCTTGTTCCTCCCCTGTTGTCGGCACTGCTGCCACACACCAGCTGTGTAATCAACAACGGGGACCCTGGGAGAGCATTTTCCCGCAAAGATCAGGGGAGCACAAGGGCCCGGGTAGGTGGTCTCTCTCACGCCCCGATGGTATCGCCGTTCTTTCCGCTTTGCGTTGCTGAAACAAGGGTTTGGCAGGTCCAAAGCGTACCAAAAAATTGGCCCTAAAGACAAGAGGTTGAGAAAATGAACTTAACGGAAAACGTCTACACCAAAAGGGCCAATTCAAATACGTTATTTACTATACAAAGCTCGATGGAAAAATCGAAAATTCTGATATTTTACGAACCAGTGGAAAATGACCGCTTCGCGGCCCTTTTCCACTGGCCCCCGTCTAGGAACCATATAATCCCCTTCCGTTTTTCAAGCCTGCGGCGCAAGAGCCTGACTCTAGAGCCATTCTCTGGCCTGCGGCGCTAGCTACTGGTTTTTCTTCAGCATTTGGCCGCGGCGCGAGAGCCCAGGCCAAGGACCTTTTCTTTGGCTTGCGGCGCTAGAACCCGGGCCAAGGACCTATTCTTTGGCCTGCGGCGCTAGAGCGAGGGATTGGCCTAAATTTCGGATACCGAGAGCCTCGAAATATGCTTTGTTGTTGAACTATCAAAAAGCAAAAAGGTACATTTGCTGAGGATCCGAACCCTGGACCATGTGCGTGGTAGACCGGGCGTCAAGCCACTATACCAAAGGGGGCATGGGGACGGGAGGCGGAAAGGCCTCTTCGGTCCTGGGGGCGGGGTTCAACCCGGGCGGGAGGACTTCTAGTAATTTCGCAAAATCGCCTTTTTTAGTTTGAATGCGCCGAAAATTTGTAAAAATAATAAGATGCGCGGGGAAAATTAGGGTTTATGGTTGTCGCCCAAAAAGTGGTTTTATGGAATGGAATGTGTAAATAAAGGTGAGAAACGAGTTTATAATCGAAAATTAGGCGGCGGCAAAACTTTTTTATTGAAATCGATATTTTAATTTTAACCATAAACCGGGGTAGGGGACACCGGTTTATGGTTGTAACTCGAAACTGTGGTTTTGCTATACGAAAAGAAAGAGGATGGGCTGAAACGAATTAAGCTGCAAAAATAATGAGGCGGGACGACGGAAAAAGGGGCAACGGGGGTATTGAAAGGTGGACTTCTAGCATTGTCAGGCAGGGGGCCGTCGCTTCGGATGGGCTGCCGCTCCACTCTTTCGAAATCAGGGCGCCTGGGCGCTACGCGCTCCTCGGGCGCCCCGATTTCGAAACCCTGTACGAGCTCGCACCCATCCGAAGCGACTAGGCCCCCGGTGGCACGAAGCCTTATTTTAGGCTAAAACTGGGTGTGATGAACAAACCTCCTAAGACTCCGTTCTACCCGTTTTCGGACTTTCCGCTTCATTATTTTTGCAGCTTAATTCGTTTCAGCTCATCCTCTTTCTTTTCGTATAGCAAAACCCCAGTTGAGTTAAACCATAAACCGGTGTCCCCGTACCCCGGTTTATGGTTGTAGATCGCAAAATTAAAATATCGATTTAAATACTAAAAAGTGTCTGCCGCCGCCTAATTTTCAATTCTAAACTCGTTTCTGACCTTTATTTAGACATTCCATTCCATAAAACCACTTTTTGGGCGACAACCATAAACCCTAATCAACCCGATGCGCGTGATCCCCACTATCGAATACATAAGTGATCCAAATTTCAGCCCGATATTCCATCAGGCCTTCGAGTTATGGCCCGGACACCATGGCTCGTAGCCCATTTTGTTAAGGATTTTCACCATTTTGCTTGTAAAATTGTTAAATGAAGGAATTTCGAAAAACAAAAAAATGCGTGTCTGGCAAATGCGTTTCTCCACCTCCATGCCAAAAATCAGCGGGAAATTCGGCCTGACGGCCGAGAAATCGTCATTACAGAAAACAAACATACTTTTCTCGCTTATAGGATAGGATTTCTTGAAAACGGACCAAAATATATGCTAACAAATGGTAAAAAATCAGACGGACTGAAAAGATAAAATGTGTAGAGTCGCTCGATCAGAGACTCTTAGCTCTAAAACATAAAATCTGAACTTAGAATTTACAAATGACGCGATCTCGGATCCTACAGTTATTTTTATTGATAAAGCGGTGATAAAAAAGAACTATCAGAATTAGCTAACTAATAAGTGACGCGAGCTGCCGATGGCATTACGCTATTTCTAGCGATAAGAAGTCAGAAAACAGCTAAATCTAGCCTAAAAATATGTTGCAAAGCGCGTCAAAAGTTCGAGGAAGGTGAACTAAAAACTTCGCCGAAAACAGCGAAATCTAGAAAAATCGAAAAAGTAACGGACGCTGAAAATAGCGTGTGAAAAACCAAAAAACGCACCAACAAGCCTAAACCCACCGAAGCTAAAACCTAGGCCGAAAATAGCTGATTCTAGCTTGAAAAAAATCGAAAAACGCATCACCATCCCAAAACCACGGCCAACATAACTAAAAAGTTGAGCAGCGCCCAAAACCCCAATATCCGCCGCATTTTACCAAAATGAAAATGTGGCTGCGACGACGACTAGCAGGGTGAGAAGCGGCCATTATACGGTGGGCAAGGGGATAATTGAGGGCCTCCAACGGCACACCGGCCAGCCACACACACACTGCCAATATCTCCTCGAATGGAGATGAGATCGTTGAAAAGGCAATGGGCGAGCCATTGCAACGCACGGCCACACACCCTCTCCGGGCCAACCAAAAGAGGAGTCGATGGCTTCAATCGAATTAGGTGTCGCCATCCACCCGGAGCCGCAGGGGGTGGGACCCCGATTGGAGTCGGAAGTCGCTTCAGCCACACTCACCACGGCCTTTCAGAGCGCGCACGGGAGGGGTGGTCGGGGTGTGGTGTAGTGGTCTAAGGCGGCGGTTCAGCCCCGAGACAGGGGACGCGGGTTCGGTTCCCGGGTTCGCAGGCCTCCGCATTTTCGTTTTGCTTTTTTGTGGAAAATGTTCCTAATGGAATGTCATTACTCTAGACGAATCAAGAGGCATGCCATCACTTTCTTTCGCGCAGAATGGATGAAGAAAAACAGCGGACTCATGCATATATCCAAATAGACCGCTGTTAAAATCGTAGCGCTACGACATTCTAAAACTGGTTGCGGTAGCTAGAACGAAGTTTGTTCTGTGTTCTTAGCTTTCAAGCAGATTCCAGAACAGCCAGTAAAATGTATTATCGCCAGTTGAAAATTTTAACTAACTTTCTATTGAAGCCTGATGTAGATGTCAAGGTGATGCGATTTTGCACTTTATTGGATAGTTGCTATCTATGGTCTATCAAAAAAATGCAATTGAGGCGCTATGGACAAACATTTAGCTTCCCTATGATGCCCGTTGTCTTAGGTACCTCATTTTTCTCAACTTCAAACCGACCGGGCGCCCGATTGCCGTGTACGATTTTCAGGAAACTTTGACCAAAAGATAGAGCAGAAGCTGTTCTATTTTTCTGTACACTCAAGTAGATTATGAAATCTTCTCAGAAAAAAGTTATAGCCAGTTGAAAGTGGAAAAGACAGCACCCCTTAGCTTAACAATGCGTTACGCGAGGGGTATTGGAGCGCCCCGTAGCCTAGCCACCTCGCCCCCTCTCGTGCGCGTTTTTATTAAAGGATGAATCGTAGTGTCACCATACCAACAAAAACCAACGCCTCCCGGGATGCGCATAATATTCCCGGAGCGGCCGTGTTTTCGCGTTTTTTGTGGGTCTAAAAACGATAACGAGTCTCCAACATCAACAAAGCAATGTAGCGTAGACCTGCTAATTCCGGCGAAGGGAATGGTTATAAATTGACGAGGAGCTTCTCGGCTATTTTTTTTCATCCGGCATTTCAGCGCCCTGAAAATAACGGAACAGGACTGCTAGCAGGGAGAATTGAAACGTCAAAAATGTGACCTTTTTTTGGTAAATTTTCATATATCTTTGCTCGAAAAATCAAAGTTTTTATAAGTTTTATGAACTGTCTTTTCCCATCCAAAAAAACTGCGTGAAATGCTAGAAGAATGGTTTGGGAAAAGTTAGTTTCTTCCCGCCCCCTGTTAACAGTCCAGTACTAAAATCCCGGCCTGAACAGCCTTAAAAAGGAGCCTCCCGTTGATGTCTTAAAACTCTTTAAACTATAGAACAACCCGCACAAAATCGTAACCCTCGCCAAAAAGCTTCTCGCCATCAAGCGTGCAATTCAACGCGCCAATGAGCCGGTGAAAAAGTGGGCTGGGGGGCGACAGCTCATTTATCCGTCTCATAAACGCCAAATCGAGAGACGTGTGTGTGCGCCGTGGAGGCGAGAAGTAATGGGTGTCGCGGAGGCATGGGTTGAAATGAGCGTCGACGAGGTGACCCGCGAGGCGAGAAATATACAACCCAGGGCCCCCCACGGGCGCGACAATAATGAGCGGCCGGTGACGTCGCCGTGTGCCCATTCCGACACCATCACCCCTGGGGGGCCCCCAGGTCCATGTGAAATCTGATGCCGCGGGCTGGTGTGCACTATGGCCTCGCACTCATCGGCGGCACCCTCCCGAAAGTTTGGCCCCCGACGCGGCTGTCTAGGCGAAAATTTTATCAGTCACAATCGCGAGCAACAACGAGAACAACGGGGGATTTTTGGCAGGTTGACGTTAACTGGGCTGCCCGGCATTTGCATCACCGCCGGCTGCAACTTCGTCTTTCATCGAGGGCTCGACGTCAGCGCGGTCATCATCCACAGGTGGCTCGGCCTCCTCGTCATCATCGGGCTCCTCGGTGCCGTCCTCTTTCTAAAATTCTGGATCGTTATCGACGGACGCAGTAAAACGTGTTTTCTCCTACACAATGTCGCAGCCGAATAAACACGTATAAGGCTTATTTTATCGTAGCATACTCAGTCGTTTTTAAGTATCAAAGCATGGTTAGAAAATTGAGTCAAAACGTGGCAAATTTCGACCCTCTTCGTCACAATCATCGTGAAGGTCATGATCAAAAATCATCAAACTGTCTAATTTCCAACTAAATGTTTTGCTACCCCTCGATCAGAAAATACCAAAGACGCAATCAAAATACACGATATTTAAAATCGGTAAACACGGGTAAAAAAAAACAAAAAAAAATTGTGTTTGGACCCCCGATAACGATCTATCGCCCAGATATTAGGTAAAAACTGTACCAATTTTGCGCTCTTGCGCTGCGGCAAAACCTTGAGCAGAGAGTCGGCCCAGCAAAGTCCTTCTGTTTTCCGGACCAGAATCTCGAAGACATGGTTGATGGTCAGCACCTACGACCAAAATTTGTGGATGTCAAGCGAGCAAGACCTTTCTGGAGTTCATCTTGATATGCTCGCCGATGGGCAGCCGGGCGTGGGAAAATCCCTTTTCTAGCGCCAGGTTGTAGCAAAGGTTCTAAAAAAATTGTTTTTTCATTTAATTTTTACCTTGTGGCTGTTGTGGTCGATGATGCCGCCGATGACGTACACTTTCGTATCGTCCAGCTCGGTGATCACCTAGGACAATTATTATTGGAAAAGCACTGCAAACTTACATTTTCCGAGTCGGCAGTCAGGTAGACAATCTCGCTGGGGTTGAACACCTGCTCCAACGGCTCAGTCCGCAAATGGACATCCCACTGCTCAGAGGTTTTGTCGAAATACTGTAATCAACCACCAATGAAAAACGCTCCCTATCTACCTTTTTGCTTTCGCCGTCAAAATTGGCGACGTAGAATTGCAGCGGGTTGTCGGCGCGCCGATTTATCGAATAGCACCCGAAAATCAAGTTTGATTTGCGACATAGAAAAAAAATACCACGATAACTGGATGATTGTTCGGTTCTGATCACGTCCAATCATCAGATTGTCGAACCGCATGTCCACCGCGATTCGTTGCTACATAACACGCAATAGATTTAGTGCGATCGACTTACCTTGGATGTGCTGTTTGCCATCTTATTGTGCTTTCGCCGTCCAGCCAGCTCGTTTCCGCGACCCTCGGCCTTTAGCTTGGCTTTCTTCTCTTTTCGCTTGAGCTTTTCCTCTGCCCGGCGTACCAGCTTTTTCTCATTATACCTGAACAAAGAACAAATCCTTAATTTCCGGTTGCAAGTCGGACCTCTCCGTTTTTAGCTGCTTTTTATATTGCTTCTTTGAGATGCCCTCTGGGACGACGAGTTTCGGCTGGATCCTCGAGATTTTGACTGCAGGCTCTTCGGCCGTTTCTTGCTCTTCCATACCGAAAAATGTATTTTATCCAGCCAGTATTGATCGACTTGTCCGAATTCTGCGAGTTTGCTTTCAGTATCTAAAAGTACCACGACCTTTGTAAAAACTGTAATGTTAGATACAATTCCGAGATCAAATATTTATTCACTGGCTTTCTAGAGCCCGCTAAGAACCTGGTCATGTGCCGAAAAGGAACCGTATTCGATGTATATACAAATACCCACACTAAAGCATAACATATGGAGCGGAGGACGAAATATTGTAGATAAGGACCCTAACAAACATGAAACTGGCAGTTGATGAGTGATGGCGGGCATGCGAGGAGCACAATGAGAGAACAAGTCGGGTTAAAGCTCATAAGTTTTTGTAGACGAGGAAGGCCGCCAGGGCAGCGAGTCCAGCACCGAAGGTCAGTCGGGATAGGAGATTCGAATCGTGGAGGAAGTAGACGCGCTTCAAATGCGGGTAGCAGGCCATCGTGGCAAGCTGCTCGTAGACAGCGCTGTTCGCTGCGCCGATCTAAAAATAAGCGAGCTAACGAATGAAGGCTGTAGCTTACCTGGCCACGGTTAAAACGAATTGGTCTTGGCAACTCGTGTTGACGACAAAACTCTTCGGGTTGCGTATCGTAGCGTTGTTCGACCTCTTCGCGCTCAACCTTTGTTGCGATCAAGACGCACGGTGTCTTTGTTCTGAATTTCGGATAGAAACAACTTTTCAGAAAAGCGGTACCTGTGGAAATATTTGAGGTAGATTGTAGCACAGAAAGCGAAAGAATCCGGATTTGAGATATCGTAAAGGAAGGCGACGACATCGGCCGCAGTCTCACCGCCGGATAGCACATCGGATGGAGAGAGCACGTCCACCTAAAGCGGATAATTAACAAACGGCTCCCGGTTTACAGAACTGGAACAAAAGATAAATTTTACCTCCCGGAGTAGCAGATACTTGTCCTGTTCCTTCACGCGGACCCGGTTGATGACGTATGGGGAATGGCGGCGTCCGATTGCCGCAACTTCTGTCAAACCTCGGCCTACTAGCGACTGCATGAAGACTGTCTACATTCGAGGTTAGCTAAAAAAACGCGTGCACACCTTGCCAGCATCTTTTGCCCCGACAACAAGACATTGGAACACTTTTCTGTCTGTCACGCGCTCCATCAAATCGAGACGCCTTTCTCGCGTTACCCTGACGGCATCGCCGGTAGTTCCCGGGGATTTCACTAAAAAGTATTTTCAAACCCTGTAAATCGAGGGGATACGCGCGACTCATCAAAAAGTTGATTAAATCCAAAACACTAACTTGGTCCACGACCAACAGCAAATCCAAGAAAAGCCAGCTGCTCGAGTGCTTGCGACAGATTGACCAGTGTAGTCATGCTGAAAATGGAATCACCGAAAGTTTCATCTCCACTAACTGCCAATAAGCCATATAGCCGCCATACGTCAGCCAGCTCCGTTGATTCGTCTCGACAGCCGCAAAGACCTAGGAGGCGTATAATCAAAACGATTAAACCATACTTCTTTTGAAAAGGCCGTAGATGGGCAGGCCGAGAAAAGGTTGGTCAATTCAGAAGCGTCAAGACATCCGTCTTTATTCTTGAAAAACAATGGAATATTTCAGTATACCCGCCAAACCTCGTCAAACTTCTCGAAAAGCGCTGACACAAATTGAACTCCCTCGGACGAAAGTTCGGTCGAACAGCCAATTGGCACCTATAATTGAGAATTCCGAGGTGAAGAGGGAAATAGCAACTGACCGTAATTTTAGGATACAGGTAATCATCGGCCAGGTGTAAATTTCTACCATAACCGAATTTCTTCAACACCAGCCAAGTTGTCTCGTGTCGGCCTCGTTCGATGAACAACAGGTGTAATTGCATGAAACCTAGAGCGGGAATCCAAAAAAAAACTGAAATGGACCACTGACCGTTGAGGGAGATCGAGTCCTCGACAACACCATCAGTGCATCCCTTGGCGACCGCTCGCTTTACTTCATCGAGAGCCGTTGCGGTTAGAGGTGCTGCGAAGCACAGTTTTTGAAAGGCGCTCAGCTCGACGTCGTTCAACAGACCGTCATTGTCCCGGTCGCAAATCTAAACATGATCGTTCAAGCATCTCAAGGCAAAAGGTCGGACCTTAAAAACCCTTGTAAGCGCTTTGCGAGCCTTGTCGCTAAGTCGTTTCGCATCAATGTCGTAGATAGGCCGCATTGGATATATAACAGCCTTTTGAGCGTAGTAGAAGATCTCGGAGACGTTCTTCATCGTTCGTGCGCTGCATTCCACACACGTCTCCACCTCACTCCACTTCTCCATTATCGGTAACACCTGCAGAAATTGTTGCACATTGACGAATCACTCACTTTCTCGGTGTGATTGCTGGGGCCGTCTGATTTGTTTCCGACAAGAATTATGGGCACTTCATGATCCTCGCCGAAAATTGTTCGGATCAGTGGAAGCCAGTGCGCCGTGATCTAAAAAAAGAAATTTACACTATTCGTGGAAAATGACCTTATCAATCGACGCTTCAGAATTCACATCGTAGACAATACAGATGACGTTCGACGATTCTAACTCCGAGCATATTGCATCTTCATCGTGCACGGTGGAAGATGTGTCGACAATCGAGGTCACGGCCTTTTCTGGAGTGAGATCAGCCTGGATAACGACCGGATCCATCCTAAAAAGTTCGTTTTCAAGCGCGAAGATGTACGAACGCTGCCGGGACATCTTCGTAATACTCGTCTGCAAGGAGGGTCATCAGCAGCGAAGTCTTGCCAACGCCCTGTTCCCCCACGAGCACCATCCGCACATCTGCCCCGAGTGCCTCGGTCGCAGAGCGCTTCATCTGTAATGACAATTCATCTTTAGTTCACGTGGTAGTCGGCATTTCGCAGCCCAGAGAATTCCGTATTCGATAATTATTTGAACAAAACAAGCTTCTGAATTTACAACAATAAATTCAAACGTGTTTATCTCACGATAAAAGTCAACCGGTAGGGATCGAGTTTTAAAGTCACAAGGTTTAAAAATCACAAATTAAAAAGGCCGGGAAAAATAAATAAGCAAATTCGGATTTTTTTTAGTCTTCCATATCGTCCTCGTCGAGACGCTCGCGTGCCCAGGCCTCAGCGTCGGCGAGCTAGGAAAAAAGTCATCGGAGAAAAAGAAAAGTATACCAAGTTGTTGGGTACGATTTCAACCTTGCCCTTCGTGTTCTCGCCCACCCAGCTCATCTCGATCGTGCAATTCTAGCGAAAAACAATTAAGATTACGTTTTTTAAATCACCTTTTCCTTGTTTTCATCCCTGATCGCCATGATGATGCGCACGGCCTCCTTCACCAGCTGCTCCATTTCGAGCTCTTCTAGCTTCAGCTTCTCGATTTCGGCCTTAGCCGCCTAGACACAAGTTTTGGATAGGCCAAATCACGATACCTGACGATGTTTGCCAACAGCCCACGCCTTATACTCGTAGCTAAGACCGCTGGGCTCGATCAAATAGATCTTGCCCCCGTCGGTCTCATCCCACGAGTTGACGAACATCGCGCAGCCATACGGACGACTGATGCCTAGCGTGAAGACATGGACATACCTTAAAAAAAACAATTTTCCGTCAAAAAATATGACGAACTCCGCAATGGTGGCTGCCAGTTTTTTCGGGGTGATCGGCTCGCGGTAGTCGCGGAGGTACTTCAGGCATTCGTCTACCGCATAATCACTGCAACATGCTTAGTTTTTAATGTTTTGCGTAGAATTCAGCAAAATTTGCGTGCTGCCTAAGCTTGGGGCCTACCGCAAATTCCTGCAATCGGGGTAGACACCGGCCATTCCAAGTCCAATATGTTCGGCGGCCCTCATCATTCGTGGGTTCGCGTTCTCGACATTCAGTTTTGAGGCCACGATCTAAATTTTCGTCTGATGCCTTGAAAGCCTGTGCTCTTTGGGAGGGGCTTGTCGGATTTTTTCGGGTCTCGTTCCGGTCTGTCTTGGGACCTACTTTTTCTACCGCACAGACAACTCCATTCTTGCCGCGCAGCGCGATCATCGTATCGCTGTTGTCGACGGCCTTGTGCGCATATTCAATCTACAAAGCAAAGTTGTTTTTGTTTGTCAAGCTTACTTGAAAGATTCGACCATCAGGCGAAAATGTCGCAGCGGCCAAGTCGTATCCGGTTCCGATCGAGCTCATGATCTGTAAAAGTTGATTATTGCAAGAAAAAGTTGGTACAGTTCCACAGAGCTTCGGATTCGGAAAACAGTATTTGAGGTCTAGACCCCGAAAATACAAGCCAAAAACCCAACATCGTAGTAAAATTTATTCATAAAGGATCTAAAAGATGTCAACAATAACAGAATAACAAGGGTAACCGGAATCAAAGGCGACAAGAACAAGTAAATAGGTTATTTTTGCGCGTCTACTTTCCGTTTCTTCGACGACTGCTTAGGGCTGGCTGGCTTGTTGGTGGCGCGCTGAAATTGACAATTTTGAGTCGAAAAACAAGGATACCTTATTGTTCGCTCCGTTCTCCGCGGACTTGGACGATGCGTCGCCGGCATTGTTCAGCGCTGCCTAAAGGCCTTTACAGATATCGTCACAAGACCAACCAATTCTTCCCGTCTATCGCGTTGCAACTTTCGGAGACTCATCTCGAAGAGCTCTTGTTTGAACAAATGCCTGATAAAATCATTACTAGAAAAATCTCTAGTTATACCGGTAAATCGGGACGAGCTTCGGGATTAGATGCCAATGGTCACAACGGGCTCTCATATTGTCCATCGCAATCCCAATCCCATGCTCGTCAAGGTAATCGGGCAATGGGGGAATCTATGAAAAAAATGGGGACAAGCAATAATGTACATACCTTGGAATAGCGAGCCGAAAAATGCGTGAGGATAGTCGATGCTGCCGACATCCGCCTAGCCACATCAACGGCTTGGCCCATGGTCGAGTGCTTTTTCCGCTCCGCGTCTTTCTGAACACGGTAAAAATTGAGCCTGCACTCCCAGCGCGTACCTCGAATCCGTCCTCAAACGTCGACTCATGGACCAATAGATCGGCTCCCTGGCCTTCATTTACCAAAAGATCGCACGGTTTGGTGTCGCCGCTAGAAAACGGTTTGGCGCTAGCAAAAAATTAAACCTGAAAACGATCTTCTTGTCGCCGCAACGGAAAACGTAGCCATTCGCGTTGCGTGTATGATGTACTTGGACCGCCCTTGCTTCGCTGATGCCCGTCTTTTCGACGTTGAACAACTCCGTTGGCATCAAGGGTAGAACGTCGATGACAGGCGCAAAGGTGGGCGGAGAACTACTGCAAAGCACTGCATTCTTTGGCTTGCTTTTTCCATTCCTCTTTGTAAAACAGCTACTTCAAAAGCTCTTTGAAAGGCCAAAATACCTGCCAGACCGAGCATTGGCAATGACGACGCTGAGGTTTACTTCTACCATGAGCTCCGTCAAGTCAGCAAAACTGGCTGAATAAATGCGCAACGGCTTCACCACATTCCGGTTACACACCAAGATCAGCTTCCGATAGGGCACCCCTAAAATCACTTTGGAACCGAAGTTCATCATAAAAACAAAATATTTCTGATTTCTAAACGCTTACCAAGGTCAGTGAAAGCCTTCTTCCGTTTCTCCAATATAGCCAGGATACCGCCGATGTGGTCTTGGTGGGCATGCGTGATAAAGATCGAATGGAGCCCGGTCAACAACTGAAAAAAACTTATTTTACCATCAATGATAGTCACCTTCATGCAACCCGCATCGCCAAAAAGAACCCGCAATTGCCCGTAAGTCCCTTCCCCGGCATCGACCAAAAATGAAGCCGTATCGCTTGTCTCCACCAAATAGCCAGTCACGTTTCTAAAAAGGGAACGTTTCACCTGCGATACAGATCTTACCGATACTTGCAAGGTGTAGCGGAAGATGTCCCCAAAAACGATACAGCCGGATATTCGCGAGGAGCCTTCGACAGAATGTCGTTAGAGACTGAAATGAGAATCAAGAAACAGAGACGATGCACATACGGGTCTTTAGCTCGGCCACACGCTTCCCAAATTCCAACGTTTCGTCCGGGGTGTTCTGTTTATCGGCAAGCTTCTCCTCCTCGGTGTAGAGCTCAAATAGAGGGTTCGGCTGTTCCGTGTTGCTCGGCGCACTTGGGAGATCTAAAAAATTATTTTGTACCAAATATCAACTACTTACTCAATGTAATCGGCTCCTCAGTACCTCCCGCACGCATCACGAATCTTTGTAATGGTGTTGCAAAGGAAAATACGCCCTCTCGAGAAGCGAGTGTCGATTGCTGTTACTATATTTCAGGATCGAAAAACGGGGTACCTGGGTAACGGTGCCGGACCATTCAAACGGATACAGCATCGGGAAGACGGCCGGCGCGACTACTCGTAGGCGCTGCTGGTGTTGGTAGATGCCGTCGTGGTGAGGAACTGCTGGTCCGTGTCCATTCACCACAATGTGCTCGCAACTAACCCGGGAATTCATTCATAGAATCCAATCCACGTACCTCGGGCCCAATTTAGCAACCAGCGCCCCGTATTCCTTGGTGCCAAGTACGTCAGGTTGCGAGAGGTGCAGCATGTAGGAAAGGTGCTTGCTCCCGGTCAGGTAGGGCTAAAAAAATTGTTGGAATTTTGTTGTGATCAGTCACCTGAAGGAGAGTGTTCGAAAAGAGGGCATCCCTGCAATAAACATCCGCGCAGTCAGCAACCAGAAGGGATTCGCGATCGTCTCCTGACGTCTCCTCGTGCAGGATATCTCCCGGTTGAATTGTTCGCCCATCAGGTAGAGTGACAGCAATCCCGGATTTCAACTTCCCGATCAGCGGACCTTTGGGAATCTAGGTGTCGTTAGATGAAGGCAGATTTTCAAGGATACCTTCAGTTCTATCAGCTTCTTTACGTCCACTTTCCTTGGCCGGCCCTTCAGGGTAATGAGATAGGCGATGTCGAGCCCATTTCCCTAAAAGTGTAGCGTAATTTGATCGTCTTTGTAGCGGAGGTCTCATAAGTCAATACAACAGGAAAAGCTACCAACCTTCATATTCCCTAGCGAAGCATGCAGAGGGCGACTCATCGGAATGTAGTCCACCCTGATTCCCGGATCCTCGTAAGATCCATTTGTATACGGACATTCGTCAACCTAGGCCAGAGTTATAGGTAGCGCCAAAAACCGTCACCTGGGTCGGATACTTTGCCGATCCAAAATCGGCATCTTGAAAGGGCCGGATGCATTCGAGAAAGTGCTTGATATTCAAAGCTCCGTGGATGCGCGTGGCTGGCGCGGACGCGTCCTTTCCCAGCAGCAGCCCCGAAATGCCGCCAATATTGTCCCAAGTACCTAAACAAAGTTGTGTTTACTAAATTTAGGCCACACCTCTTGTCACAAAAATATCATTGATGATGTTCTCGCGGAGTCGATGCACGGGTAGAAATCGACTGGTGCCTAAAATTCCGTGTACCGGGTTGTGGGAAAACTCAAACCTTCCGGACAGTTGAATAGGTACGACCGTAGATTAGTCCGCAGCGAAATCGCCGGGGCCAACTGGGCAGTTCCGTTACTGAGAATCTATGAAGTCAATAAGAAAAGGAAAAAGGTCTCGCTTACATCGATGAAGATATAGGAGGGGACGTCGTTGATGTCGGGATTCATCAAATCCCTTGTAGACTCTTGCTTCGCCCGGACCGAGGCAATACTTCGCGCGAGATTATCGATCGAGGATGATAATTCACGGGCTCTAAACAAGGAGTTTGTAACGGACATTGAAATGCACCTGAAGCTGGCTAGAGCGTTATTCCTGTAGAGCTTCTTGCTGTACTGTTGGATACGGTCTTGTAGGTCCTGATATGGATGAGGGTGGAAATCAATCATCAATTTACCTCGAATTCGTTTTCCTTTTTGCTGCTCGCAAGACGTTTGGCTACCTGTATAAAATGCATCGAATAAAAATACAAGAATTACCGAAAATCTGATGGCTTTCAGCTGTAGAAGCACGGATGGGCCCCTGCGCATCCAGCACTTCGAGTCCCTAAAGCAATGATGATGCAATCCAACCACAATCCAACGATATCAGGAACACAACTGCAATGCAACGTTCGATGACAACGAGTTCAATTTATTTCTTCTTAATCTGATCGATTAATGGTCACGAGCAATCCTTTCATCAACGAATATATTCGGGCAACGGGCACACAAACAATTTTAACAAAACAAAACAGACGAAAAATTTTGTAAGCTATACTAAAACTCTAAAAGTAACTAACAAACCAGCAAGAAAACGGGGGTCGAGAAGAGAATACCGAGCACGTGAAAGAATCAGATTCATCGGTTCATATTGAGGCCGGGGAGGCCGAAGGGAGCATTGTCATTGGGTGCTTGCGAAAGACCGGGCTCTGTCGGGGATTTGGCGGGCGGAAGAGCTCGCGGATCGTCGAGGGGCTCTGGAGGAGGAGCCGTCGGGTCCATCATGGAGCCCATCCATCGTGCCGTCACCAGACCGACGCCCTCAATCATAGCTGAAACAAAAGATTGTAAAGCACGAAATGATCTCGTAAGGATTCGTTTTTCACGTCAGATGCGAGTTTTGCTATGTGAGATATCTCATTCGATAGAGCTTGAAATTTGGAACACTTCTCCAAAAATTGTTCAACGCTCATGATCGTCGAGAAAAATGTTACAAATTCAAAAATTCACCAAATTGTCACAGATCTGGTTCGAGATCCCAAAGTAAATTTCTCAAAGACCGTAATCGTTCCGCAGTTTTTCAAAGATGGACCTTGTTCAAAATTTTAAGCTCTATCGACTCCGCTATTTCAACTCGGCAAAACCACGCTACGACCCAAAAAACCTTCCTTGTTAGCGTTATCAACTTTTCGAAACTTTTTCTTTGTTCCCCCCGGAATAAAAGTAACTGCCTAGAGAACGAATCCCCACCAAGAATGACTCCACCGAGCAGCGCTGAACCAGCCATCACCCGCGGGCCAGAGCGAATGGCCAAGAGGCCACCGGTGAGGGCCCCGGAGGTGATCGAATTGAATGGGTCTTCCTAGACGAGCTTGTAAAATCAACAAGTAGAGCAACAACCTTTTTCCGAATCGCCACTAAACAACAGTCGATCGTGCTGAACATTCCACCCCACGCCGCGAATTGGACTCCCGTGAGCGGACTCTTCATTCGAACTTCGCGCGCCATGCCTACCTAAAAAATATTGTGTTTTGAATGAAAATTCGAGCCCACCAATTTTTGGCCGGTCGCAGAGTGCTTGTACCCAGAAAAGGAGCGAAATATCGAGCCGCCGACCAGGCCCATGGCGAAGGCGGAGCCGATGTCATCACCGATTCGGTAGGGGCTGAAAATTAGGATTTGAAACGTGCTTTACAGTATAGCACCGGTATCCAAAACTGTGAAAAAACTCACCACGGCTCACGTGTGTACTCCTCCATGCGAGCGGCTTCCTGAAAATGGGCGTTGAAGGCGGAAGAGAAAGTGAGAAGCTTAGGTGAATATTAATCACCGGGTAAACTCTACAATCTAAGTTTAAGAATTTTGAATGGCTGCACATAAAAAACTAGCTATTACTCAAGAGCCAGGATGATTTCCCAGAACCTTTGAAAGACACAGAAAGTTGTCTCGGCACTGGAGGATTCTGTGGGCAGCGCAACGAATAGGGGTGAATCCCCCGGGCCTCCGGCTTCGAGAAGATCCAAAGAAGTTTAGTGCTCTGGGACTCTTGGTCAAAGCTTGGTGGTGAGATAATCGAACACTGGTGAGCACAAACGCCAAATTTCAGAACTATTTTGAGGAAATTCCGCGGGGGCTGAAGAAAATCCTGTAAAAACCAAGACGCAAACGTTTTGCTCCAATCCATCCCAAAAACCACCAGGCTAAGCCCATTGCTGCGCACATTCTTACAAGTTGCTGGCTGATAAAATATTTATGACATCGTAGTAGTGAATCGTACGGAAATTACAAGTTGCAAAAATGGCACATGGACTGGGAAATTGACAATGTTAAGAGCTACACAACAGGAAAGAGCAAAATGTAGGAATGGAACACAAACACAGGATCTTATTCTATTTTACGGGGAGGGGGCACAATTTATATGGGGAGAATACTGAGGGGGTGATGAGGAAAACCGCTTATTTTCCTTGGGGGTTGCGGAAATGCTCGCCGGCGTAGACGGCATCCGGGCCCAGCTCTTCCTCGATGCGCAGGATTTGGTTGTACTTGGCGAGACGCTCCGAGCGGCACGGGGCCCCGGTCTTGATCTAAAAACGACAAATTGGAAAGTATCAAATACTTTTTTACCTGTCCTGTGGCGAGCCCGACGACGAGATCGGCGATGAAAGTGTCTTCCGTCTCACCGGACCGATGAGACACCATCACACCCCAGCCATTCTTGCGCGAGAGGGTGGCCGCCTCGATCGACTCGGTGACGGAGCCGATTTGGTTGACCTAAAAAAGCAAAATATTGAAAGTCAAAATAAAATGGAAAACAAAAAGCGCTAAAATTTTTACCTTTAATAGAAGGCAGTTGCAGCTCTTCTTGTCGATGGCCATCTGGATGCGCTTTGGGTTGGTCACCGTCAAGTCGTCGCCCACGAGCTGCAGATCCGCGCTCGCCATGAATTTGCCCCAGTGCTCCCAATCGTCTTGGTCGAACCCATCTTCGATGGAGACGACCGGGTACTCCTTGATGAACGAGTGGTAGAGGTCGGCCAGCTCGTCGCCGCTGATCCACTTGGCCGGGTCAGATTTTGGGTTCTAAAAAGGTTTATTATCGCATGCCTAGGAAAGGTACCTTGAAATCCAGGTCATACTTCCCGTCCTTGAAGAATTCGGAGGCCGCTACGTCCATGCCGATTTTAATCTAAATTCAGTTTTTCAAAAACAAAATAAAGATTTTCTGACCTTGCCGGTGTACCCTGCCTTCTCGATGGCCGATTTGAGAAGGTCGAGGCCTTCCCGGTTGTCCTGGATGTTGGGGGCAAAGCCACCCTCGTCTCCCACCGCCGTCGCGTCGAGGCCATAGCGCTGCTTGATTTCGGCCTTGAGGTGGTGGTAGACCTAAAAAAGTTGAATACCAGAAGAAATATGAAAACAAACTTCAGATCCCATCCGCATAGCCTCGGCGAAGGTCTGGGCTCCGACGGGCAGAATCATGAATTCCTGCATGGCAAGCTTGTTCCCGGCGTGCGAGCCTCCATTGATGACGTTGAACGCCGGCACGGGAAGGACGACCTAAAATAGCAAATTAGTAAAGTAAAAGTCAATGATAAAAACGAAAATGAGCTTACCTTATCGATCCCGGCCAGCTCGGCGATGTACTTGTATAGCGGGAGTCCCTTGTGGACGGCGCCGGCCTTGCAAACGGCGAGCGATACGCCGAGAATGGCGTTGGCTCCGAGCACGTTCTAAAGAAGAATTTTGGAAGCAATAAGAAAATGGATTACCTTGTTGTCGGTGCCGTCCAGGGCGAGCATGAAGTGGTCGATCTCCCGCTGCGCGGTGACGTCAAAGTTCTAGACGAAAAATGTATTCCAACGCCAAATCGGAAACCTCGGGATAAAATGCGAAAATCAATTTACCTTAGCAAGAAGGGCGGGCGCCAATATCTCGTTTACGTTGCGGACGGCCTTGAGTACGCCCTTGCCGAAGGAGACGGCCTTGTCGTTATCTCTCATTTCTAGGGCCTCGTGAATGCCGGTCGAGGCGCCGGAAGGGACCGCCGCCCGGAACAGTCCCATCTTGGTGTGCACGTCGACCTCGACAGTCGGGTTTCCACGACTGTCGTAGATCTGGCGCGCGTGGACCTTCGAGATCATTCTGGAAATGAAAGGTATACTACCGTATAAAGGTCATACAAAACAGGGTGTAAAACATTAGATCAGGAATAGAAAAACGAAGAAACAGGAAAATCAGCGGTACGATGGTGCTGCTCGAGCTACGCTGGCAGGGTATGAAATATGTAGCAACTTGAGGGTAACTATCGATCGCGCCAAAAATAGAACGCTAAAAAAAGTCCAAAAAGCTAAAAAACTAAGCTAAAAGCTAAAAATCAGATATCAGGCAGATGCAACGGATCACCTTGAGAAAAAAGGCGAGCTAATTTATAACGAAAAACGAATGACTGGAAATGAAAGATGCCCCAGGAAAATTCAATACCAATGAAAATCTGATCAAGGGCGCGGTTATCTATACGACTAATCCGTATCGCGCCTATCTGGAAACAAACTCGAAACAATATCTATTAACGCGCGTTAATATTAACGTGCACAGGGATACCGTGGGCCAGGTGTCGAAAACAATACGCGCGGACAAACTGACGAAATTACGGCTGAAAACTGCCAAAATCCTCGAAACGGGGAAGCACGGGAAAGCGAAAAGTGAAATGCCGCCAGATCGATTGGGTTGGCAAAAGCTACCGTATGCAGTTACTACGATGGCTAAAATGCGAGTCCGCTGGATAGAATACAGGGTTCTTTAGGATTTCCGGGGAAAGTATTTCCGGGGGGGGAAACCAAATTTTTTCGGCCAAAGCCTAAATTTTTTTCTAAATAGCGCATGCGTTTCTAAATGGTTTTTAACTATTCCTGAGGATAAAAACTACCCACATTTTAATTAAAAAATTTAATTCTAGGTCGAAAAATCCTTATAGAACCTTTAGGATTAGCGGGGGGAAAGACCCAAAATGACCAATTTTCGACTTTTTCAAACATTTTTCTAACTTTTTTGAAAGGTTTTTCTACTTTAAATATAGTTAAAATTTACTAAAAACAATGTGAAAACACTTTATATTTGATTACTAGGTCGACCGGGAAAACCAGGAAAAAATTTGGTTTCCCCCCCCGGAAATCCTAAAGAACCGAATACAGCATAAGGGGCGACGAACCGCGGGTTAGAAATGTCGGAGCTTTTTGATGTTTTTGATCCGTTTCTTTACAAAAGACGAGTATACGTTTGAAAAATGGTGCATGACATTTCCGCCATTTGAGACCAAAATTGGTATTAATAAATGCAATTGACATAAGTGCATGCTATTAGAGAAGAAATTACGACGCGGGAGCGCTGTTTGGGGCAACATGTCGCGCTTTTACCTCTTCCGGCGCAAAATCTGATTTTCAAGAAAAAGTTTTTATCCAAAAAAGTTTGTTATTTGTTTTGTACTATCTAGACTACCCGGGCGAGAAAAAAATTGCTAGGACTATTACGCGCATTCTAACATTTTGGCCGTGGGCGAAAATGTCGCTGTACGGTTCATAACGCAATAGCGAAAAATCAAAAACATTTATTCCATAAAGAGCACATCAATGCATAGAAGATGGAAAGCAAAATGGCATAGCTGAAAGAACGTGAAATCGCGTAGGGAAACGTTTCAAAGTGATCAAGGCGAAGACCTAAAAATCATAGCAAACTGCGATATCACAAATAGTCGAGGCTGGCAGAGGAATTTCAGTTGAAAGAGAGATCGTTGGAAAGGAAAAAAAAAAAAAATTGGAAAATGTCAAGTGAAATGCATGAAACAGACAACGATAATCAGAAAATAATTTGTAAAAAAATTCATAAATGCTGAAAATTGTTAAAATGGTGTGCACCACCTCATCTACTGCTTGAACCCGTAGCTGTACTCGAGAAATTTGGCCTCCTCCTCCACGTCGACGGGTTGCTCGCGCCGTTCGGCAGCGCGCATCTCCTCGCGGCTTACCTTGTATCTAAAAAAACGTCGCTTTAAAGGTATAGAAAAGTTTCAGCGTACACTCGACCCCTCTGGACGCAGCACGATGCGGCTAGAAGTAGGGATACGGCGACAGATCCGGCCACTAGTGCCGATACAAACCACGCGGCCGTACGGACAGATTCTGAAACGACGTTTTGGGCATAAAAGTTGCGGTTAATTTTTTGATTAGGTTGGTTCGTCGTAAATAGTATTTTTATTAGCGTTCGTTCCATCTTTCTAATTTTATAGACGGAATGGTTTTCGACTGTTTTCTACTATTCATAAACGTAAAAACGTTGCAAATTTTGATTAAAAAACGTCAAAATATCGATTTTCCGCCCAAATGTTAAATTTTTTAAATTTGCTGAATAGTTTTTTCTTACTAAAATACCTACCATAAGATTAATGAAAATCTGGACTCCTAGAAATTCGGATACCTTGGTTAAGCCTCGCCGGTCCCTTCGGCGCTTCAGTGTCGATGTAGTAGAGGCTAGACGCCGTCCAATGTTTCCCATCACGGGCGATGCCCACCTATGCGGCGCTCGATTTACCTTACTCATGGCCAAACAAACCAAAATATAGCGCTCTCCCTGGCGCAGGCCATCGATGTGAAGGGCTGTGTCGGGGAGGAAGACGGGAGGCGTCTGATGGGTTTCGCCGCTGGCTACAGTTTCGGGTTCTAGTGGGCATTAGGGTATCTCTTACCGGCGTGCGTGTAGTTGACAACAAACGAGGCGCCAGGCATCCCTCCGCCAGTCCACGGCAACCACTCGACATCTAGCGCGCCGCTGGTCGCGTTGCCGACGCGGAACGAGGGCCGGTAGGGGTCTGAATCGCATTTTTCGTTATGGCTACAGTTTTATACAGTTTTAGGGCAGTTTTTTGAATGCCTACCTCCGACCGGAAACGTTCTGACGGCTCGGATAAGACGTGGACCCTCGCCGGCCCTTGTCTCTGCCCATACGGCCACCTGAAAGTTTTGGGGTACTGGGTTGTTAGCAGGGGGTGGGCACTAATTTTTATATTTCCGCCTAGCCTGTTGATTATAAAGAACGCAGTTTTATAGCGTTTTAATAGTTTTCGATAACTAAAAAGCCATAAAAAATATTTTTGTAAATTTTTTAACTGGAAAATTTTGGCGTTTTTCATTTTCCAAGGCCTAAATTTTTTTCATTTTCATGGTTATTTATTGATCCAAAATCTGTAGAAAATACTATAAAACTTATTGATATTCGTCACAGGCTGATTACTTGAATAAAATTGATTTCGCCCTGTTAGCCCTGCGCCCGCTAACCCCCCCGCTAACGCTCCAGTACCAGTTTTACTACATTATAATTAGTTTCTTTGATCTAAATAGGAAAAATGATAGTTTTGTATAGTTTAAGCGTTAATCAATACCTTATACGGAGAATCAGCAGCGGCCCTCTCGTGAAGATAGTGATGTTGTCGGTGAAGCACGTAAGTCTCCTCGGTGTCGTCTGAAAAAAAGGGTTCGTTCCTTTTTCTCAATGATTAAATGGCTTTCATTCTGGTGTAAAGAGGAAAGTCGTACTCCGGTCATTCGTGAACGTCAAGAAGTAGCCGCGGACGAAGCCGTTGGGACGTTGCGGGGGTTCCCATTGGACCAAAATCGAGTGGGCGCCAACGGTCACGACACGTAGCGATGATACCACCGATGGGACTTAAATAGGGAGTTTAGGTTGGGTCTGAGAACGAGCCTTTTTTTTAATTTTATCCTCTCTTCAGTTTGCTCTAACGCTCAAATGCAAACTTTCACCCACTTCCCTCCGGCGTCTCGAACTCGATCTTGTTGGAGGCTGGGCCGCGGTATTGCCTAAAGGAAAAAACATGACTGCTATTCTAGAACGGGTACTTTGGCATGATCGGGGGACCCCAAATTTTTTGTATACGTTAGAAATCACTATCCACTTAATAGAAAATGTTTTATAAATGCTTTTAGCCCAATCTAATTCACTTTAAACTAGAAAAACTATCTAAAACTAAAAAGAAGGCGGAAAAAGTCGGAACTTTGGTAAAAAAATCGGACATTTCTGGTCGAAAATCGAAATTTTTTGATATTTCTTATCAAAATCTGTAAAGTTTTTTTTGTTTAGGAATAGTAAAAAACCGCTTACTGTAACCCTCTTATGGTCGAAGTGGAAATTCCGTAGGTGAAATAGCACATCTTGTGCAGAATTTTGCTGATTCCGAATCCGTTTTCAAAAGTTGGGAACCCTCAGATTAAAAGTTACAAGCGTTTTAAATACCCAAATGCCAATCGCTTACTTTAAAACGTTCTAAAATTCGTAAAATACTTTTGGGGGGGTAAGGCATGTAAACATGCTCTTTCGAATGGCCCACCTCACGAACCCGTAGCTCAAAATTTGCAAAAAAGTTTTTTTTGGCGGACCCATGCCCAAGATCGTCGATTTTCGAAATTTTGCAAACTTTGAGCTATGGGTTCGTGAGGTGGCCCATTCGAAAGAGCATGTTTTACGAAAGCTCTCCCAAAAGTATTTAGGAATTTTTGAACGTTTTAAAGTAAGCGATTTGTGGCATTTTGAGTATTTAAAACGCTTTAATCTGAGGGGTTCGCAACTTTGAAAACGATTCGGAATCAGCAAAAATTCTGCACAAGATGTGCTATTTCACGTACGGAATTTCCACTTCGACCATAAGAGGGTTACAGTTAGAAGCACTTCTACTATTTATATTTGAAAAATTCGAGAAAAAAACTTGGTTTCCCCCCGATAATGCGAACGAACCGTAAAACGAACTTATTCCGCGCCCTGACCACCGCAGAATAGTTGGTGTGTGGGCGGAGACGAGCGATGACGGTTTCTGTCTCGTCCTTGGGCACGATCAGCTCGACCGGGGCCACAGCAACACTGTCAGTTGGCCAGTATTCGATCTAAAGTAAAGGTGGGGACGTGCATTAAAGATAAGAAAAAATTCAATAAGTTTTCATATGATAAAGATACCGACCTCATATCCCAGGAAATGACCGTGTATCGTGTTGGCGTCGACGGGCAGCCAGGAGACGTTCACCGCGGAAAAGTTGTGGAATGAGCCGAGGGTGAAGGAGTTTGGGGCCTCGGTCGGTACTGAAAAGCAGATTTTGAGAGGGAGAGGGTGAGTGAAAGTGAGAGGGCGAGAGAGTGGGAGAGGGAGAAAGAGAGTGAGTGAGTGAGTGAGTGAGTGAGACAGAGACATGGGGAGAGAGTGTGTGGAAGAAAGAGAGAGAGAGAGAGTGAGAGAAAGACTCTTAAATACAAGACCTTGCTCGCGACAGTAGTTACTAATTCTAGAGAAAGAGAGAGAGACAGAGGGAGAGAGAGACGGAGAGCGATAGAAAGAGAAATAGCCTCCAAAAAGTACCGTTTTCTCCAGAATATCCAACAACGGTATCCGGAGGCACAATCGAAGCGCCGACGCCGTTTGCGGCCTGGACTTGCACCAAGAATTGGCGATACGTCGGTTGCTCTCGGATGGCCGTCTGATTCTGCAACAAGAAGAAATTTTAGTGGCACAGCTCCAGCTCACCGCCAGCGGGTCCTCCACCACAAATTCGGTCCAAACCGCTTGCGAGGTGTTCAGCTTGTACCTAAAGAGATACGTTTAAGATTGGCAATTTACCAAGACACTTAGATAATCAAATACCTTATGAGGTACTGAAGGTTCGGGGCGTTCCAGTCGTATTTGTCCATCGGCTGCCAGTGGATGACCAAGTTGTCTGGAAAGGCGCGTATTTTCAAAATTATCAAGCTAATACGAGCCTATTCGCGTCTGCCTTTCTCTCTCCCTCTCGCTCTCTCTCACACTCACCCACTCTCTCTCACTCTTTCTCCCTCTCTCTCTCTCTCTCTCTCTCTCTCTCTATTTCTCACTCTCTGTCTCTTTCTTTTCACGCTTTCTCTCTCTCTCTCTCTCTCTCTCTCTCTCCCTCGCTGGCTTTTGCCTTTACGCGTAAATAGGAGCCCACGTAGCATATGCCAAAAAGTAGGCTTTCAGCACTACATACAGTTCCCAAATTCCCAAACAATCTCCGCTAGTCTGCCTCTTTCACCAACCAGGTCGATCGCCCTGCGCCCACACGCCTGCCGGGTTTGTGTACGGGAACGAGGGGCGTGTGTGGCACTCGCAGATTCCGCGCAGCTCCCCTGAACGTACGGTTTCCGTTTGGGTGCTGGTCCCCATACCTTCATCCAGCGCCGCCGGTCGCTTGTCGCTGCGCCCAAAGCTGTTCTCGGCGATCACGCGGAATGTGTAGTTCACCTAGAACGTTTTTCAAGATTCAGAAGTGATCGTACCCAAGGCGTCAGTGTAATTTCCGCATCGTAGTCGGGTTTTTCTTCGCCTGTACGTTCGTAGACAGTCTCCCAGTATTCCTAAATCGAGGGTAAGTATTTCACTTAGTGCATTTACTTAATACACGTTATTCGCGAAACTTACAGGTTTAAAGTCCGTGTGCATCTCGACAAAGTAGCGCTGCACCGGGTCGCCGTGCGGATTCGAGGCGCTCCAGTGGAAGGTGGCCTTGCGTTCCGAGCAGCTACACGATGACATCTCCGGGGATGAGGGGACATCTATGGAAAAATTAGGTACGTTGGCATTAACGGGGGGACCAACTTCTTTCTTGGGATATAATTCATCGAAAGGTTTCGAGACTGTTTTTTACTATTTCTAGAGGTAAAGACGTTACAAATATTTTTAAAAATATAAATTATCGATTTTAGATGGAAAATTGCCGATTTTTTACCAAAATATCGACTTTTTTCAACCGTTTTAAAGTTCTAAGATAAGTTTTCCAGTTGAAATGCAAAATAACCAGAAATTAAATCACTAAAACCCAAGTCTAAAACTATACCTCTAACCACTAGATGCATAGCGGCACGTTTCAAGTCGACGTCCGTAATGACAAGACACTCAATGATCCCCGAATGCCGTCCGGCGGCTTTGCGGAGCCTCAATTTGTGCTGGCCGATCAACGAGAAGCTGCTCGACGCGTTCACCGGCCTCCCGTTTAGCGTCCACACGTAGCGTACCGTCAGCCGCTCGTCCGGCTCCGCCTCGCACTCCAGCTCCACCTGAAATACAAACAAAATCATCCAAAAATATTTAAAAAGTTTTTCATAAAAAAAGGTATTTTGAAGGACCCACGTCATCTTCAGCCTCCACAACAAGTTCGCGAGGTTGCGGCACCTTCAGGAAATATGTGGGTTCTAAATGGAATTGCCGTAAAGTGGAAAATATGTACTATAGACGTCGAGACGGTTGAGCGCCCGGCCCAGGCCATACTTGTTGGAAACGTTGCAGTAGTAGAGGCCCTCGTCGGTGATGTGCACGTCGTGGATGCGGAGGGTGTGATTTGGGAAGATCTAAAATAGAAATAAAAAGTAAAAAAGGATAGAAAAATAGTGAAATAGGGAAATAAACCCTCTCAAAAAACGCACAGTAATCCTGGGATCGATGGGGACAATCGGGCGATCATCCTCGTCCACCCAGTGCACCTCGGCAGCCGGGGCCGCCTCGACCTGGCAAAGAGCAACTTGGGCTTGGTTATTTTTTGTACTCTAGAGTCTGTAGTCTGTACTATCCCATATGTCAATTTCAAGCCTGGGTTCTTTCGCATTATCGGGGGGGGGGGCAATTTTTGTGTATTATCCGAGAAATGCCTAGTAAGTTAATAGGAGGTATTCTCATAATGTTCTTAGGAAAATAAAACTATATTTAACTAGAAAAACTATCTGAAAACTTTAAAAAGATCGAAATTTTGGTAAAAAAATCGGCGATTTTTAGCCGAAAACATTTAATATTTTTTGGAAAAAAAATTTAAAAACAATTCCACGATTTATATTTCAAAAATTATATATTAAGAAAAGACCCCCCCCCCGATAACGCAAAAGAACCGTAGCCTGTAGTCTCCGTAGGGCTACCTGACAATCGAGATCTACGGTGGAACGCATCACAACGCTCCAGTCACGCTTCGCTGGCATTAGAAACCGGGGCGCGTGCGCTGAAAAAACAATTAACCCAAACTATTAAGGTTGTTCGTGTCCAAGAAACGTTGAAAAAACCCCAATGATCTCTGCAAGCCCGCCCTGAAATTTCTGGACTGGACTCTTAGCAGGGGGGGACTAATTGTTGTTTTCAGCCTATAGCTCTACCCGTTAATCGTAAATACCGTATCCTACCTTATATAATTTTGGGGTGTATCTCTGTGTGTGTGTGTGTGGATGTCACTTTCGAGGCCCGATTTAAGGGCCTTCCCCTGGATAAAATGCGCCGATTTTTTATCAGTAGAGGGAATCAACCCTCCTCTTTCCGATGGCGCTTTCAGAATTTCGATAAAATACAAGTTTACAAAGTTAAGACCGGTTTTATTGATTTTTGGGGGTAATTTGCATAATATGAAAAAAATGCAAATTTCCTCATTCTTGCAATTTGCCCGCGCGTGTGTGGTCGGTGGGGAAAGGGTCCGAAGGACCCGAGCTATCGGAAAGTAAAATTTTTCATGCAAAGGCTCAATTCCAGCGCCCAAGGCCCGCGAAGCGGGTTTTGGCCGCTGGTTTTTATATGTTTTAGTAGTTTTTGATTGCTAGGATATAAAAATATTTTTGAAAATCCGAAAATTTTGACCTTTCTTCATTTTTCATACATTTATACCCAAAAAATAAAAATTCGAAAGTTTTTCAGTTTTTTAAAAACCTTTTCTAGCTGAAAACTGTGTAAAACGTATTGGTGCGCATTTTGTTATAGGACCGTTCAGGATTACTGGGAAAAAATGGCTTTTCCCCCGCTAATAGTCCAATACCGAAAGACTAACCTTTCACGTGAAGGAAAGCGTTGGCGTAGACGTATCCTAGCGGACTCGAAGCATTGCACTGGTAGACGCCCATGTCAACGTCATGTCGAAGAGGCTGAAAATCCACCGAATTACTGCTAATTTTCGGGTCAGCTACCGTAATCCGTAGCACACGACCCTCTTCCAGGAATTCTCGGCGATCATCGGTGGGCAGTTCTGAAACGGAATCGATAATACTAATTAAAAATTTATTCTTAGAATAATTAATACAAAATAATTCATTCTTATAATTAAAAATATAATTCAATGTTTCAACTATTACAGACTTACGGGTTATCGGTACACCATTAATGCTCCATTCTACGTTCGGCGTCGGGCTGCCAGCCGCCAGACAGTGAATTTCGGCTTCACCCTCTTCACTCCGCACCACATCCGCTGGGGGACCGGCCACCCAATAGGGAGCAGCTAAAGAAAATTAAATTAGTAAATTTGCTATAATCGAAAATCATTTTTTCCATACGCGAATCACAAATGACAAAAAAATTAATTTTGCCGAAATTCCTTTAAAACCGGATTTTGCCAAAATTCATTTTGTCGAAAAATGATCTTGTGAAAATATGATTTTATTGAAGACCAGCGCCCAAAATCCGCTTCGCGGGCCTTGGGCGCTGGAATGCGGCCTTTGCAGGAGAAATTTGACTTTTCGATAGCTTGGGTCCTTCGGACCCCCCCCCCCAACCGACCACACACGCGAGCGTAACTTGCAAGAATGAAGCAATTTCTATTTTTTTTTCACATTATGCTAATTAGCCTTCAGTGACCCCAAAAATGAATAAAACCGGCTTTAACTTTGTAACCTTTTATTTTATCGTAATTCTGAGAACGCCATCGGAAACAGGAGGGTCGATTACCCCAAGTGACGAAGAATTGGGGCGTTTTGGACACGGGAAGGCCCTCAAATCGGGCATCGAAACTGACATCCACACACACACACACAAAGATACACGCCAAAATTATATAAGGTAGGATTGTTTTCGACATGTGATTTTGTCAAAACTTCGATACGCTGAAATTTGAATTTTCGAAATGTTTGAGATGAATAATCGAGGCGAAAAGGCATTCAAATTTCGACAAAATGATATTTCGATAAAATGAGTTTCGACAAATTCAACTTTCGACAAAAAAAAACCCGTACCATGCACGCGCACGTTGAAGACGTGCAAAAGATGCTGAGCCCGGCACAGATAGGTGCCCGCGTCTTCCGGCACCACGGAATCGATCACGAGGCTCATCCCAAAATCCGATTCCCCCGACGACAGGTCCTTCATCCGTTCGCGCGGCAGTTCACCCTCTTCGCGCTCCCAGAAAACGACGGGGCGAGGCCTGAAACCGGAAGCGCAAGGTGAACCTGAAGCTCTATTGAAGCCTACCGTCCTCCGAAAATACATTGCAGCTTCAATCGGCCGCCGGTGCGGACGGTCACCTCATCGGGGGTCACGTAGAGCGTACGGATTGGGACGGCGGAGACTGGAGATTTGCTACGAGAGATTTTCGGAAGCCTCACCCTGTCTGGGCACAACTTCTAGCTGTATCCTTTCGCCGGCTCGGTACTCATCTCCAAGCACGGGAGATGAGGCCGCACACTCGTACAGCAGCCCGCGACGGCCGTCTTCTTCCTGGAAAACGGTAAGAAAATATCGATGGTGCAGGAACTAATTTTTGTTTTTCGCCTATAAACTTGTTAATTAGTGTATTTTAAATTTTTTTTAATAGTTTTTGATTCCTAGAAAGTTACAAAAAAATATTTTAAGCATTTTTGAAAGTTCGAAAATTTTACTTTTTTGATCTTTTGCATACATTGTTTATCCAAAAGGCAAAAAACATTCGAAAATTGTTGGTAAAAACGATATCAACCTGTTTTAATAATCGTCTATACCGTGCAGGATCACCGGGAAAAATTAGTTTCTCTCCTCCCCGCTAACAGCCAAGTACCAAAATCCCAACCTGAACGGCCGTAAAGTGGAGCCTCCCGTCGGCGTCGATGCCGATATGGCGCCGGCGAATCGTTTCGATGACGTCCTCGCGATTCGTGTCACTAAAATGGTACTTATAGTACGGGATACGCCTATTGACGCCATGCAAACGCGGATAAAAGCCGAAACGAAGGGCGTGGGCCACACGGGGCACTTACTTGAGTGATCGTTTTAGCGTTTCGCTTGAAAAATAATAGCAATGAGGCTTTTGTGGAAATTTCTATAGCCTTCGAAATCACAATAAAGTAATTCTAATGTTATAATAAAGGCAATAGCCCCCAAAAAATACCGGTACAACCAGAAAACGTGCGGCTTCGGCCGGCCGATCGGCGGGCTGCAGTTCAGCGTCAACGGCGCGCCCTCGTCAACCCGCACGCGACGCACACCGCGACGCGCGAAATGCTCGAGCACTGGAGCAAGAATACCTCTTGAAAAGTTGGCCGACTTGGCACATACCGCCCATGCGCACGTGGACCTTGTTGGAGACGGCGGTGCCGTAGATGTTGCCGGCGAAGCATTGGTAGAAGCCCTGCGCAAAAATCGGGTTCTTTCGCGTTATCCGGGGGGGGGGGGGAAAAATTTTGTATGACTCTAGAAGTGCCTAGTAACTTAATAGAAAGTTTTAATAGTGTTTTTGGTAACATAAAACTATATTTAAAGTAGAAAAACCATCTATAAACGTTTAAAAATTGTGCAAAGACTAAATTTTGGCCAACAACTGCCATTTTACGTTTAAGCATAGTAAAAAAAACCGTTTAAAAGCGCTCTGACTATTTATTTTTGAAAAGTTAGCTCCTAGGAAAAGACTTGCCCACCGCTAAGAGCCCAGTACCGTAAAAATTGTTGTCAAATAATGTCTATCGGCGTACCTGGATGCTGGCAACAGGACGGGGGAAGACGAGCGAGCCGTTCTGGCCGGGTCGTTCCCATCTGACTTCGACAGCATCTGGCTTATCCCCGTCGAAAGTCGTCAACAAGCCGTCACCAACTTCTAGTCGAACACCGTCTCGCATCCAGTAGAATCTAAATTGACAGCACTTCCAAGGAGGTTGAGCTTAAGTTTAGCCTAAGCCTAAGCCGAGGTCTAAGCCGAAGCCGAAGCCTAAGCCTAACCTAAGCACAGGCCTAAGCCGAAGTCGAAGTCATCGAAGCCTAAGCCCAAGCTTTAGCGTAAGCCTAACCCCAAGCCTAAGCTTTAGCCTAAGCCTAAGCCCAAGCCGAAACCGAAGCCCAAGCCCAAGCCTAAACCAACACTCACGTCTCCGTATTTTCCGATGCGATACATTTGAGGGTGAGCGGAGTGGCGGAGGTGGCGTCGGGTGGGCTATCTTGGAACCAGACCTCGTTCGGCGGTTCTTCTAGTAGCTTTGGAGGGCCTAAAATGGGCAAAAAAACGCGTTAGCTGAATAAGAGCACGACCTACCCAGCTCGATGGCCAGCGCGAGGCCGAGCAATTGGAGCCCGAACGAAAAATGCCGCATTTTGGCTGTACTATTGGCGAGTCGGACTCATGGCCGGTGGCTGGCTGGGGAATGTTGGTCTCCCTGAAAAAAGCACATGTTCTAGTTGTGAAATTGTAGCGAGAAACGTAGCCAAAAACGTAAGGAAAGTTAATAATGCTAATAAGTGGTGGTTCTGTTGCATTATCGGGGGGTGGGAGAATTATTCCGGAAAGATCGATAGAAGGATATTCCCTAGGATTCCGGATGTGCCTAGTGACGTAAAACCCGTACTTAGGCTCAGCTTTGGCTTATGCCTAGGCCTACTGGCTTAGACTTAGCTTGGCTTAGCTTATGCTTGGGCTTCGGCCTAGGCGCAGGCTTAGGATTAAGTTCAGGGCTTAGGCCTAGGCTTAGGATTGATCTTAGCTTAGGTTAGGCCAGATTGATCAGGCTTAGGATTAGGCTTCTGGGGGGAAAATTTGGTGCACGTCCCCGTGACGCTCACGGTTAAATAACCTTGTAAATTCCCCAAATCGCCAAGAATCAATAAATTACTCGTCTACGTACAGCTTCTCCTCTCTGCCGTCTCCGCGATCCAAGAAGGACCCCTACATCGTATTGCCAGTACAAGCCCTCGTCCACCGACGTCTGCATGCCCACTTTGAATATGGCTCCGCGACATCCGGAAGCTGTCCCTGTATTCCCTCCGTTCCCGACTATATAAACGCACGCCTTCTTCCTATCGTCAAGTCGAGTGCAGTCGAGTCAACCACCGCGAGGCTCGTCTACTCTCCGGCCGTCTCTTCGCCTTCATCGCCGTCCTCGTGCTCGCCTTCTTCGCCATCGCCTTCGTCGCCTTTGCCCCAATCCCCGTTCCCCGTTTTTTGCTGTGTATTCATAAAAGGGTACCCCACCGGGACCCTTGAATAAATCGTCCCAAAGATCCCCGTCTTTTGCTCTCCCAGGCTATCGAGTGCGCAAATTATTGTCACAGTCGTGACAATAGGTTTAAGCTCAGGTTCAAGCTTAGGATTTGGCTTAAGCTCGGCTTAGGCTTAGGTTTAGTTTAGACTTATGCTTAGCTTAGGCTTAGGCGGAGGCTTAGATTGGGCTTTGGCCTAGGCTTCGGCCTAACTTAAGCTTAGGCCCAGGTCAGGTTTTGCTTAGGTTTAAGCTTTAGGAAATTTTTTAAAAGGGTGTGGGGGGGGCTCACTGCCCATTCTCGCGCCGGAAACGAGACCTTCATTGGTGGAGGTGTCAAATGTCGTGGATCGGAATGGGCACCATGAAGCCATGGTGGGGGGGGGGGGCATCCACTGCCATTGCTGCTCTTTCCCCCTCGAAGATGAGCATAATGAGCCGCCGACACGCGACACAAAGCACCCCAAATTGGTCAAGACCCCCTGGAGGGGGCCGTTGTCCTGGTGGGGGGCCGATGGGCCCGAGAAATGTGGCTAAAGGGATTCGCAAGTCGAAAATAACGACTTGGTGGGGCAGCTAGCAAAGATCTTTGTGAAATTTCACCCCAAACCTCCAGCTTTTCGAATATAAAAAGCTAAGGCTGAGCCAGAGTTTCAAGTCCGCGCAAAAAGCTAAAAACGCCTGTCAAAACACGGTTTCCAAACTCGAAAACTTAGAAAACTTGTAAAACCGTGGTACTTGATCCTTTACGGGGGCGGGAGGCCGACTCCTTTTTTCGATTATAGTGATAAAGTTTTATTTCGACTCCTTTTTTTATACATTTCATTTCACGATAGTTAGACACAAATTTCATACCTAAAAAAAGGAGTTTTTAGGTAGTGGACTGTTAGCGGGGAGGGGCACTTTTTCAGCATTTTACACCGTTTTTGGACAAAAAAAACGCAAAAAAAATCAATATTTTAGAAATTTTGATGCCATTCTGGTCAGATAGGTATGGGAAATCACAAAAAAACAAGTTAGAAATATCGGTAAAGTGTTCTTTAAAAAGACGTAGATGACTTTAAAAAATCCACAAAAATGCGCCCGGAACAGAGTACGAAACGCTACTCGAAACGGTCCATTGGAGTCAAATTGGCTAATCCACGACCTCATGCTCAGGCCAAGGGCCAGAAGCCCGAACATCCCCCGACGGCCCCTGTAGATTATCTATGCAAATGTGTGGCCATGGCAGGAAATTTGGGGGGGCAACACTCATTATAGGCAGCCGACAACGAAGGCCGCGGGGGGGGGGGGGGGGACAGAAGGGGCCCCCCTGGAATTCGCCCGGTCCCCCGAAATCAAACGGGAAGAAGCGGAAGAAGATGGGTGGGATGGGGGGAGAGATACCAAATTGGTGCCCCCGCCAGAGGGGATCAGTTTTCAAACCAAAATATGCAGACAACGTTCCGAAACGGGAGACACCCATCCCAGCACCACCCGAAATTCAGAAATGCAGAAATGAAATTGGAGGCTTCTGCCTGCCGCGTCCTGCCGCGTGGTTTGCCAGTTGTAATTCAGCTTATATTGGTGCAAGAACTTAGGGTACTTTTGCATTAGCGGGGGGCGCAACTTTTCCTTAGCATGCTTTTTTTCTAAACAAAGATTGAGATTTTTTAATTTAATTTTCGCTGAAATTAGAGGCATCTTTCTACACGTTTTTTTGTGGTCCTGGACGCTAAAACTTTACAAATGTCATAACACACAAATAATACAAATTTTGGACCAAAATGACCGCTTTTAACAAAAATTTCACCTGGAAAACTACTTCCACGCTTTTTCGGTTAGTTTTTCCGCTTTAATTCTATTTAATTTCGCTAAAACGCTATAAAAATAGTTGCTATTATTAATGCCGAATTTCAGGAAATCCCCTAAATGGTATAAAAAATTTCGACGTTATGAAATTCGACAGTTTACAAAATATTGGCGAGAAATGATTTTCTGAAGATCTACGACATAAAAAATGATAATCCCGCCTTCACGGTCCCTTAAAAAGAACACAGCATCAATTTGATCCATTGCTTGAACCGAGAAGTAGCCGTCGATAGTAGCCGAGTGGGTGGCAAGGAGGGGGGAAGTTGTGCCTCGAGGGGGGAGACCCGAAAAATGGACCCCAAATTTCTTGTGGCCGAGCGGCGAAGAAGAAGCCCTGAAGCGACACACGACGACGAGCTGCAACCGGCCGAAGACCGGAAGTGCGTGTTGATGGGAGGGGATGGGTGACTGGCTGGCACTACTCGGTTCAGAGTCTCATTCACGCACTGGCTATAGGGGTGATCGTTTAAAGGGGCTGAAAAGTCTGACCTCAGTCTGTCGACCCCCGGAAAAGCTCAAAATGGCCGTAACCCCCAAGCAGCATTTTTAAGCCACTTTTTGAGGTGAAAACGCGTGAATTTGCAAATCCTTATAAATTTCGGGAATCGGAACTTTGGCACTATCGGGGGGAGCTAATTTTTTTCAGAACTGCCTAGAAACGTGTTGGTAAGAGACTGAATAGTGTCTTAGCAATATGTAAATATATTTCAATCAAAAAACTATCCAAAAACCTTCAAAAAAACCGTTAAAATCTTCATTTTGGTCTTAAAATTGATGGTTTTGTATCTATTTGTACAAACGTTGTATAGTTTTTGCCAGGGTGCCATGCCCCCGATAATACAAAAGCACCTCAGGAAAATGCGAAGATTCTAATCATGCTATTGGTCCAGGAATAGCCAGAACAGCTGAAAATTCCCCCAAAGGGCATTACGACAGGAAATTGCCTTGCGAAAAAAGTCGACTCCCAAACACATTCCGCTTTTCTTAAAATTCTTCCGCTTTTCTCAACACTGCCATTTATATGCTTTTACACCCTTATAAAGCAACACCAACACTCGCCAGACTTCCCATCTGCCACTAGACATTTTTGACTTGACTCCAGAAGGGCCGATGAAAGGGATGAGCGAGAGATAGGGGTTGAGATGGAGTGAGGAGCAACACTTTCCCAGCCACTCCTCTACCCTCCAATCCAATCCAATCAGCCCACGATTCAGGACCCAGAGCTAGGGGGAGGGGGCCCGGAAACACGGATCGGCAGCGAGACGCATCTCTGCGTGGAAGACTACGATGGGTATTTTCGAGAGAGAGAGAGAGAGAGAGGTAGAGAGAGAGAGCGAGATGGAGAGTGATGGAGAGGGGGGATGGTGGAAATACCATAGCAAATTTGATAGTTTACCGGAAGATAAAATTCTTTTTAGGTGCTTACGAGCTAGAGAGTAAGAGCGAGAGACGAAGGAGAGAGCGAGAGAGAGGAGAAGAGAGGACGAGAAAGCTTTCAGAGGTGGGATGCATATCAGAACCGATTTAAGGGCTTGGCAAGTCAATTTCATGAAATATCCCCCATCTATTTCTATTTGATAGGCAACACACAGACGTCGTTTGGCGCGCCGCGTAGCGTTAGAAACCTAATCGACAAAAGGGGTCGGTCCTTGCAATTTCCGGTCCGTTTAAACAGACGGAAAGTTTACCAGGTTGCAAAAAACTTCGATAAATTGGGCCTACAAGTATGATGAAAAGCCGACGGCTACGAAACAAAGGGGGCAAATCAGTTTGTGGGAGTGGCTGGTTGGGATGTGCCCTGGAGACAAGGGGGGCAGTTGCCAAAAGCAGCCGCTACCCCTTTAAGGGTCTTCTCCCTTCCGGTATGGGGTTGCATTAGGACTAATTGGGTAATGACAGACTCCACCCCGAGCATCGCCGCTAGCGGATCCGCAAAAAAAGCATGTCATGGTCGAGCTAGGCAAGCGAGAGAGAGCGAGAGAGACAGAGAGATAGAGATGGAGTGAGAAAGAGAGAGAGAGAGAGAGAGAGAGAGAGAGAGATAGCGACAAACAGACGAAGGCATACCATGAAAATTGCCACCAGAAATTGTATACCCGATCTAAATGCGATTTCTCCACCTACGGTAGCCCCTCCCAAAACAATCAAGGTGGACCCGAGGCCCTTATTGGCCCCCCAAAACCCTTCCTTAGCTCATTTCCGCCACCTGCCCCCCTTCAGTAACCCGTTGTTTGCCCGGGGCATTAGGCTGGAAATAAGACGGCTGCACCGAATAACAGTAACAACTCCGATTTTGGGCAAGAAATAAAAAGACCATAAAGCAATGGTGCCGTTCTCTTTACGGGGGGCTGGCTACGTTGGGCAAATTCTGTATTTTTTTTTGCATCTGGACCCTTTGCTTTGTAAATTTGATTCGGGACCAGGCTTATCTTGTGCAGAATTTTGCGCTGATTTCGAAACTCTTTTTTAAATTTGTGGAAGAGCCCGATTTCAAAAGTTACAACGGTTTTTGTGTAAAACGAGCTTAAAATATTTGATTTTAAACGCCTCGAAAAATGTTCTGAAATACTTCGTAGGGTAGCTCATCCAAAAGAGCATATTTTTCTACCCAAGATTTTGGTTTGTTTTCTCCGGAATATATTTTACAATCTTTTTGAAATTTTTGAAAACCCACCATTTTGAGCCAATTTGCAACAAAAACTGTTGTAACTTTGGAAATCGGGTTCTTCCGCCAATTCGGAAAACAGCTCAGGAATCAGCGAAAAATTCTGCACAAGATAGGCTAGGTCCCGGAGGGAATTTAGAAAAGAAAAAAGCGAGATGATAAAAATACAGAATTTCCCCCAGCCGGAATCAGCGAAAAATTCTTCACAAGACAGAGACTTCGATAAAAATGATATTTCGAAGAGTAAAAATAACCCGAGCCACCCACCGCACACTCCAGTTAATTCAAGGGCTTCCTGCGGGAGAAGCAGCCCAATAAGACCCACCCGAGCCGCCAGTGGGGGTGGCCGGCGGGAATCGGCTTACTGCCCGTCGACGCGCACCCCTTTAGGGGGACAATGGCCCCCGAAAAGGAGAGCATTAAAGGGACGGGAAAGGGAGCACGAGGTGTACGAGACGCTCCCCTTCAAACCAATCCCCCATTACGCCATCTCCCCCCGCTCACATACCCCGGGGCGAAAGGCCCAAAGGGGGAAAGCCGGGCGGGAGCCCGTGTTCGCGTATGTCCATCATCGGCTGACTGGGGATGGGGTGCTTCACTTTCAAAGAATGGAAAAACCTGGTCAACCCGTGGATTCCTGGCAAATCGCCAGCCACAGCCGCAACGCAACCGCGCGCGACGCCCTTCAGCGCCTTGAAACGGTCGTAAAAAACGCGTGAATTTCACATTTCTGGCTTTAACGTTTTCTTCGAATGAACTTTAAATTTATTAAACATCAAAAAATACAAAAATATAGATTTTCGAGCAAAATGACCGGTTTTTTGACCAAAACCTTTACTTTAAAAATGGGTTTACGTTTTCGGGTTCATTTCCATTATCGGGGGGCGAAGATAGCGGACGTCTTTCTAAACAGTGTTTTTACGAATCTACAACGTATACGTAGGACAAAATTTTTGCAAAAATACAAAAATAAATTTTTCGACGAAATCGCTGTTTTTACCATAGTTTTTCCTTTAAAACTGTTTTTAAGTTTTGAGATAGTTTTTCTAGTTGAATGTAGTTACATTTTACTGCAAAACCTAATAAAATACTTTCTATTACGTCACTAGGCGTTTCAAGACCTGTATAACAAATTGGTCCCCGATAACGCCAAAGAACCCTAAAATTAATCAGGCAATCACAGAGACCTTGAAACTCGTGCCCTAGAGGCCATTACGACATTTTAATCCTGCCGGCTCAAAAATGCGATGGTTAAAATAATATTTTATCTTATCTTTTAGGATTTTTAAATTTTCCTCTCTGCCAGACAGTGGCAACCCCGCAACCTCAAAACCCCCCGTTAGCCCCCAATTACATAAAAGAGAAACACGTACCAACATGCCGGCTGTGTAAATAGCATTTCCCGCATACAGCCGCTGTCAATGATCAGCTTTTCCTCTCCGGACCATAATCGACAATGTCACGGCTATCCAGAATCTGGCAACGACTCCGCTTCGCTACTCTAACCGACCGATCCGCTCGATTTTTGTGGTAAATTGCGAGAAGTTGTGTTTGTCGGCTTATTTTCATTTTGTCGAAATATCGTTTCGTCGAAAATCATTTTGTCAAAATTTCAATGCCTTTTTCGCCTCGATTATTTGTCTTAAACATTTCGCAAATCGAAACTTCGGCGCATAGCTAAATTAAATTTCGACAAAATGATTTTCAGTAAAACGATTTTCGACAAAGTGGATTTCGACAAACTGATAGCAAATCGTTGTTGTCAACTGATCTTTTCCAGGAACGGATGGGTGGGGTTTATCTTCGGCGCACTTCTTGGGTACCTGCTAACTGCTAACCGATCTCCGTTATACTATAGGTAGGCAAAAATGTTCTTCTACTATTTTTAGTGGCTTTTCGCTATATTAAGAGCGGAAAAGCTTTGAAAAATTTAGCTAAATTTTTAAAAAAAGTCGAAATTTGGGTCATTTTGGGTCGAAAAATATCCATTTTCGACGTAAAACTACTTTTTCATTTCATTTTATAAAGTTTTTATGCCCATAAACAGTTAAAAACAGTGCCCGAACGTATTCGCTATTGATACAATAAAATCTGGGCCTCTGCCGATGAGTTTGCCCCGATTTCAGTGCACTCCGTGACGAGCCGCGCTATTGGATGAAGGAACACCCCAAAACCGACGCGCCAGTTTCTAAAGGGAGTACCAAAAATGAATGAATTATGTATCCAATCTATAGAAAACTCGGAAATAATCATGAGTGAAAGCGTAAACTTTTCTACTAACGAATACATAAGACGGACTAGGAACTGTAAAAAAAGGAGCCTAGTAACTTTTTTCCAAATAAACCACCTTTTGCAATGCAAAATAACAGCCATCTTTAGAGCCGTGTCCAACTATCGCCCCTCAAATTGAACTCCACGTGAAAGAAGAAAACGTAGAGGTCGGGTGGCCACGCGTTTTCTGCCTGATCAACACCATGCCCGGCGCCAGGAGCCGCGCCAAGGCGCGCGCCATCAATGTTGGTAGTTTTGCAAGTACCTAAAGAAACCAAATTATTGTCAAAACGTTCACCGTTTATCAGGCTACTTGGGCCCGGCATTGTGACGGCCATGCCTTCATGACGCCGTATGTCGACCCGGTGACCGAGGCTGGAATCTCGCCATTCTGGGAGCTGAAATTCGGGTAGGCTCACTCCAGTTTCCTTTCTCAAAAACAATCTAAATTATTGTACGTACACTTTAACATAAAAAAAACCCGGTACTGGACTGTTAGCAGGGGGGGGGACTTTTTCGATTAAACCTGTACGGTCCCATAACAAAATATAGACCATTTTATAGCATTCTACATATTACATATAAAAAATACTTGAAAAACCTATATAAACTTACAAAACTTTTGATATTTTGGTCAAAAATTTACCAAAAAAGTCAAAAATTTCGAATTTTCACAAATATTTTTTGTAACTTTCTGGCAAAAACTATCAAAAAAGTATAAAAATTCGCTATTTATTATTAACAGGTAGGCATGGACGAAAAACAAACCCCCTGCTAATAGCCCAGTACCGAAAAAAACCTAGCAACGCCACGCACGATACGAGGAACTACATCTGGATCTGGGACCGAATCCGTTTAGCCATCCGCCGTGTCCACGCTGAACTCCTGGTAACTAAACGAAATTGAAACCGGTAAAGCTCTCACTCAACCCCCAGAACGACTACGACTGGTTCCTGAAAACGGACGACGACACGTTCTTTGTCATCGAGAACCTGAAAGACCGCCTGAAAGGCCACGACCCGGACGCGCCATTTTCACTAGGCGCCCTGCTCATCAATATGGAAAAAGTGTGAAGTCAAAAATCCCAATAAAAAACTAAGATTTAGGTATACCCATCGAACTTCACCTATGCGAGCGGCGGGTCTGGATATATTATGTCTCGCGGGGCAATAAAAGCGTAAGGATTGAAATTGAATAGACTTCCGGGTTCTTTTACATTATCGGGGGGGGGGCAACTTTTTTAAGGATCCAGTTTTGCTAATAAAACGAGCTGACCTGTTTCTCAACAGTTGATTTGCTATTCCTAAACGTAAAAACTTTACAAATTTTGATTAAAAATACAAAAAATATCGATTTTTTCGCCGAAAAATGGTTGTTTCTACCAATATGTAGACTTTCGCAGCATTTTTGGATAGTTTTTCTAGTTTAAATAGAGCTAGCTTTTACTCACTATTGAAACACATGCTAATAAAAGAATCGGTGGTTCCAAAATTACACAAAAAATTTTGGTTACCACCCCCGCCCCCGATAATGCTAAAGAATCGGTTTAAAACTGTTACAGTTTCGTCTCAGTGATGGATGATGGCACAAAATGCCGAAACACTACTTATTTTCATGAAGATACCGAGGTTGGTTCGCTAAAAAAATGTCTATTCGCAAATACTCAAACCTTTTAGGTTGGCTGGTGCCTGAAAAACGCCGGCGTGACGCCGCTGGAAGCTGTCGACGAGATCGGAAGGCACATGTTAGTGGAAAAATCATACTATTTATTCCACACCCTCAGGATGCTGCCAATCGACGTGGCCGCCATCGTAGACCCGGAAAATTCGACAAACGTTGTAGACCGTGCATGGGGCACCCAGGCATCCTTTCGAAAACTAAAAGAGGTACACGAACCCCCATCCTCTAACAACAACGCCTTCTTCTAGGGCCCCGAATGTTGCAGCAAACGCCTGATCTCCACCCACCACATACCAAAGGTGCTGCTCTCCACGTATTACTATTTCACGTATAACGTTAGTGTCGCTGGTTCGGGCAATAAATAGTACCAATGGATCAGAAAATGCCAATTGCAAGAATTCATCGGGCATAAAACGTGCTTCACCGGTTCCCGTTGAACTTTCGCCAATTACAGGGTGTCCCAAAAAAAAAGACACCGGCCGCATTTCTCTATTTCGGGTCCGATCTATTTGAAATTTTGCACAGAGGTAGCGAAGCCAATTTTCCATGAACACAGAAAGTTTCAACCCGATCGGTCGGCGGATTTTCCGGCTATGGCGAAAATACTTTTTATTTTTTATTTAATACGGGGACTTCTGCAATTTGCATCGAAAATCTGCGTAATTTTGTCATTTACGAGTTGATTTTGCATAATTTTTGCCAAAAAATACCATTTGCTGTTTTGCGCGTCGTGAAAACGATTGCGTATGGGAAGTAAATATGGTCCACAAAACCGTCAGATACAAGAAACCAGGATTGTAACATACATTCGCCGTTTGATTTAACTTATATTTCGGCTTATGCATAGGCTTAAAGCCTCCATTTTAATTTAAGCATTAATTTGGCGCCCATCGAGCGCTGTGTCGAGGACGAAGCAGATCAAACTGACCAAAACTTCAATAAAATGTGTTCAAGTGCTCAAAAAACGGTTGTTTTCACCTTATTTTGTTTCTCATGCGCAATCGTTTTTGCGAAGCGCAAAACAGCAAATGGCATTTTTCGGCAAAAATTATGCAAAATCAACTCGTAAATGACAAAATTACGCAGATTTTCGATGCAAATTGCAGAAGTCACCATATTAAATAAAAAATAAAAAGTATTTTCGCTATAGCCGGAAAATCCGCCGACCGATCGGGTTGAAACATTCTGTGTTCATGGGAAATTGGCTTCGCTACCTCTGTGCAAAACTTCAAATCGATCGGACCCGAAATAGAGAAATGCGGCCGGTGTCTTTTTTTTTGGGACACCCTGTATATTTGCGCCGTGCTCTACGCGGGCGTTCGTTATCCCCTAAAAAAGGCGTCATTCAAACCGTTTCATGCGTATTTGATATCCGTTTGACCTGCGTGGCTGCGCTAGAGAACGTAACGGACCGACCGAAATTCAGCAAACTCCGCTATGCTACGTCGGGCCAAATTTTCAAGCGTACATAGTAGCCCCGCGTAGGGCATATAGTAGCCCCCCGTAACGGGGAAGAGCGCTCTCGAGGTCTCGAGGGGTGGATTCTCCCCTTTCTTGGAGGCAGTTAGGCAATAGAAGATGTTTCAATGGTCGATGTTTGGAATGAAGATGGCTGTGGCGGTTAGTCTCGAACATTTCCACTTCTCTGCCGACTTTTTTGAGGTTTACTGATGACGGAAATGAAAAGACTTGGCCCGTTTCGTCGAAACAACTGGGGAGGACGAGGTCGATGCTTAAAATGGCGATCGCTGAGCTTTGAGCTTTCTACTTCACCCTTAAAGATTTTTAAGGCATGTTACTGCTTGACAGGAAGAGGGCTTCACGGCGCCGGAAAGCTTTGTTGCCATATCTGCTGCTCGGTGGCTCTGCACGCGCGTGGATCTAACTTCTAATAAACGGGAGGAAAACGAGAAAAAGGCTGCAGCCGCACATAGTTCTTGCTGGTTAGTTATACGTTTTGCATAATCAAGACGCATAATTCGTTTCGGCTACGAATTCGCCCACCGGAAGCTCTGCATTTGCATAGGTTTCTCGCAATAAAAGAAATTACCGCGAATAACAATTTAGTCTACTTACTTCCAAACTCGACAATGATTTTTGTGAGTTTCCTTGTTCACGATTGTGCACTTTTTAGTCCCCTTATTTTCATTCAAGGATTTATTTCCAGGACCGCACTATTCACACTACTGACAAGGAAACGGCCTTCGAGAAGATGTGCGCTGATCGCACAGAAGTTGCTCGTGCGCGGGCCGTCGTCGAATCGGAGGTATCACCGGCAGCCGTCAAAAAACACCGTAATGGGGATGGCGAAGCTTTGGAATGGACGCCTCCAGGGAATTCTTGCCGAGCTGCTATCGTTTTCACCTCGCCTTAATAACCAAATTTGGTTGCGCCGGTAAAGGCGTGCACAGCCGGAATAGCAAGCCTACAAAGCTACGATCAGCTAAAAGAGGCTAGATTCTACAGTGGATCCTTACTTTTGCTTTTCTAGGAGAGAGAAGCAGTCATACGAGCGTATTTACAGGAGTTCCTGCACTATTGGCTGGAGGATCGGATCGAGAAGCTGGCCTGTGCGGAGAAGAAGGGGGCATATGACTGCTGGCGCAACGCCTACTTGGACGACTACGCGATGGGCCGGCCGTGCAAGCAGCCACCGGCTGACCAGTTTTGCGTGGGTTTAATTAAGTTGATAACTAACACTTACATATAGTATGACCTAGCAGAGCTTCGAACTGTTTAAATATAGCCCAATGGATTTGCTGGACACAAATTCCAGCAAAAATTTGCTTTCTAGGAAGTCGGGGATTACCCCGCGTATCCGTGCCAATTGCTCGCTGGCCTGCCGTATGAGACGATCGCCCAGTACCTCGACACCGATATTGTCGATCTAAATAAGGTAAAGTAGATATTCCTGCACATCACGATGATTTTATAGATCGCCAAACTCAAATGGGAGACGACAATCCCGGACGCGAAAAAAGCCTTGGCGGCCGCCGAAACGCGACTATTCGAATCGACCAGGATGTTTGATTCCTTGGTGGGTTGACGTGATCATCTCCGATCAGCTGCAGCGGACTACTGAAAGACTGTCTTTCAGATGCAACGGGCTCGAGAAATCGCGCATGCGGATACGGCGAGCACGAAGGCTTTGAGGGAGCTCTGCCTTGACGAGGCCGGTTTCATGCCGTCGAATGGCGTTCTCCTTCTGGGCCCTCTGGTGCGTAGGATTTTCAGACGGACTGCAGCTTACTCGAATCTTTTTTGTTAATACCAAAGAGCTTTGCTCGATCAGGATACTAAAAAAACCTCATCCCGTTTCAGCAAGATCCATCCGGCCCCGTCTCGACCTTGCGCGTCGCTAGCGAGGAGAGCTTCACGATGATTCCACCGGATGCGGATACCTCAATTTCGACAGTCTCGTCAACGTCTTCATTTTCTGCCAGCACAACCCTATTCAGTGACTCGGTAATTAGAACCTAACACACAATACGAACTCCGAGCGGCGAAATAATTGAGATTGATCCTCACCTGAATAACTCGTTTTACAGGAAATGGAGGAGCAGGCGGCTGAGGCTGATCGCCTCGAAGGGACGCCAGCCGTGGCAGTTGAAGACCCCGCCGCGCTAGCCGCTTCCGAGCCTCAACCCGCCCCAACCGCTCCAACCCCGACGATCCTGGGCCACGTCGGCGGCGCGGTGGTCGAATTGATCCAGAAAAATGTGTAGCTTTGCCGAATAGTTGACGTATTTTCTGGAACCGCATGCCCTTTTTACTGGTTTTTTCTCACTGACTCATTGATCTTGTGCTTATTGAATAAATATTATTGCCTGCTTTGCATCTCAACTCTCTGAAATACACGAAATGCCAGCTTCAATTTGCCCCACCTTGCCAACCTTGCCAACCAACCTTGCCCAAAAGCCGCAATTTTCATCTGTTTGGGCGTTGTATCAAATTCTAGACTCATGGGGATCGGCCGGGCTTGTTTCGGCCAATATTTCCCTGATTTCACGTAGACGAAGAGCCGAAGGCGATCCGCACGGGCCAATAAATTGATTCGTCAACCCCCTGAACATCGTTAGAAAAAATTTTTGAATGATTTTTCAACAAGTTTTCGGGTTTTTTGGAAATATTCGCCTCGCACGAAAACCCTACGACACAAAACAATTTACGGTTTCGCTTTTCGATTTCTCCGTTTCCCGATTGATTTGAGTTTTTTTTCAAGTTTTCGGGTTTTTTGGAAATATTCACCTCGCACGAAAACCCTACGACACAAAACAATTTACGGTTTCGCGTGGCGCGGTCGATCGTAGCCGCGGGGAAAGGCTCCTCATTTTCGATTTCTCCGTTTCCCGATTGATTTGAGTTTTTTTTTCAAGTTTTCGGGTTTTTTGGAAATATTCACCTCGCACGAAAACCCTACGACACAAAACAATTTACGGTTTCGCGTGGCGCGGTCGATCGTAGCCGCGGGGAAAGGCTCCTCATTTTCGATTTCTCCGTTTCCCGATTGATTTGAGTTTTTTTTTCAAGTTTTCGGGTTTTTTGGAAATATTCACCTCGCACGAAAACCCTACGACACAAAACAATTTACGGTTTCGCGTGGCGCGGTCGATCGTAGCCGCGGGGAAAGGCTCCTCATTTTCGATTTCTCCGTTTCCCGATTGATTTGAGTTTTTTTTTCGTACAAATTATCGATCTGCAAAAACTTGGTTTCTTCTGAGGCCTGCAACATGATTTCTGCTTCATTCGTGTTTTAATCTTCCCGAGTTTCTACACATTCGTGCTTTCAGGACATCAGCGATAACGTCTCAAAAGATGTCGTTTGATGCTGGCAAAGCGGTGCCCTCGGAAAGCGCCGAAAGCCAAGTGACCATTCTTCACATGCAGTCTTACGCGCAACGTCGCATTGAACAGGTTTGAGTCTAATTTGGTGCCCTGATGATTGTTTAGACCACTACCGACGTGCAGTTTGCGTCCGTCCCGGAGTTGCACAATTTCTCGGTGGACTGCGCTACTCCCAATGCACCGGTACATGCACCGGTGTTTTTTTACGAGATTACTTCTTTCTAGAAATTCCGCCCTACGATCGAGCATAAGGCAACGCCGGTTCCACTTACCTCTACGGCTCGCCATTATGTCGGCGACAATACTGACATTTCTATACAGGGATCTGAAAATGTCCGTTTTCCTTGTGAGCTCAATCCTAAGTTTAGGTGTGCCTTGCCGATATAACTGACTTTGCTGCCACTCCGGTGAACGGCAACGGCCCAATCTGGAAGTCTCAATTCAGCATTGACTCGTCAATGGCCGAGACCGTGGAGCATGAGATCACTGGAGCAACTGTAGGATGCCTTTGGGTTCCGACTATAATTTTTATTTAGCCGAAGAGCACTCGCTCTCGTTACCTGGGCGGCTCGGTGTTTTCCGACGAACGTTGCGTGACTCCGAAGCTTTCCCGGCGTGATACCTTTGAGAAGTGCGCCCGCTTCAAGGTATGGCTATGCTTTGGATTCACCATTCTGTTGATTTTCAGACACAGACCGTGCCCGAAGTGCCTGAGGTGGAGGTGGCCCCGGCTAGCCCCCCTCGCGTCCATACTTCACGCTCTTCTGCTCGCGAGTACAAGGTCCCGATCAAGACTCGATCTGCTATCTCACAACAGCAGGTACTACAGCCTATCTTTTTGGAAATCTTTCGGGTTTAGCCTTCTGGGGAAGATCTAAGAAGTCGTCAACATGCCGCTGAATTGCGTATGCAAGTGATCGAGGAAAGCAAGCCTCCAGTGGCTGTCACGCCGAAAAGTCTTCTCTCACCGGGACAGCAGCGCTCTTCTTACTACACGTCGACACCGCTACGAGATACTAATGCGACATCTTCACCTCTACAGCGGGTGACCACAATGACTCGTCTTATTAGTTTTCTTTTAGAATTCGTCGACTCGTTCGTCCTTCAGAGTGCCGATCGTTCTCCAGAACCCGCCGCCGACGCGTACGGATATGCCTCAACGAACCAATGTCGCTGCTACCCGCGCCGCAGCTCAAAAAGGATCTAGTGCACCAGGGTATGATCACGATTACTCGTTTGATTTCCATTTAGAGTGTCGCTCCCCCGAGCATCTGGCTATGCACGACATATGGCGGATATGTTTGAGAGGATGAGCATGATGAATCAAACCAATTTGGTAACGCTATTAACAACAGCAAATACATGGGTTTAGAACCGCTGGCAGGCACCCGCGCGCACATTTGTCGACCATAACCAACCACACCACGGGGATGGAAGAAGCGTTTCGCAAAAGGATGGCAATGGTAGCAATCCGTGGCTGATCTAGTCCTTTTTAGAATCAACTCTGCGGCACTACGATTCGGTTCCGGATCTAACCAAAGACGCCTATTACGCTCCGCACAATAAGACTAAAGGTAGTGGTTTTAAATTACATTTTCAAAATGATTTTCAGATGACAGCTTCCTGGTGGAGGAACCTGTACGCCGTTGGCAAAAGCATATGAGCAGCTCTTCCATGAGGGTGACACCCGGTTTCAAATGCGTACATATTTTTATAGAAGCATATGCCGGGCGCATTTGGAGACGGGATGCAAGCGCAAAACGGCTCTGGTGATGGCCATGTTCCATACAATGGCCGGTCGGGCTTGCCGTTGTCGAACTCCGGCTCAAACAGAAGGTGATCCTATTTTTTAGACCATTTTTCTTTCAGCCTTTCCACCATTCAAGGGGAGGACTCCGTTAGTGATGCGACATATGTTGGATCTCTTGGAAAGGGCCGCCGCGTCCCAATCAGGGTTGAGGTACGTGTGACTGTTTTTACTTACCGTTGTTCAGAGCCAAAAGGCGACAACCAACATCCACCGCCGACCTTCCACCAATAGCGCGTTCAAAGAGCCAATCTATGCCGAAATCAACAAAGCACCGACGAGGAAGGACTTTGCTCCTGCCATAAATGTGAGTTTTGTCCGATTATTGCCTAAATTTTTATTTAGCGTGAGAGCAGCTATTCGATGGGAACTCGCAAGGTCGGAGAAGGCGACAACACGTTACGTTCACGACGGGATTCTTCATTCCCGTTGACTGTGGAAGTGGCAGATTTGAGCCCCGATGCTCACCCGAAATATGGGCGCAACATCCCACCATCTGCACAGTCTTGCTCGTTTCATAGCATGGCCAGTCGTCAGGTACCTATTCGCTAGCTTCCTTACGATCTCTTAGACTTTTCAATACGAGGGCGAAATCGACAAAATGTTCAACTTTGTCGAGGTTCGTTTCATGCTTGATTTTCCCCCAGCGGTTTTTGCCTAGCAACTTCGTGTTCCAGGATGAGCATGGAATGACGACTTTGGACCAGCTGAACAACGATACCGTGGAGATCTCTGCGCTTCACCCGTCACGGAAGCAGGAGATCGAGGTGCCTCTCAACAATCCACCGGAGACTGATCCCGACTCTAAAGGGCTCGTTCATTCGGTAGTTTGTTCCCCGACCCTATTCGACCGTTTAGCTCTCGGCGTACCGGCGACTCCAGCAGAACAAGAACCCATCCGATGTTGTCGTCAATACGTTGGGAACTGCTCCGCTCACGGGATCTGTGGTTTGTATCTGACTATTTTCAATTAAATCTGTGTAGCATCCACTGCAAAGATCGATGACGTTGCCCAAGCACAATGAGTCGATCGTCGTGCAAGTGCCCATCCAGCAAGCCGTTCGGGAGACACGCCCTGTATCACCTACAAATTCTGATTACACTGATGCGGTCGGTAAAATCAAGACTTTGATAAACTTTCACCTCCTTGTTCTCGAACATTCTGTCAATTTCAGACGCCACCGAACCTCTTTCGCACCAGCGAGCTGCTGCCGCCTTTACCAAGCAAGCCGTGGCTGATTGCACCAAGCGTCGCCCGGCTTCGTCAAGAGGACGTGCCGATTTCGCCGAAGGAAAAGATCCGCCGAAAATTCGACCAATTCATCGGTTTCATCGGCGGCGATCGAAAACTGAAGGAACAAGAGCAAGAATACACGGCGGGATGCCTGGGCCGTTCCAACACGCCGCTTGCTGACAGTCACTACCGGCCTCGGCCACAACCAATGCCGTACAACGTCTCCCAGCGTGGATCGCGGGTGGGTATTGGCTCTGATTTATTCCTGAGGGTTTTTTGGTCGGTGGACGTTTATTTTTAGACTCCTGCTGCACGACGTACGGGTCCTTTGGCCACATCGACACCGATAGCTCCGGACGCGCCATCTCGTTTCTCTCCTGAAACGCCCATCACGGCTCGTGGCTTGTTCGGCACCCCTACCCGACCGAACACGACGTTGACCCGCAATTTGAACGTGCCCATTCGGACCCCTCAGTTTGGATATGACGTGTGACATTGTTGGCAAATAAAAGATTTTGGTTTAGGGTCGCGAAACACTGCTCGGGGCTGGTGGCGCAATGAAGGGTCTCGGAAACGATCACCTTGCGACAAGCTTTATGCCCAAGTCTCCGAATACTCACCATGATGAGGTAATGGAGTCGCCAATTCTTATTATCTATTTTAGCTTCTTCCTTATGGCGCAGCGAAGACTACATCCACGATTTTCACGTCGACACCTCGCCAGACATTCGGCATGACTTCTGGAGGAAGGCACAAAGCAGCAATGGATGCGTAATAGATCGGATCTTTTCTGACCTTTTTTTCAGTTGGGGTGACTCAACATTCCTCTCCACGATCACTACGGCGACTTCGCGCCGGCAGCCAACTTATGATACGACCGCCGAACTTCGAAAGACTATTCAGGCTCGTTAATTGGAACTGGTGTTGACGGTAGAACGTTTAGCGCCTGCGCTCTCAAGCGGATGCCCAAAAGGAGCAGATCAAGATGTCTGAGAAGGTGGTCGAGCTGTCGAAAAAGCGGCACAAGGCTTTGAACGATCAACGCGACCGTGTTCCAGCTGAGGTCTTATTTCTGCTTCCTATAGGGTTTCGTGCTCTCTTGCGAATGAATCCTTTCAGCTGGTGGCCGGTCGTACACTTTTGGTTGCTCGTGAGAGGCTCAAGTCGATACAGAACGAGATCAACAGCCTCGAGGAATTACTCCGTGTCTGTCCCTACCCACCACCAGTAAGCATCGTTTTATCACTGTGATAAGCTTGTTTAGATCTCGCAATGCGCGCGCTGTACTATGCAGGTCTGCAACATCGGCATCCATCTCAATCCGCGCTTCTGCAATGCCTCACAAACGGATCGTCAGTTATAAAGCCTGTATTAGTTCTTTCTTTAGCTTCATCCTACGCCTTCATCGTGCTGCTTCGTTGCCGTGGTGAAGTAGAGGCGACGGCTCCGTTGACCGTGACCAAATACGTAGGCTTTTTATCTTTTTCGTTTACCTTGGCTTTTAGCGCCCGAGGGCCATCTACGTCCACGAGTCGATTCGTTTCGCTAACTTGCCACCGGATTTCACGATTTCCCTGGAGGTGTATGCTATGCGTTTAAGCGACCCCAAGCTGGATATCGACCCATCTTGCATCAACTTTGCTGCCCGCGCTCGATCGCTCTTCAGCCCAGGTAAGATCAGTTTTGCTATCCATAAGAATTTCCAGGAGGCGTCAAGCGCCCGCCGGTCGATCGCACTGAAAACTCGCTGCCAAACCCGGGACAATTCACATGCTGCGGCATGTTGACGGTTAACCGAGAGGATGCCGGCACAAATGGTTACTACCTGGAATACCCAGAATGGCCATTGGAAGGCAAGATCGAGTTCACCGCCCAAGTTAGCACCATGCCCATGCAAATCGACGTCGAATATGCCGGATTCCTGACGATGTACCAAATGGTTGGCGGCACCGGCTCGTGGGAACGCTTTTGGGCCGTACTCCGCCTCGGCCTGATCAGCGTTTGGAAGGACCCGCGCGACCCCGAGGAGGAGAAAACGGCCATCGCACAGCTCGATTTGTCCAAGTGCATCGACGAAGATGTAGAGGTGGCCACGCAAGAAATCACTAGTCGCTCGCATGCCTTCTCCATAGACATGCTCGTTACGTGCACGCCAAGCATCTTCGAAAGAAAAAGGTATATTGGAAGCTTTTTTCCCATTTCACGATTTAGGGTCATCTTCGCTGCGGACACGCGCGAATACTGTGACGAATGGGTGGCGGCCATCAACGATACTCTCAATTGTATCCGAGGATTGGGCAAGTGAGTCGGTTTTCAAGATACAAAATACATCCTGCTTCTCAGACCTGCCGAACAGGCTACCACCGACTTCACTGAGGAACTTCCTTGAATAGACGACGGATCGGCATGGTCGTGACGCGGACCCTCACGTGCATTGCTGCTACCCCACCCCTTCCCCCCTCTATTTAGCCATCGTTAATGTTAGTAAAATTCTATTCAGTTCTTGCTTTCCGTTTGGTCCCCCTTTGTTTATGGCCTTTCAAAGTATAATCCATGGCCTTAGTTTGTTCTATGGTTTGCATTCCCAGGTCGGAATAAACGTTCTTGCAATTTCTGGGCTTCCAGCAGCTGAATTTACGATTTAGCGCGGCAATTCCTAAAATTGACACTGTCTTGGTTTGTAAGCGGGTGATAGGGGGCCATTTGGAAATCTGTTGTGGACGATGACCGTGGCGTGCACTGTTTATATTTCCAACAGACGTGTTCCGGCCGCCGGCGATGAAACAAAACACTGACTGTATTGTTTTCTGCTGTCGGGTGTGAAGCCAGTTCTCTCGATGGTGACGGTCCCGCTTCTGCTCTCCTTGCCATTTCTACTGGCTGGTGTTGCGGCACGGGGGCGAATTAACGTTACTGTTACGGTGTGATCGCTTGGTGATTCCCTTTCAGTAAGATTATTTAGGGAGACGTTCTCTGCGCGAAAAAGCCGGCAGCAGACGTTCAACTAGAGCTATGGGACGGGAATTTGGGTACGCCTGAATGTCTGCAGACCCATAAAAATCGCGTTTAGTTAGTGAGGACGATCTATTGGCGAGTGGAAAATCCGATAAACAGGGTCACTTTTCGATTTTCGGCGTAAATGATGTGAAGGTTGGTAGTCGATGAAATAAGCTGCTTGGAAAGAGAAAGGAGAGTTTTCGTTTTAGACGATGGGCAATGACGTGTATCTTCTGATGACGCACACATGTGGTGTCTCGGATCCGTTGGTAGGTCGAAGCGCTCGAAAATAGAGATAATTCGAGTGCCGAGAACCCGCTTGTGTTTCTAGAGTTGTACGCGCACCAGCAACTATCCGATAGGGCCGGCGAAATACGGGAGTGTCTACGAGATGCAGCAAGTGGCGCTGGACATCTACACCACCGGCGAGGAGGAGCGATGCTAATGATTTTGCGTTAAATAAAGGCGAATGAGCATATGGTGTGGAAATTCAGCAAAGGACGCTGTTTATGGTATACTAGTTTTTAGAAATTTCGGCAGGGGGAAACTCATTTTGTGCTTCCGCCTGTGCCTGGTAACTTAATAGTGTCTTTTTATAAGGGATTTTCATAGTTTTTTTGCTAGAAAGTTTTGCTCATACTTTTGACGTTTTTGGTCAAAATTAAAAATTCTCGAAAATTTTTTAAAGTTTTGGTCAAGTTTATCCATCTAAAATCTATGTAAAATGCTCTCAAAGTTGTTTTTATGTTGTTTTAGGACGGTAAAAGGTTACTGGAAAAAGTTGTCGTCCCGCTAAAAATCGCTCCCCCCGCTAACAGTCCAGTACTCTTCAAAAGCCGCCCTCCAATGCTAGTCCTACGCTATAACACCCGCAATAATAACCACATTGGTGGCAACGGGTTGAACATTTTGCCTGGCGCGGAGAAGGCGTGGCCCCACCAGGGCCCCACCAGGGCCACCTGTCCTTCTCGGAGACCCTCTATTTTTCTGGGGCCCATCAAAGAGCTCTGCCCTGTTGCCTCCTTGCCCATTACCACTTGCTCCCCCCAATTAGCCCACCACCGGAGCCGCTTTATCAGCAGAGAGAGAGCGAGTGATCCATAGCAGGAACTAGTTTTGGTGGCCCGCTACACATCACTAACACAACACCAAGGAGGTCGACACGTTGGCTGCTCGTCTATGGCCACCGCCGGTAAATGCTTTGGTTCTTTGGCAATATCGGGGGTGGGACAAAATTTTTCCTAGGATCTAATTTTTCACACGTAAATGATGCAAGTGTTTTTCACGTTTTTTTACTATTCCAAAACGTGAAAATCTACATATTTTTATTACAAAATATCAAAATATCGGTTTTTCGTCCAAAATTTCGCCTATTGAAATTTTTTATGATTTTTCTAGTTGAAATATAGTTTTTTTTATGAAAAAGGCTTTTGAAACACTTCATTTTAAGTTACTAGACATGTAACTAGACTAATACAAATAAATTCTACGCTCAATTTTCGAGCTTTTTTACGAACCAAGGCAACTGCCAAATTAGGAATTTAGAAAAATGAACGGAATTCATAGCTATGCAAAAATTGAGCAACTTTATTTTTCCCACCCAGTTCTGTCCTAATTTAATCGAATTCAGGCACGGAAATCGAGCTGGTGGTGTGCGTCGTGGAGGGCTGCCTACTCGTGCCCACGCTGCTATGCGTACTGCGCTTCCCGCTCAGATCCGGTCAGCCAATTTCAACGCGTTTTAATCCCCCCATTTTTAGACACGTTCTCCCGTTTTGCGCTGTTCGTGCTGCTGCTGCCCGAGCTCGTGCAGCTGCTCTCGCGGATCGTCATCAATTTTTCTGGGAACTACCGGTGGGTTTTCTAGTTTGCCTATTGTTGACCCACGCGAAAAATCTTATTAGCGTATTTTTGTGGTATATTATTCAGCCTGGCATCAATGCTACAAATAGAGATTTTGTGCATAAAAATCCAGTATTAGGAGCGGTTAATGAGGTTAAAAACTGCAAATTTCAAGAAAATAGGTTTTTAATATGAATTTCTTATTTTTATCTTTAATATGCTTCGCTTTGGACTACAAACTTCAAAATAATGTTTTTTTTCGTAGATAAATCTCTCGACTTTGCGGTTTTTCACTAAAAACTTCAAGAAAAGTAGGTTTTTTTGTGTATAAATTCCTTTTCTTTGCGGTTTGCATTTAATTGGGCTTTTTTCTTTTGCAATTTTAGCTATATACGCGTAGCATCTGCACTACACAGCTCCCTGCGGACTACCGGGGCTTTTTTCCTTGGCCGTCAGCCTTCCTCCCCGCTTAATCGTCGATCACCAACGGAAAACCGCATTATCGCGACGATTAGATTGGCGCCCAACAAATACGTAGGGCGCCCATGTTCGTGTTTTTTGACATCAGAGATTTTGAGAAGTAGTCTTGATAGTTTTGGCGCCATGGTGGCGATGAGCACCACCGTAGCGGCGGACTTCACGCTTGGCGCCCCGAAAAACAACTCTATTAACGGGCGGTTGGATCGCCGTGAATGGACAAGACAATGTCCCCCAGCCTGTAACTAGCCAGGTCTGATCAGCAGTGATAATTAGCGAGTGTTTTTTGTGCTGGCGTCGGGGTGGGTTTTTTAAGATCGGGTATGTTAACCGAGCGCCTAAAATTCACGACCGGCCTATGGACTCGCATCGCGGGCTCTTTCGCATTATCGGGGGGAGCACCTTTTCAAATCGATCCAGAAATGGTTTGTAAAGTAATAGTAAGTATTTTAATAGTGTTTTTAGCAAAATTGAGCTGTATTTTAAGTGGAAAAAGAATCAAAAACTTGGAAAATTTTTTAGGCGTCGTTTTTGTCAAAAGTCGGCTATTTCTGGTCATACATTTTTGTACACTTTTTAGCTGTTGCCGCAAATTTTAAAAAGATTTTTTTTCGCCCAGAGCAGCTCAAATTTCGAATATTTCGCCCATTTTTCGAACTTTTTAACGGGTTTTGCTATTCTCGATAGAGGTATTTATGACTAAAGCCAATATAAAGTTTTTACTGGTTTTTAAAAAATTGTTTGCCCCTGCGTAAATAGTCGTAGCGTGGCGTAAATCACGTTCTGTCTGAACGTGGCTTTCATCGTACTATTTCATCGTTTACGGCTTCTACACACTATTTCCTGCCCCAATCCCCCCACTTCCAGCTTCTTCTGATCCGGGTCCACTCGTTTTTGCACCCGGCGCCACCAGCAGATTTCCGTTTATATTTAGCCCTCCACACACCCATTCCCATGAATCGATGCCCGTAAATATTCGGGGGCAGAGTCTGTGAGTGGACGGTGTGGGGCTGCCCGGCCGATTCGTCGAAAGGCCATGCCGGTATGGCCGGCGGCAGGTGAACTTGATGGCGCCGTCACGCGGGCCCAAAGCCTAACACCCCACATTCCAGCCAACCGCAAAAATAGCCAAAATGCCGAATACACGAATTCTTTGGGGGGATCGGGTAGTCGGGGCTTGAACGGCGGCTCAAAATTACCATTAATAAGCAAGTCGCGCTGCTCATTTCACGGACTGATTCTTTGGCGGTATCGGAGGGAGGGTTTTTTGAATCCAATTTTCTATTACAAATCGAGGAATTGTTTCTAAAGTGCTTTCTACTATTTCGTAATGTAAAAACTTTACAAATTTCGGTTGAAGAATACAAAAAATGTCGATTTTGAATTTGAATTTTTTCTAAGATTTTTTTGATTGTTTTTCCTCTTAAAATAAATTACCTATTCCCGATTTTCGCCTTGTTTCCGGAACCGGAACTTCCCCCGTTGAGGTGAAAGGAAATTGGCACGATCTCTAGATACGCTTAGCTGATCCCCAGAGTGACTACGGAAAATTACAAAAAAAAACTGATAAAACTGGACAAAAACTAAAGCAAAAATGGTTTTATATATATTGCTTTTTTCAGACCGTCAACACTCCAGGTGCTGAACTGCTTGAGGACGGGAGCCGGGCTGAGCCTGTTGCTGTCGACGTTGCTGGTCGTTGTCTGCTCATTTCACCACCTACTGACCCTCGACTACAAGGGCAGCCGGATAAACAAGTCGGTTTTTTGGGAAAACCCCAAAAATGCACAAGCCAAATTACTGCGAGATTATGATAGCCCCTCACCCAATTCGGGGCTTACTCTCGTGCCGTGTCGGTATTTTGGATGTCGGCATTATGGCCGGAACTGGGTTTTTAGTAGAAAATTTTTTATCTTTTGAGAGCTTCATCGAGGAAAATTTTTAAACATCTTTATATTTAAAATTTTTATACATTACAATGTTGAAATTTCGGTAATTTTTAACCGCTCATTTCAGGATCCTGTGCCTGTTGGTGCTGCTCATAAACTTGTGCGTGCTCGGTTTTGCGCTGTACGCCGCCTTCGACTTGGCGGTAATGGCCCAAACGTACGCCTCCATCTTCGCGTTTGCCGAGAACCTGACCCTCGCTCTAGTCGCGGCCGCCATTTTGATTCGGGTAGGCATTACGAGGGGGAAAACCTATAATTTCTTGCTATTAAATAGTTGAAACCTTTTAAAAAAGGTTTAAAAAGCGCGTAGTATATTTTCCGGCGCTCTATCGATGCTGTTTTCAAAATATCAAAAATTTTGAAAATATACCCCTACTCCAAAACACTTAAAATATAACTTTTAATTCTCATTAAATTTCTCGGACTGAATTTACTCCCGCCTAGTAGATTTTTTGCCGCACTATCAATTGGCATCTTCAAAATATCGAAAATGCCGAAAATCTAGCCTTTAATCAAAGTGTTGCGTACTAAAACCTACAAATGACATTTTTTCGGCTCGAAATTAATTCTGTTAGTATATTTTTTGATGCTTTATCGACTGGAACTTACAAAATCCTACCGTAATTCAAAACATAGAACATTTTCGCAATTTCGAATATTAAAAAAATTGCAAATCTCCTGGTTATTTTATCCCATCCCCTTGTGCTCGTATTAGCTGCTACTCTTTGAAGCCCCCTTGTTACCAATCATCGCCAAAAGCGGAAGCTGTGGACCACCTAATAGAATGGAAAACTTGACGACCATGTCGCACCGCGCATTTACAGCAGGTGCATTCCCGAATTTCGCCAGCCACTCCAAAAGATCTGCCCCACCGCAGCTGTGTCTGTACCCCCTAGAAAAAGCTTGGCCAGCTAGTTGAAGCATACAATATGTATATGTGAAATCCGGTACTGGACTGTTAGCGGGGGGCTTTGAAAACTAATTTTTCCTGGTAATCCCGTACGGTCCTATAACAAAATGTGAACCATTTTTCTAGCATTTTACACTTTGCATTTTACGTTTTTTTGGATACAAAAAGTTCATAAAAACGTATCGCTTTTCGAAAATTTTTGTCTGTGAACAAAAATGTATGTAAAATGACCCAAAAACGTCAAATTTCGAATTTTCAATAATGTTTACGATATTTTTCCAGCTTCTCGAAAACGAAAACTGCGAAAAACATTATTAAATACACTCTTTATTATCATCCGGTAGAAATCAACGAAAAGACGAAACTAACCTTCCACGCTGCTAACCCCCCCCCCCGCTAATACTCCAGTACCTGAAATTCCCACCCTTGCCTAATAACAATTCTTTGGCCAGTCCAAATTAACGAACTTTATCCCCCCTCTAGGGGATAGGCGCCAATTTGGAGCCCTGCAAATCGACGGCTACAAAGGGGTGACTGACGGGATATTGTGCCCAAATTGGTGGCTGGGGCTAGATTCGGTTTTAAAGGTCGTTTTTTGTGGTCAGTCCTAGGTTTGCCGGTTTAGTTCTACCAGCTCTACGGGCAGATTGAAAAGCCTGGAAATGGCAATGTAGTGGAAATAGAAAATTGACATTGACAATAATTTTCAGGGCTTCTTCCAGAGCGGGGGCGCATTTTTTCTTTATGTTTATCTAGGCAACCATTAATCAAATTTACCCCCTAATTAGAGTTGAAAAGCATCAAGAAAAATTCCAAAGTTTCGGAAAAGGTTCTCGTTTTGACAAAGAATTTATAAAAAATAGTAAAAATTTTCGAACTTTTTGATTTTTACAAATTTTACCGAAATTTTTAGCTAGCGGAAACTATTAACCACAATATAAAAATCCAATTTTCATTAAAATTTATCGCTATTGGTACAAATGGATTAGAAATGGCCAAAATTTTCGAAATTTTTTTATCTTACAAATTTTTCGAACTTCGTAGCAAACGGAAACTATGAAAACTTTTAAAATTACTAGTATGGATGTTAGATTGTATCAAGCAAGTCACAGTCGCCCCCCGCTAACTCACCAGAACCTCATTTTCCACTTTCAGACGCACCAAAAACGCGCGCAATTCGCCGAGCGGCGCCGCGGGCCGAACGCGAAGCTGCTCTTTGGCCAAACCGTCGCCTACGCGCGCTGTCAGTGCGCCGTCTACTTCATCACTTTCGGTAGGTGAAGCCGTAGTTTTTAAAAATTTTTGTTTTAGAATATTTCGTCTTCTTCCCCGGCTACAAGGGGGCAGAATATGTTGAAACATCAGGTAGGTGCCGGTTTTTTAGGGGTTTTAACGAGGGAAATCGTAAAAATTCAGCGTTTTCAGCAAAAGTGCCCGACGCCTGGTCGCCGTATCCCTTCGGAACGTTGTGGGCTTTTGTGTGCCTGATGAGGGGGCCTCTGTCGGTGGCCGGGATCTGGCTCTGGCATCCGGCGTTCAGATATGATCTCCGGAGGGCGTTAAGGCATAAGAATACCAAGGTGAGATTTTGGTAATGTTATTCGATGAAGGTTCTTTGACATTATCGGGGGGGGGGGGGAAGAGATTTATCGGGGAAAACCTAGTTTTACTTTTCTTTTTCGAATATAGATATATTAAGTGTTTCTAGGCTGTTTTTTGTACTATTCCTAAACATAAAAACCGTACAAATTTTTAGTAAAAAAATACAAAAAATATCGATGCGTTGACCAAAATTGCCGATTTTCCACAAAAATGACAGATTTTTTATTTTCCACCTAAATAAATAATAGCCGCATTATGCTAAAAAACTACGAGAACATTTACTATTTCGGTACTAGGCATTTCTGGTCTCGTAGACAAAAGCCCCCCCCCCAATAATGCCAAAGAATCATTAGAAAAGAAATAGGAGTAAAAAAACCATAACAAAACCTTCCAGGCCGCCAACACGATCACGATATCTAGTGATTTTTCGGACAGGAATCAGCCGATTCCCGTCGGGGACACGCGCGAACCGTCACAACATCGGTAGGTGCATTAATAGTTCTAACTAGCATAAACAATTTAATATTATTAAAGTGAGCCTTTGAATTTAACTAATTTACGTTTTAAAAGAATTAAAAATTGCCTTATCACGGGTTAACTTTCAAAAATTACATTTTTTCAGGCTCAGCGTCCGCCCCGAGCAGTACACTAAACGCAATAAGCCCCAAGTTGTCAAGGTAGGCGAAAATCTCCACAAAAACCTCAAATTTTTAGGGCCCATTCGCGCAAATTGAGCGCCAACAACAGCGCCTGGGGACGTCGTATATCACGAGGAGATGATCATGGTGCATTCAAAGAATCCGGGGTAATAAACTATGTATTTCAACGGCACCTCTATCTTCTCCGACAAGACACGAATCCGATACACGAAACTAAATATGGCCCGTTGAAGGGGGGATGAACCCTACAAAATACAACAAACGAGGGGGTTTCTGGCAGTACAGAAAGGCAGGACATTTAATGGCACCCATCATCAACTGCTCTATGCTTGGCCCTAAACGAGAGAGAGAGAGAGAGAGAGAGAGAAAGAGAGAGAGAGAGAGCAACTTTAGAGAATTTTCAGACAATATCACAAAAAGAATCAAGAATAGTCACCAACTCTTGACTAATGCGCCAATTCCGGACTGGCCCCTCGGTGCTGCTGTCCATTGCTCAGGTCAGGCGCGTGTAGTAAAAAGTCCTAAACTACAGGCTACACCTCATAACATTTCACCCACCTCCGTCCGCCGTTTCGTCGACCCGACCCGGCTCGTCACCGGCGATCCACGTCGCGACGGCACCGTCCTCGAGTCGATATGCTAAAATAGACGCTTTCCAGAGCTGCCCCCCGAATCCCGCATTAGTTGGGAAATATTATGTGAAAACAGGCAGGCAGGGAAAACACCCGAATCCAAGAAAAGGTCACGTATTACGACAGGGGGGCAAGCGCGCAGAAAATTACCGCCTAAAGGTCTCTAAGGTTAATTTACAGAAATTTGGACTCACTCTCAAGTATTTTCGCCCAGTACGCAGCAGCAGCAGGCTCAGCGTGGCGGCTACGAGCGATTTTAGCCATGTTGACGTCCTGAAGTGGATTTAGCGGTTATTGTTGACCTTTTTCTTGTCCTACCTACTCGGCAACAATGCCTTGATGAGCACGGCTGAAAGCAGGGACCCGAAGTTGAACATCGTCGACGCGAACACGGCAAATTCGACCCGTTCCCAAGAGTGCAACCTAAAATGTGTGGCTCATATCACATAGTGTCCATTGTGACTCACTTTGACATGTGTTGCCGGAAAAATATGTAGAAACCGATGCCAATATTTGCGTTAAACAATATCGTGTTTGAGACGGCAAGTTCGCCAACGGGGAAATATCTAAAAGACTTTATAGGTAAAAATTTCTCAAGGTTTTTGTTAGTTTTCAAATAGGTTGGCAAGCTGGTCGCACGTGGGAAACTGAGCTAACCTGCTAACGACGGACGGGCTGAAAATGTGCATCGAGAACATCGTGTGCGAGAGGGCGCCCGAAGCCGGGACGTAGTGCGCCAAGACCGTGCTGAAATCCCGTTTTCAGAACGCCACTTTTAATCCATAAAAGGGTTTTTGTTTCTAGCCCTCACCGAGTTGTCAGCGGTGGAAATAATCGTTTCCATATTGATCGAGGCTCGTGGGGGACAATGCCAGACATCGCGACGATAATCTGAAATCTTTCATCCAAAAAAAATTAAAAGGAAAAGCGGTGGTTTTAAAATAGAATGATTATGATTTACTCAAAGCTAGCATGCCTCGTCCCTAGATCGTCAAAAAATTGGCGAGGCATGCAGAAAAGAAAAGCGCACACTTGCCGAAAAACAGCTGACACCCCCAAGTATGCCAGTACTCAAATGCCACTTCCACATGAAAGTTGGGGGACATCTGAACCCGATAGCGAATAGCAAGGTAACAAGATTTGCAAAATGATTTATCAAACGTTACACGTGTATACACCAGTGACAACATGAGAATTGAGGCATAATAATAGAGATCAAACTAAAGCGGCTAAGAACAGTGCCTAATAACCGGTAATAGGGGGGTGAGACCGAGAGATATCAAGACAGTTGGATGCAGTCGATGCATTTGACGATGCCGGTGTTGTAGGCGGCCACCACCGAGTTGCCGAGCACGTCGAAGGAGACCGGCTGAAAAAATGTCATTTTGGATTGTTAGTTTTCTGACATTTTCTTTATCTTGTCTTCGTAATCAAAAAAATATTCAAGATACCCCAGAAACACCATACAATACGCCAAACAATTTAAAATCCCAAATTCGAGGCCAAAAGTAAAAAAAAACTCACATAGGTGCCGGATTTCGGAAAGATTTCAGTCGTCCGCAGGCTGTCGTGTAGGCTGCTGAGAAGCCACGAGACTTGTCGATCAGCTACTGGCAGCGTGGCCCCACTAAAACAACATATGGAAGAATTCATTTAAAAACTCACAATGAATAGACCTGGGCCCGGCTGGCATCATAGTGCTTCAACTTGCCGTCGACCGAGGAGACGAACAAGTTTTCGCCATGTGTCGGATGGAATTGGACCTGAAGGAAAATAAGCTGGAAACTTTGATGGATACCTTTGTGATTTCAGTGAGCTCTTCGCCGCCAGAGATGCCCTCGACTATGACAGCACGACCATTAGCCTTAACGTCGACAAAGCCGATTGAGCCGGACTCGGTGGAGAAGGCGAACTGAAAGAATAAGATGATTTCTACGACTTTTAGGATCAAAAACTGAAAAACACGATAAACATCTACTAACTGAATCGTCTTTACAAAGAAACAGGTCAAAACCGACCATATTAGCTTGAGCCGGATGAGCCGAAATCGAAGTCACAGAGTCCCTGTTCGATTCGAGGAGGATCGTCGACGTGGGCCTCGCGTTGCCTACACCGAGCTCAGTTTCGTAATACTTCCATACCTCCATTCATCAACTTTTCTCGCGTATCCCAAAGCGTCAGACGACCGGCCATGTGCCCGACGCAAATCATCGTCCCGCCCGAGATCGAACACATCGATTTTGCCCCAACACCAGCCTGAAAAATTTTAGGTCCAAGGCTACACTTGAATATCATACCGACGCAAGCTTAGTCGCAGTCTCGCTTCCCAAGTCTACTATCATGATCGTACCATCCGCGGACCCGCTCACAGCCTTCCTGAACTTTCCATACAGACCATTCCAAAAAAAACTCACCCGCTTTCGGATCCGAGTGTGCAAAGCGAGGTGATCTCTGCAGTCAGAGGCTTCTTGGTCCGGAATCGATAGTCAATCTGTAAAAATGCGCTGACACAAAAAAACGTTAATACCTTGCTCGTCTTTGACGCATCTGCTACGGCCAACGTGCCGTCGGAGAGCCCGATCGCAACGAGGTCGTGTGGAAGAACGCTAAAACGAAAAGATAACATAGATTTTATCTTCGAAAAAAAGCTACATCAAAAAGACTATTAGACAATCTTTCAAGGATGGCACGAGTTTTGTAATTAGCCCGCTAAAACAGCTACCCGCTATCCGCTAAAACAGCTCTGCTACCAAAATAGGAAAAATAGTTAAAAAATAATGGTGCTTATTCCATAACACTGTGGACCGCGCGCGCGAAATTCCCCAGTTGCCATGAAAACTCACAGTAAAGCCGACGAGTCGGCGTCGACGAACGCCAGCGAATTCTCGGGGCTGAATGGCTCGAATTCGGCAGGCGCCCACAGCGTCAGACCGGTCTCCCCGTCGGCGGAGAGCGTCACGAAGCTGACCCCATCGTTCAGGAACGCAACCTGAATCCGGGTTCAAGTTTTCTACGCAAAATCTTACATCAACAACATCACTGCTCGTTACGGCACAAGAAACGGCGGGGCTCGGGTCCAACCCGAGGTCCATCACGTCTGACGTTTGAGCCGGGGTGGAAGAGCGCGGTGAGGATGGCTGAAACGATATAACAGTTATCAAGACGGGCAAAACTTGAAAGGAAAGTTGAAGATAAGCTTCAAAGCTTTTAGAAAGAGGATCGCGCCCCCGATCGCCCGGGAGCACGGTTTAGGGTGCATGTGCACTTCGAATTCCAAAGCGTAATGGTTCGGCCGCCCGCGATTTTTCGAAAAAAAAACCAAAAAGTATTCTTTCACCCTAAAAATCTGTAGATTCTATATACGAAACTAGAACAATTTATCGTGGAGATGTATTTATAGATATACCAGCGGGGGAGGAGCCGCTTCGCGACTCTCCCCCGCTGGACCCCGTCTAGGCCCTATAAATCGAGCGCACTTCCACATAAAGTTACCCTGAAGAAAGAAAAACCCATTTTCCATGCAAACCTCTTTGTATTGGCATGCGGCGCAAGCTTAAATTGCTAGTGTCCTTATTAGGCTTGCGGCGCATGCTCGATCGGTTTGTTTCGAGATAAAGCCTGCGGCGCTAGCTTGAGCGGCTTGCTTCGTTCTAAAGCCTGCGGCGCCAGCTTGAGCGGCTGGCTTCGTCCTAAAGCCTTCGGCCCTAGCTTGAGCGGCTGGCTTCGTTCTAAAGCCTGCGGCGCCAGCTTGAGCGGCTGGCTTCGTTCTAAAAGCCTGCGGCGCTAGCTTGAGCGGCTTGCTTCGTTCTAAAGCCTGCGGCGCCAGCTTGAGCGGCTGGCTTCGTTCTAAAGCCTGCGGCGCTATCTTGAGCGGCTGGCTTCGTTCTAAAGCCTGCGGCGCTAGCTTGTGCGGCTAGCGTCGTTCCAAAGTCTGCGGCGCTAGCTTGAGCAGTTAGCTTGATTCCTTGGCTGCGGCGCTATGCTGAGCGGGTAGCTTCATTCTATAGGCCGCGGCTTGAGTGACTAACTTCATAATAACGTCCCTACACGGAAATCTACTCCGAAACGCACTTTCCGAGCAAAAAGCAAAACAACTACGATATCCGAGGATCGAACCTCCGATGGTCGGATTAACACGGCGAAGCGCGTACCACTACGCCATGCGATGCTGGCAGCACGCGTCAAACACCCGTTTTATGCCTCAAGTGGACTGCCCGGGCAGGGAAGGAAACGCATCGAGAGGCAGATCCAAAGAGACGACCAAACTCGCGAGTGCAACTCGCAAGAATGAGGAAATTTGTATTTTTCACATTATGCAAATTAGCCCTCCCGGACCCCCAAAAAACAATAAAACCGGCTTTAACTTTGTAAACTTGTATTTTATCGGGATTCTGAAAGCGCCATCGGAAAGAGGAGGGTCGATTCCCCCGGGTGACGGAGAATCAGGGCATTTTGGACACGGGAAGGCCCTCAAATCGGGCCTCGAACCTGACATCCACACACACACACACAGAGAGATACACTCCAAAATTATATAAGGTAGGATTAGAGTTAAACTTTTGACATAAATTTAGTTATACGAGATTCAGGTACAGCTTTAGCAATTACACTTTTAACAAAAAGCTATGTAAATAGCTGTAGATATATATATATGTAACGAGTTTGCATAATTTGACGTAAGAAACCTTGTTCGAAGCTTTTGGTGTTTTCCTTTTTCTCGAAAAATCGGTCCCTGGTTAGCCCCACAAATCATAACATTTTCTAGAATCTGGATACCAAGCAGCTCTTTCGCATCCACTTCCCTACTGAGGAGGCAGAAGAGGAGGAAGCCGTGCACAAAAACGAGGAGGAAGTTTCCGACGACGAGGACGAGCAGCTCTCCGACGGCAGCGACGCGGAGGAGGAAGGCCAAGAGGGGGAGGGCGAGTTCACGAGGATCGTTGTGAAAGTGTGAGTTCCACTCTGGCAGATATATTTTATTTTTTTAGCCGTTTAAATCTTAGCGATTGTTAAATTCCAGAGAAAACCGCAACGACCTTACAGAAAATCTCGAGAAGCGCACAAAAAAGCGCTTTAGGATAGGCCTAATTCAAATAGTGCAAAGCCTAATTCTTAGTTATCCGCAATCATAATCACTTGTTTCAGCGAACTCGAATCTGGCCGCTTGTGTGAAACCGACTTCACGGCCATCGTCGTCGAAGCGCTGCGCACCGTTTTGGGCACCTGTGGTCCATCTTTTCAGGTGTGTAGTTCGTTTTTTTTTGTAATTTTAGTAGAAAGAGAACGTTGGTTTGATGATTTATTTGCGAGTCCGGGTCGGTCCGTTCGTTCCACGATTGCCAAAGATTCTCTGTGAGCCCATGCTTATCAATCCATAGCGATCGCCGGGACATTTGCCGGAAAGGCGGGCGTTCACCTTGAAGCCCCGAGTTTTGGGGCTTGTCTAGTGTCTGATTTTTTAGTTAGTAGTCTCAATATTTCGTGGGGTTGAAAGGTTTATATTCGGGTTTAAGGTGATAAATTCTTGTTTTAGATCGACCACTTTGACGAAGCTACGCAAAAGGGAAGCGTCATCGTCGCGACAAAAGATCGTCACCTCGTTTGGGCGGCGCTCGGGATCTACGGCAGGACCAGCGGCAACAGGAAAATCGCCTTTCACTTCAACCAGGTTTGGATGTGGTTTTCTATTTATTCTGTGCTTTTAGCTAACCTACCCGGAGCGTGAGGGACCCTTGTATTTGTAAACGGTAAGCACGATCTTTTTAGCTATCTTTAAAGTGAAAAAACTATTTAGGGAACTTCAAAAATGGGTAGAAATTGTAAAATTGCTCTAGAATTTTTGGTTTGTTTCAAACAAAAGCCTTTAAAAATCGACGTTAGAATGGAAAGAAACATTCGAGAAGAATTAAAAAGGCTTTTTTAGAAAGGATACAAAAGGATGAAAAACTGAGACTTCTATTAGAAAGCTTTCTTCTGTTTGGGCCATGGATCTTGATTTTATTGTAAACGAATCGTCGTGGTTTCAGATGCACCCGTGGGCTTGGTGGATCCTGGGGGCGGTGCTTGTCGCCTCCTTTTTTATGCTCTGCTCGTTCGCCATCTACTTCTCGATCCCCAGCAAGCGTCGCTTCGACGTCCGCGGCAAACATGCGCTAGTGACCGGTAATAATAATATTTTTTTTATCTTAATAGCTTTTTAGGTGGTTCCAAAGGTATCGGCAAGCAGATGGCGCTCAGCCTTCTTTCTCAGGGTGCAAACGTGACAATCGTCGCGCGCAATGAAAAGGATCTCAAGAACGCCACTGCGGAATTGCAGTAAGTTTTTGGGTTCTGTGCTGTTATCGGCGTTGGGAAAGTTATCTAGCCTGTTTTTTTGATAATTTGATAGTTTTTTAGAGCGTATTCAGTAGTTTTTGATGATTGAAAAGTCTAAACTTTTGGACTCAAAACCATTTTTAGGCATTTTTGAGCAAAAAGTCCAAATTTTCCATTTTTTATGGACTTTCTATAAGTAAAAGCTATGTAAAAGCTACATAGATGACGTGTATTTCATACAGATCAAAGTAAGGCCGCCGTTAATGCCCATAACCAGATTTTTGCACAAATTTCAAATCTTTTTAAAGAACGTACGCCGACCAGCGCGGCCAAGGGCAAAAGGTTCAGTGGAAGAGCGCGGATCTTTGTGGAACTTATGAGCAGGTATTGATCACCGACTTCTCCAAAATTTTTCATTCTTTCCAGATTGAGGCCAAAGTCCGTAGCGCTGAATCGGAATTCGGGCCCGTCGACTTGCTGATCAACAACGCCGGCCATTCCGTGCAAGACGCTTTCGAAAAGCTGCCCGTCGGCGATTTTGAGGCCCAGATGCGCGTCAACTATTTGAGCGCCGTAAGGATCGTCAGGTTTTTGTGTGCAAAATTTCATTTAGGTCTACATGACCCGCGCCGTCGTGCCGGCAATGCAGCAGCGTCGCAGTGGCCACATCTCGTTTGTCTCCAGCGCGGCTGGGCAGTGCGCGATTTACGGATATTCTGCGTGAGTTTAGATTGCTGTTTTAGGACAGTTTACGTTTTTGGTTTATCTCATTATCGGTGGGGGAAATAAACCTTGGGGTTCCTTGGCGGTTCCCATTTTTGTAAAAGCCATGCGTAATGGATTTATTTATCTTTTCCCCCAATATTGTACACATAAAAACGCCACAAATTTTGGGTGAAGAGGACCTACAAATACCAATTTCTCGCCCTAATAGATAAATGTTTGCACAAATTTCGAAATTTTCGTTGAAATTTGGCTCCAGGCACACCTGGATTTACCGGAAAACAACCGGTTTCCCCCACCGATAATGCTCAAGTACTTCGTTGTTGTTTTTTACCCTTTAGTGCTATTTTATTTTCAGGTATTCCCCGACCAAGTTCGCCCTCCGAGGTTTTGCCGATGCGCTTCACATGGAGCTGCTGCCCTACAAGATCTCGATCAGCGTGCTCTACCCGCCCAACACCGACACTGAGGGCTTCCAGGTTTTTAGTGAAGCTCAAGTTTAAAAATTTACTTTAGCTGGAGCTGGCCACGATGCCGCAAGAAACGAAGATCATCAGCGATTCGGCCGGCGTTTTCACCCCGAAGGTTGGCCCTTAAAAAGCTATGATAAAGTGTTATAGCACGTTGCTGATGCTCACATCGCCGACATCATCGCCGGAGAAACGGCTACAACTATTGGACTAGGTAATGGGGGCTCTGGTTCGTTAGCGGGGGGGGGCATTAGCATATATTCAGCCTGAGCGATGTTGTAGTTTGACATCGACGCTTTCTATAGTTTTTTTTTGGTCGTTTCCGAGCATTAAAAATTAAAAAAAAACATTTTAAAATTAATTTTTGACAGATTTGACATTTCTCATACATTTTGATCAAAATTAATTTTTGTGAGCTTTTTCGATCCTAAGAATGCGTAAAATTCTATTCAAAAAATTTTCTTTTTGATATTCGACGTCTACGGGAGCTTAGGAAAATTTTAATTCCCTTCCCCCGTTAACAAACCAGAACCGTTTGAAAGTATGACTTTTTCCACGCAACGTTTAATTTTAGACGGCTGGATGTTGGGCGTGCTGACCGCCGGCGCTTCTCCGGAGCACAACCTTTTCCGCGCCATCACCCAGGTAGAGTTACTTTTCAAAATTTATCTTCAATTTTAGGGAGCCCTCGCCGGCATCTTTCGCGCCGTCATGCTGCTCTACCTCGGCCACTTCAACGCCATCGTCAAGAAATGCTATAAGGGCAGGCAGTCGGCCCGATAGTCCCCATCGGGGCCTGTAAATTGTTGGGTTTTGTTTGTGATCAGTTATCGCCTCAAAAACTTTTTCGCCTTTTAGGAAAATGATAAAGAGTTGAACTGATGGCTTGTTTCGGGTTTCCTATCAACTCATAGAATTAAAATGATAGAAATCTCCTAATCGGAAATCTTTTGCGCTAAAATAATCCAAATTTCTTATTTTTGTAAAATGGTTATCAATTTTTTTATAACGTTTTGCAACTGAAATCTGCCAAAAACAGCATGACAGCGGCTTTTTTTGGTTTAATCGAATAAAAGCCGAACAATCAAATATTACTCTTGTATGATTTTTGTTTATTTTTAAGTTTGTACCATACCGACTATAATTTTACTTTTTAAACTCATTGTAAACGTCAAAAAATTTTTGAACATTTGACGAAAAACCAGATCACTTCCGACTCTGTTTTCGAGCTACAGATCAATTACGATTTTCCGCTGTTGTCTCAGCACGAGGCTGGCGGAATACATGCTGCTCGTTGTCAACCATCATCTGCCCATCGTCGCACTCGATCATAATCGAGACACGAGCCCCAGATCCCCCTCAAACAGAACAAGGGGAGGCCCACATGGCCCGCGGGGCAGAAAGGGGGATCTGTGACGGTCGGTGGGCCAACATCCATCACTTCCGACAGGACACCAGCCGTCCCCCCACATCGGGCTCGCCCTCCTACAGCATCCACCGGCAACACCGATCGATTGTGAGGCCTCACTCACCGATTTATGTTGTGAGTCCTCCGGATCACAACACTATGTCATCCGGGTAGTCGGGTCGGGGTTGTTCGATTTGGTCAATTTTTTTGAGCCTTGGTTTCAGGGTTTTTTTAGAGGTTTTACAGGCTTGTCGCAAAAATTAATCCATGTCAGAATATCGAAAGTTTAGGCTGACGGAAGCTCAGAATGCCGACATTTTGATATGTCGACAGAGACAGTTGGAAATGAACCTAATATTGAAATCCTGGAATTTAAACTCGAAGCTTCGGCGATGTGAATTTCGACATTACGAAATTCCGGCTTTTTGAAAATTAGCGCATTATAAAACCTAGAAAACCGCGGGTTTGCAACCAACATCATCGTCATTTTTTATTAAAACTTGCGATCTTACAGCCAATTTTATTGCATTATTGCGTGTTTTCCGCTGCGGACGAGCCAACTCGAGTTCTGCAAGAGGATTAGGTTTATCCTATAACCTTCATTTCTATGATTTCCATTTTCAAGGGATTTTTTCATTATGCCGAAATCCCGAACATCGAATTCGGATTTTGGATTTCGGTATTATGGGATTTCGGCAATTTCGAAGGTATTATCGATTTCGGTATTATGGAATTTCGGTATTATGGTTTTCGGTATTGTAGTGCGAAATCCATTTGCATCGTTTCTGCTTATCTGTGCATAGGGGGGTGGTGTCGTGCATCTTTTGTTACGAAAGAGCTGCCCGATGCGATTATCGGGATTGTGGGGGTGATGGCTTGAGAGTGATGCCCCGGCTGATCGGAGGGCGCGGGGCTGGTGCGCAAAGACCGGAAGCGTCAGTGCCACCTTTTCTGTCCTTTCTCCGATTGACTTTTTTGTGGTTGTTGTGGTCCTTGCAGGGTGGTTTGGGGGGATTTGGCGATTTGCGAAAACGCTTCGTTTATGCTTTAAATTTGTTAAGCTGAATTTTTGTAAATGATTTTCAGCATACTCCAGCTTCTAACCTAAACTAACTTTTCGATCAAAATTTTGAATCCTTTAGGATTTGTGGATGTTTTTAAATACTTTTCCACTTAAAATATAGTTGTATTACTAAAAAGCTATTGTTGCTTCAGTGCTTTAATAGTGTTTTTATATTTTGAGTGGAAAAATAATCTAACAACTTAGAAAAACTTTTGTAGGTGAAAGTTTGGTCGAAAATCGACCATTTTTGTATGAGAAATTTGTAAGGTTTTTTGAGTATAGGAATAGAAAAAATAAGGTTTAGAATCACATCCCCTATTTATATTAGAAAAGGATCTAGATCCTTGGCAGAAACCCCCCGCGATAATGCAAAAGCTCCATATTGTTTTTCTATTCTTCATCCACTACCTCCCTGACATCGTCGTAAGGATTTTCGGGGCGGAGTAGAATATTAAATGGGCCATTTTGCGATGCATGGGCACCCAAGGGGGCCTTTCCAAGCGGGGATACCCATAGAATACGGGCCTTTTTGACGGCTCCGCGCCTCTTTATCTAGATACCCTTTTATAGTGCTTTTTAGAGAGCGCGATAATCGGTAATCCGTCGCCGCGTAACAGGCCACCTGGCCATCTCTTGGGACAATGGCTGCGCGGTATCGGGCAAACGGTTTCCCATCAACACTTGATTGACGTTTCTCATGGTACTCGTACCCTGGGGGGGCGCCACAACGATCCGTCGCAGCGTCTGCGCCTTTTTAGGGCCTTATGGCTCTGCAGTAGCATTCGGCGATCGATTAGTGGAAATTTTATATATATCTTTTTCACAGATTGTCTTCGAGAGTTTTAACGCATTAGCGTGTTTTTTCTAAGGCTTTTTTCTTGGGGTTTTAACGTTTTTGACGTTTTTTCAAAACGTTTAACGAACCTTTTGAAACGGATCATTTTTAAGTCCTTTAGTCTACTTTTATCATGTTTTTGGTGGTTTTTATGATTAGAAACACTTTAGAAAATTTTGTGAAAGCTAAGGTTTTTTGACAAAAATCAAAAACTTTAGTACATTCTAACTGGGAAGCTAACTTCTAACTGTTTGCGAATTTACTCTACTTAGAACGGGTTAGAAAGTTCATTTTCGGACATTATGGGACCACAAAGCGCCCCCGGTAATAGTAAAGAAACTGTTTGTAGTAGTATCTTCTTCACAGGGTTTTCCTGCCTGATTTCACCCTTTCGAGGTTCCTGAATTTTCTCAATGTCTTATATTTTTTGGTGTTTTCATCAACATCGTTTAGATTAAATTTTATTCGATGTTTTTCTATCGTACTCTACCCTCCGTTGATAGCTGTGCCACTTTTGCAAGGCATCACTAGCCGGCCTTCACATTTTTTATGCAAATTGCACGTCAGGGAGTCCCGGCCCTCTGTTTTGCCGACCAAAGCTTCACGCCTCTGCTATGTAAAGCTGGTCACCGTGGCGCTACTAAAATCATGGGTTTTTTGTCTTTTTGAACCTTGGAATTTTTTGAGAATAATTTTCCAAGTACGTTTGTTGCGAAATTCGATATATTGACCTGTTTTTGGGCCTGAATTTTGCTTTGAAGGAGCTGTTTTTCTCTGAATGGTTTTCCTCATTTTTCTCTCTAAATCAGCGCTGCTTTTGGGGTTTCAATAGCTATTCAGAATTACCCTCACCCAGCCGATACCATGCCAAGCGCTTCCCAACTCCCCATCTTGGCTATAGGCACCATTGCGCCTTATCAACGCTGGGCTGCTCGTATCAATGTGCAAAGCCATATTGACACCATTTCTCCCAACCAGCGAGCCACCAATTGATCCTGTACTTCTCGGGCGCTCCACTTGTTTTCCCCTATCTGCCAGCGAGGGGACGCCGAGCGTTTCCGTGTTCTTTGGCATTATCGGGTGGGGGTTACCTTGTTAAATAAGATTTGCCGAGTTTAGAAAACTTAAAAAGGTTCTAAAAGGTAAAATTTTTGCAAAAATGCGGGTTTTTTTGTTTTTTTTTATGAAGCTGGTAAAGTTTTGTAGCTTTCGGAGCGCTAAAAAACGGCGGGTTTCAGCAGTAATATTAAATGATAAAATGATAAACAAATTGCCCCCCCCCCGATAATGCAAAAGCACCAAAAAAAGCATTTACGAATTTATATCGCTTTAGGGCCTAAATGTGTACTTTTTATTTGTGGTTCTTTTAATTTAACGCTCTCGTAGTGAAGAATAACTCAAGCCCTTTTTTACCAAGCCGTTTCTAGCCCAAAACGAAGTTTTCCAAGCGAGAACCGAACGGCCGCGGCGGGGAGATGAAGCCCCGGATCGAAGCCATTTTACTGCTGCTTCTCCACCTTGCTCACCCGATTGCCAGCATCATTGACGTCGCGTGGTGGTGGGTATCGTACCGTGTCGTAAATATTGACGTCAAGCGCTTACTTATGAACTTCATTTGTGTCTAGGTCTTCCGTAGCGCAACTATCAACGTCTCCGCTGTTGGCATCATCAGCGGCAAGGTCACAATGTCATCATCTTAAGGTAAAAAATTCGTTTTTTTTTCTATTTTGTTGCTGTTAAAATTCCAAATTTCTATTTCTTGGCACAAAATTGGAATTTCCAGTTTGTTGAATCGTTTTTCACTTGAAAATATTAAAGTAGCCACACCCCCACCGATAATACCCAAGAACCGCCCATCGTTTTTAGGGTCTCTCCCCGGGGCAAAGCCAAATCTGCGAGCTCTTCTCCGACCACATGCCGGCGGTGGGCAGCGGGGCGCATAAAGCTATTCAGGTTGGCGAATGATGAAACTTTGACGAAACTTAAAGTAGATTTTGAGTCTATTAGTGCGCAACAAAGTATTTTTAGGAATGCCAGCACCAATTCCGGGGGCACCGCTGGAACTGCTCGACGCCGTTCGGCAGCGGCTACATCGGCCCGGCGCATCAGCTTGGGACCCGGGAGGCCGCTTTTACCTACGCAATCCTGTCCGCAGGCGTGGCGCACGAGATTGGAAGGCGCTGCAAGAAAGGTAGAAATTGGGCAGCTGTGCTTACCATCGATAAAACCTTTTTGGTGAGGTTCCCGGTTTTCGGTGCTTTCGCATTAGCGGGGGGACGACTTTTTTCATAAAATCCCATTTTTTCGAAAATAAATAGAGCAAGTGTTTCTAGACTGTTTTTGCAATTGCTAAGCGTAAAAACGACAAGGTTGTGGTAAAGAATAAAAAAAAACGTACGTACTTACGTACCACATTTCGATCAAAATGTCAAATTTTTAAAGTTTGTAATTCGTTTTCCCAGTTCGAAGATATTGTGACATTTTACCAAGTACGCTATTAAAACGTTAACTATTAATTTATTAGGTATTTCTGGATTTACCGAAAAAATTGTCCCCCAATAATGCAAAAGAATCCGGTTTTCCACCTTTTTTTACTCGTCTCGCGTTTCTTATGAAATCAGCGATTTGCGGTTAATATTTTAACCTACTAATTCTAGGTGAGCTCTCGTCCTGTGGCTGCTCATCCGACACGAAGCCCAAGGAGATGGCCGACGACTTTTCGTGGGGCGGCTGCGGAGATAATGTTGAGTATGGCAGTCGTTTTTCGCGGTAAGTTTCGTAAAATAATATTTTTCATAGCTTGGAATTAATGCAATTTAATGCTACCGTAATTTCGTGGCCGAAATGACTAGTTCCGCGGACGGTGCGACTTTTAAATTCGAGACCTGTTTTTTAGGGATTTCATCGACGTGCGTGAGAAGGAGGAGAGCGTCAAGCGGTCCAACGACAATGGGCGCAGTTTGATGAATCGAAAGAATAATGAGGCCGGCAGGAAGGTGAGATTTCTCCAGTCGGCTTTGCAAGATTTTAACTTTTTTTAGCTCCTGAAAAAGCACACGCAGCCCAAATGCAAGTGCCACGGCGTCTCCGGGTCGTGCAACCTGAAAACCTGCTGGATGCAGTTGCCGTCGATGCGTGAGGTGGGCGGCAATTCTTCTAATTTTTGGATCTTTTTCTCCTGATTTGCTTACCTTTCTTCGTTTAATTTTTATGAAAAAGCGCATTTAGATGGGCGAGCTGCTCGAAGAGCGATACCGACGTGCCCGACGCGTTCAGATCAACGACCGCGGCAATATGCAGTTTGTCGCGGGAGCCGAGGGCCGGCGGGGAGCACGGGGGTTGCCCACCGATCTCGTCTTTATGGATGATAGTCCGGATTATTGCAGGTAAGTAGTGGTATAGGAAGGCGAATTTTCAACCTTTTTCTGCCAGCCAACTGAACTGAAAGAAGCCTAAGTAGCGCACTCCCAATTTCAGATTCGACCGTTCGATGGGCACGATCGGGACGGAGGGCAGGATATGCAAGTGGGTCCGAAAAAACTTATAAAGCTTTCTAAAGTTTGAGCACGACTCCAGTGCTCTTTCAAAAGCATTATTTAGGCGCGGCTCTTCCGGGCCCGAGGGCTGCGACGCGCTGTGCTGCGGCCGCGGCTACAACACGCTCACGATAGAGACGCGCGAGAAGTGTAAATGCAAATTTGAGGTAGGCAAGTAAAAAATGCAAGATTTAACACTAAACTAAAATCAAAGAGACATTTAAACGCGTGAATCAAACTCGGCGCTTTAAAAATTCAAGTACGATGAGCGCCTCCGCACGCTTCTACGCTGTGCGCTCCATACGGTGCCTGTTGGCATTTTCTGTTGATGGCGCACGCTTATACCTTTAAACAAAAAACGTGATTGGTTTAACAATTTTAAAAAGGCTAAATTATGCCGTTTTCCCAAAAAGTTTCTGCTACATTCCCCCATTTTTCAGTGGTGCTGCAAGGTGGTCTGCCAGACGTGCGTCAACAGCAGTCGCGTCGACATTTGCAAATAGTGGAGGCCCGACAACGTGGATTTCAGCTTGCCATTTGAATTTATTGTTTTTTTTGCGTTGTAAATTATGGCTTTTGCTATTTCTCCCTCCATATCTATGACTCGCTCTCTCTCGCTCTCTCTCTCACTCACTCACTCTCTCGCTTCAGAATTCAGCAAACCGCGCGCAGATCTCACTTATTATCCTTCCTCTAAAACTTTCTACCTAATCCATGACTCACGGCAGGTAGCTCCTGCACATCGCTTTAATTATTTCAAACTACGTTATATGCTGCTTATTAATTCTTTTAACCTTTTTTCTAGACAATTTCTAACCTATTTTTTCGTCTCTCTGGTTTCTACAGCCCTGTACCTGCCCTTACTACCACACGCCGCCCACATTCCCCGTAAAAAAGTGCTCCCTTGCCAAATAAGTTGAAACTCCATTCAATTACTATTTACAAAACATTTAGCAGCTTGAATTAAACTTTAAATCATCACGATTTTGTTCTCCCCATGTGCACAGATTTTTACTTTTTTTTGTGTGTATCGCATTTTTATTTTGTGTTTTGTATTGTGTACCTTGATGTTGGTTTTAGCAGATTCGTGCCCGGCAAATAAACGAATTCTCCGATGGTTGAGGAAATACGTTGAAAAAAGGAACGTTGTGCGTTAAAAGAAAATTAGGGTCCTTGCTTAGACTTGGGTTTAGGTTTAGGTTTGGGCTTAGGCTTAGGCTTAGACTTGGTTTAGGTTTAAGCTTGGGCTTCGGCTTGATCGCTAAAATGTTCCTCAAGAATCACTGCTGGTATGCCGCCAATAACGAGATCGAATTCGTAATTGGAATTGGAACTTAATTGCATGTGATTAGAAATATCCGGAAATTTAGGTGATTTGAGTTTATTTTGGGGTAGAAAACTCCGGAAAATCGAAAAGTGTTGATCTTTTCCGTATTTCTACTGCTTCTCCTCCCTTTCTTAACCGCATTTTCGTGGTTTCATTCGCTAATCAGCTGTTTCATTAAAGGTGGCTTAAATGAATAGTTTGTAAGGTATTTTTCCGCTACGATATCTGTGGAAAATTCCCCCTCCCCCGCTAACAGTCCAGTACCTAAAATCCTCCCGCCGCCTGGCGCTGTGAACTGCTTTTCTAGGCATATCTTCGAATGGCCGTCGCGCTCGACGTTGACGATCTAATCTGCCGCGTGCTGAACGTGGGCACGCCGGGCTGCGCGCTGACGCAGAACGTCAAGGAGATCGAGCTCGTCCAGCTGTGCATTTTGGCAAGGTGAGCATGAGGTTTAAGCTTGAAGATCCTGCTTTTTTTCAGAGAAGTCCTCCTTGCCCAGGGCTCACTCGTCGAAATCGAGCCGAACGTGAAGATCTGCGGCGACGTGCACGGGCAGTACTCGGACGTGCTGCGCATCTTCGACAAGGGCGGCTTCCCGCCGACGGCCAACTACCTGTTCCTCGGCGATTACGTCGACCGGGGGCATCAAAGCCTGGAGACGATCATCCTCTTCTTTTGCTATAAGGTGGGGGCTTGTGCATCTACTGATAACATGTTTTTGCAGGTGCGCTTCCCGGGCAACTTCTTCATCCTGCGCGGCAACCACGAATGCGCGAGCATCAACCGCGTCTACGGCTTCTACGAGGAGTGCACCCGACGGTACCCCGCTCATGGACTGCGGCTTTGGCAGGCTTTCCAGGTTTGGCGGTAGATAAACATTTTTACCTGTCCTAGGACGCGTTCAACGCGTTGCCGTTCTGCGCACTGGTCGGCGAGCGTATCCTGTGCATGCACGGGGGCCTGTCGCCCAAGTTGAAAAGCCTCGATCAGATTCGGCAGATCCAGCGCCCTGTCGAACCGGCCAACCCGTCGCTACTCTGCGATCTGCTGTGGGCCGACCCCGACCCGTTCGCCAAGGTCAGCAGCAAATACAGCTTGCCCGGGAGGATGATTGATAATTCATAAAGTTCAGAATCCGTAAATCACAAGATGAAAAGGAAAACACCATCACGAAGACGTTCAGGGTTTCAAGGCGAGCCAACGCGGCGTGTCCTTCGTGTTCGGGCCGGATGTGATGGGAGAGATGCTGCAGGCGCTCGACATTGACCTCGTCGCCCGGGCCCACCAGGTCGTCCAGGACGGCTACGAGTTTTTCGCCAACCGCAAGCTGGTAAGGCGCTGGGCTAGGGGACTGTTCATCTACCAAGCTATCTAGGTGACCCTGTTCGCGTCGCCGCATTACTGTGGCCAGTTCGACAACGCGGCGGCGATCATGAACGTCGACGAGAAGCTCGTCTGCTCTTTTCAAGTAAGCTAAAATACGGAAATGAATAAAATAAAAATTCTAGGTGCTGACCCCGTCGTACAAAGTGGTGAAGGATCGGCAACGGAAGTGCACATAAACCCTCTTTTTATTTATTGTATTGATTTTTTGTAATTATATGTGCGAAAATGTGTAAATAAACGGATTTAAAGAGTTCGAGTACAGCCAGTTTTGCGCGCTGAATTTGACATGCATGCACAGGGTTCAGGTGTACGTTGGAGCCGTGTGTAGCTGAATTTTTTCAGCATTGATTAAACAAAGAAATACTTGCGAAATGCGTATGATAAAATTATTTTGCGAGTTCGTTTTATGCGTCTGTTTGAAAGCCAGCTTTACGTGCTAAAATTGACAGGCACGCACAGGGTTCAAGCGTACAGTGGATTCGTGTGTAGCCACCAATTCTTTTAGCGTTAACGTTTATTACACAAAGAAAATCATACAAATTTCATCGACAACCATTGGCAGCGTATCATAATTGTTTTTATTAGTATTGGAGCAGTTCATCATAAAACTTGAGCCCCTTTTAAAGCAATTTTCGACGTAAAAATTAAAGCTTTCTGTTTTTGAGAATCGTTAGGGGGTGTTTTTGGGCGAAAATGGATAGGAAGCACAAAAAAGGATATAAATATTGCGTTGACAAGATTCGGCCATCAAAACATCGGAGGCGATAAATGCATCGTGGAGGGGAGTGGAGACTTTTTAAAGCGTTAGAAAAATCTTAAACCTTACAAATTATCAGTCGCAGGCTAAGCAATTAGAAAAACATAAAAATCCTTTTAGTTTGGGAATGGAAAAGCTTAATTTAAAAATAAAACGTAATTAAAAAGGACGAAATAAGTGCAAAAGTGCGAAATTGCGAGTTTTTTTCGGGTTTGCTGACTACTCGGCAACCCTATAGACACTGGCACTTGGAGGCGACAGTGTCCGGAAGTAGACGGAGCACGAGGTTCCCATGCGTATCGAGCAACATTAATGGGAGCGGGGCGAGGCGTGAAGGCGCGCAGCACACCGCCCCGCGCCACATAGACGGCCCGACGCTCCACAGGAGACGCGCACGGGCGGATGATTTCTGAAATTACGTCTTTCGTTTTCGCGGGCAAGCTAGCACATATTGTTGTGGAAACCGCCCAAAAACTCGAATTTGCGCCTCAAAACGCTTCGTTTCTCGCGGTATTTGACTTTAGCAGGCTAATAGCTAAAAGCCTCCCCCCGCTAACAGTCCAGAATCTTTTTCGGAAAAAAAAACCCATTTTCGACCACCCACCTTCCCGGGCTTTTCACACCCTCCACCACACTGTGATAAATCGAGGTGACTCGGCGACAGGATGGTCGTCTCCAGGCCCAGCGACGAGGTGGAGACGAGGCGACGAATCAGGCGACATTGCTGGAATTTTCTAGGTTTTTGATAAACTGCTCTCGACCCACGTCATTGACCGCCTTGTCGAGCAGTACAATCCGCTCATCATCATCGTCGTCCTCCTCATCATCCTCATCCTCATCTGAGGTGTCTCCAAAGCCGTACCACGGGTCCTTCTTCTGCTTCTCGGCCATCTCCTCGGCACGGGTCAACTAAAGGATGTTATCGAAGATACCTTAAAGCAAAGCTTTCTCACCTTGGCCTTCACGCGTGGTGGCTCGCTGTACTTGAAGTATTCTGAAATCAAAGCATTTAACGACTAAACTAATTGTTCAAGCTTGGTGGCCTGCCTTAATTCGTTGCTAGCATTTTTTGTGTGATTTTACCAACCGCCCGTATCCCTCTTTGCGCGTAGGATTCGGTTTTCAGCGGTGAGCTTCCCCCTCCTCTCCGAGATCTCGACCGCTTCAGCCTCTTCGGGCTCAGGAAGTTGCGGGTCTGCCTGGAAAAAATTCACCTGTATTTATCTAAACTAAAACGCACCTCGGTGAACACCAGCAAAAACGGTGGATTCCGGCGGACCAGATCCTTCGGTCCCCTCATCTTGATGTCCTTGCGCCACATCTGAAAATCGGGGTGACCGGCTCTTCATTGCGTAATTGGCCCCGTTTCCGTTAGGCTTCAATTGCCGCTTCCTTCGAACAAAGCCAAAATTCCATGAAAACCCTAGGTTTCCGGAATTTGCGGTGAACCTACATGAACAGCCATCGTGGTCCCGTTGATCGCGTGCAGCTGGGCGAACGGCAGCGTCGCGTCCATCACGGCCGTCGTTCGGGTGGCCTCGATGTGCTGAAAAAATTCTAAAAATTAAATTCTTCAGTACCGTAAGCGGATAGGCGGAGCGGCAAAAGTGGTGGGTACAGGCGACGGAGGCCCTCACCGACTTGGCCCTCCTCCTCGACCCATGACGATGGGCTTGAGGCAGATGAAAGTGCAACTCGGCGCGGAGAATCTGAATTTTTCCGCGTTTCATGGAGCCCGAATTTTAGCTCAAAATTCTGGAAACTGTTGAGACGATACCTTCTCGTCTTCCCCGACGCTGGAGACGTCAAAGAGGAGCGCCTCGTTGCCGTTGGCCTTGCCTGAAAATGGGTGAGTAAGCTGCAGAGAAGAAACAAGCTATTTTTTATATTTTTTAATACCTCACTTCTACTTTTTTCTATTTTCTAAACTATTTACCATGGAAATTTTATACTTTTTCGGCTATACATTTTGAAAAGCATTTTTTCGAAAATTTTATTTCGAAAAACTACCTGATCGGGTCTCCCAAAAATCCGCTCAACTTCACTTCCCCTTTAAAAGTCCGTTTCCCGCCCCTTTACCAAGGCTCCCCAAGCGGCCCTAACCGGCCGACTTCAAAGTGACCCCCGGGAGCCGGGTAGATGTTTCGGGTTGTTGGAGCGCCATTTGGGCCATTAGTGGGGCCCTAGGGTGGCCGTTCACTCCCCCGGTTGACAGGGGTTGCGACAACATTCCGACAGCTGATGGCCACAGGTGAATGGGGTGGAACCTCTTGCTCGGGGCAGAGGGTACGCAAAGGTACTCTGGACACTCACGGAGTGACCACCACGGGATAATGTATTTTAGCATTGAGAAATGCCAAATTTTGGGTCCTTTCGCATTATCGGGGGGAGGGGGGGAGCGCATCTTTTTGCCAGCCCAGATGCGCCTAGTAACGTAATAACGCGCACTTGAATGGTTTTTAGTAAAAAATAAGCTATATTAAGGTGGAACTCTTGGAAACTAGCCCTAGAAAAATCTCAAAAAAATCACAATTTTTGTCGAAAAAAATCGATATTTTGTTTTTTTCTAACAAAGTTTGCAACATGTTTACGTCTAAAAATAAAAAGGGGTAGAAACACGTCCTCATTTTGTATTAGAAAGATTGGATACGATAGAACGAGTTTGCGCCCCCGATAATGCCAAAGAAACAGGATTTTTACGATAAAAAAATTGACCTACCGGAAAGGCGGCCATGAAATTCCATGAAAAACTAACCAAGCCGTGGCAGCAGCGCGCGCACCGTGTTCCCGTCCGGAAATTCGTCAGCCTGCTGCAAGTCTTCAAAAACTGCCTCCACCCGCCTCGTCACAAACGGCGGCACCTTGGCCAGCAGCGCGTCAGATGTTTCTGCCAAAAATCAGGGTACGGAACACTAAGCAGAACGCACCTTTATCGGGCAGCTTGGACAGGCCGAGCAATGCCATCAGCGCTTTCCGCAGGGCTGCCGACTCGCCGTCCGGCAGATTCCGGTAGACGGGTGGCGTTGTGACGGCCACCGTCTAAAAATATCAAATTATTTTCATGCATACAAATCAATTTTAAAGGCGCTATCGAGCGTGAAAATCTAGGCTCGATACGACTACGAAGCCAAATTCCGTCCACTCGCGATGATTTTCAAACCAGAATTAGGCGTATAGCGTAGTTGTCTAGGCCTAGTTTAGCCTAGGGGTTGATTTAGCGCTTCCGGCCTGCTTGAATCGGCTGCAAATCTCCGAATAGCCCACCTGCGCCACGGCCAACAGGGCCCACCACAGAAACATCATGGCGGAGCTTGGGATGCCTGTAGATTTTTCCGATGTTCTAACCGCTCTGAAAAACCAGTTATGAAGAGGCCCGAAACAAATGCAAAAAGTAGCAAACTAGGTGAGAAAATAGAAAAATAAAAATACAAAGGGAGCAAAGCAGGAAAAAACAGAACAAACCAAGAAAAAGTGGCGCTTTTGCGTTATTGGGGGGGGGGGATAAATTTTGCAAAATTTGAGAAAATGTGTGTAATTATTTTCTGAGCGTTTTACATTTAAAAACCGTCTAAAATTCTATAAAATTGATATTTTTCGTGCTAGGGCCGTAAGGAGTTACTTGGAAAAAATTTGGTCTCTCCCCGCGCTAACAGTCCAGTACCAAAAAATCGCCCGCCAAAAAGCTAATAGCCGAAAAATTGGCAGCCGAAGCCCGGGTCGCGCCACGGCATGGCATAAAATTTGGCATAATCGGCGTGACGGGGCGGGTGTTGGGCCATCGGCGGGTCATAACTCGGGGGAAACAAGCCTAATGGCCGGCCACCGTCCTCCCCCCATCCCTTATCAGCCCCCCGGCATCACCAACAGCCCGCTAGAACGCTAGAAAATGGCTGCCACCGAGGGGTCAGCATGCCCCGCGGGTCATTCCCACATCCACTCATCAGCACCGCCAATCAACCATCGGCACGAATTATCTGCCCCCAGGGAGGTAACAGCGTGACGGTTTATCACGCTTGATGATCATCACCAAAAATCCTGTGGAGCCAGCAGGCGAATAAGCTAAAGTTAAATCTGAAATCTGGTTCAATAGCGGGGGAGGGGCAATTTCTCGAAAACCAAAACCTCTAAAAATCCACTTTTCAAACCCCCGCGAAGCCCGGAACGATTTTCGAAACTGCAGAGACCGCGGATTTCCGAACATCAAGAACCCCAATTTCCTCTGTCCTCCCGTACCTTTCCTTTTATTTTCTAACGATTTTTCTGGCGAATTCTCATTTTCTTCAAATAATTGGTTGTTGCGATTGATGCTATCCCGTAATTTGGTTCTTTCGCATTATCGGGGGGGGGGGGGCGGGCTAATTTGTCTTTGTTATTTTTTGTTATGATATTTGTTATTTTGTTATACTAATTTAATTTGTATATGTCTAGAAATGCTTAGTAACTTATAGGAAGCATTTTAATCGTGTTTTAGTAAAAAACTATATTTGAACTAGCAACCCTATTTACGAACCTTTAAAAAATTTGTAACGTTTTTGCGTTTCGGGATAGTCAAAACAGTTTAGAAACACCGGCTACTGCGAAAGTACCCGTAATTTTTACAAAGGAAAAGCACAGAATAATTGTAGTTAGCTGTTTTAACGGCAAACCTTTACGTGCAACCAATTTTGTTTGCGTCTTCGCAAGCTTCAAAAACTGTCACATTTTAAGGGTCTTTAGGAAATGTGACTAAACAAAACTAAAAAGTCATGGATAGACGCAAAGAACCAATAAACGCTTGACCAGGAGATGCTTATGCCCTGGATCGGATCGCCATTGACCCTTCAACGGGGCGCGGCATTTCGAGTAGGTAAACAGGGGCGGGCCGCATCTGAGGCCCCCATTGATGAGGGGCTACGGTAGATGGTGGAGCATATTTTATGAAAATTGCCGTTCCGTTGTGAGGGTCTGGGGGCCCCAGGTGAACCCAGCCGTAAACGCATCCGAACGGGGCGCTTAGGCGGCGACAATGATTGGGGCGCGATTTGGCGGGTTGGAGAAGCGAGGGGGGATGAAGCCGAGAATGGGATACGGTGGGTTGGCAGGTACTGGACCGTTAGCGGGGGAATAAGGGATAATATACAAACTTTGTGCAGCGAATTTTTTTTGTACAGATCCTTTCGTAAGGAAATATTAACATTTTGGCAACATTTCGATTTTTTTTGCTCAAAAATGTATGAGAGCGTCAAAATTGCACATTTTCTAACTTTCTAAAAAGTTAGGAACAAAAAACTACTAAACACCCGAAAAATACACTATAAACGCGGAAAGTATTTACAGGTAGGTAAAGGCTAATAGACAAGTACCGGCTGCAAAACAATGAAAAATGGCACATCATAAAGCTAGAAGCTTCCGCCGGTAATGGCGTACAGTAGATAGGCGAGACCCTGCTGACCCCCAAATAACAAAACATCGACCCCAACCAACCGTCAATCGGCCCGTTGGCGGCGCCCAATTCACACGGGGGCGACACATTGGCGACCGCTGTTTTTTCTTGCCCCGCGCACACCACAATTCATACGGCCGGTGTGCTAAGAAATAAGAAAACTCTGGATCGTCGGGGGCTACCCAGGGATTACCGAGCCGAGAACCCCTCGATTGAGACGATAAAGGTCGTAGCCCGAGAACAGGACATCGGCCAAATAATATCGAAAGATGGATCCCCTTTAAAGGCTAAAAACACCGGCCTGCGTAGGAAAATAGTGCATACGTCTGACTAGACTAGGATTAAGTCAAGCGAATATATAGTGCTTCCGTTCGGCTGCTGCTTGCCGTGTGTCCTCAGGGACCGTTTGGCACACCGGGAATGGCCCCTAGGGTGTCCCCAAAGACGGCACAAAATCGTCAAAAAGATTTGTGGGACTCCTCGATCCTCACCCTAGCCGCCGGAAACTAAAGAAAACTAAAAGTCTACTACCTCCAAGCGCGCTGTGCTTGAGAAACGTTGCACCTGGGCCTAGTCCCGGCCTCCCCTCATCCCCTATGCACTGTTTTGGGCCGTCGGCGTGTAATTATGGCCTGTGGGGAGGTGTGGCACCAATTACCTGAGACATATGGGTGGCGAGGCGATGGCCGCCAGGGAACAATAGGTCTTTTTGCGCGAAAGGATGCCGACTTCAGAACAGTAAGGCCATTATTTGGAAGTCGTGTTGCAGTCAATGGCAGTTGATTGAAAAAATGGACTTGCCGAGTCCCAATCGCGGCCAGCAAATGTTGTAAACGAGTGCGACGGGCACTCCCCTACCCCTGAAATAACATTGACACCTGTTGCCATAATGTGGGGCCGATCCAGATAGGCGGCGGCCCAAGGACAAGATGCCCTGCTTGTCTCATCATGATATATCACCATGGTGTAGCAGCCACTCAATCGCTTCCCAAATCCACTAGCACTCCCGGGGTTCCGGCCACTCGAGCAATTTCATAAACTTTATTTAAATCCAACAACAGTTAAAAAGGAAACCAACAAGTGGGGTTATGGAAAGGATCACTGGGGGTTGTAAGGGGTAAGTAAAAAAAGCAGACCCGTCAACAACCATGACAAAAGGAAACAAAATCATGAGGACAAAGCTGCGAAGATAACAACATCGAGAAGTGAGTGGGGGTAAGGGATATGGTCTCACAGGCGGCTGTCGTTATAATGCAGCTGATGGGAGTCGTTGAAGAAGTAGGCACCGCTGAACGGCCCACCATCTAAGATCGCGGATGGGGTGCTTGGATTGGTGCCTTGGATGCGCGAAGACAACGGCGTCAGATTTGCACGATAGTGGTGGCCAGTTGCGTGCATTGCCATCGGGCTAAAAACAATGATCGTCGATACTATCCGCACCTCAATGGGAAGGAGAACATAGGCGACATCGGTGAGTTCATATGCGAGTGGCTGCCGTTTTGCAAAGCCGGCTGAAGCTGCAGCGCAGTCATTCTGCCTTTGACTGAAGAAATAAGCGATGGTTGATAGATTGCATACTTTTCTCTTTCTGCGTCTTGTAGGTGCCATTCATGATCGCCAGTTCGATCAGCTGTTTTTGCTTCAGAGGAGTCAGGGTCTCTTCCTAAAAGAAGTTATAAGAATTGTTGAAGGGATTACATTCGGCTCAAGGAAAGGCTTCAGCATCTTCACAGCATTTTCAATCTTCAGTTCAACGCGGTTCTCACTGTCCTCGCACTCAAGGATTATGTGCAGTTCTTCCTCCTCCCGAGCCGGCTGGGGGTCGAAATGATCCTAAATCGCTATGATGACAAAAGGATTAGTTTACCCTAGATTTTTCTTTTGCCGAGCCCTGTCCGCGAATCAAAATCTTGCATCCGCTCTTCTCCTCCAACAGACGAATCGTATCGCCACGGGGGCCGATCAGAAGCCCGACGAAATTAGTCTAAAAACGATAAATCTCAGCGACGGATCGAACCTGTGGGTGCTCTTTCGCCGGAATGTAGAGTTTCTTCTTCAGCATGATCTTGTCACCAACTGGCTCCGGTAGTTCGAAGTCACCACCAAAATCGGCCTTATGGATGAGGTACTTTACACGCGTAATCTCTAAAGTGGAATGGATGGCGCAGGGGTTACCTTACCAGCAGTCAGCAGACTGACAACGTTGGGGAACATCGAGGTGAAAGTGCCCAGATTGCGCTGTTCGTTGACCAGCTCGGCAAGGTAGTCCATCGAGTCATGGATGTCGGGAGTCTGCTAAAAGTTAATTGTAAGCGGCAACCCGGCAAGGGAAATTACCGTACGAGAAGATGTGTGAAGCGTTTCGTTAGAAGTGACGCCGCACACCGTCGAATCTGGAGTGATCAGCTCGGGAACGATGCGGATGGGCGGTGGCTTTTGAGCACGTTTGGTGGCGGCACCACAAGATTGCGCGGTGGGCAGCATCTATAAGTGAAAAATTGTAAAAAGTTTGAAAACATAAAACGATTGCAAGAAAAATTGAATTTGACAAAAATAAAAAAAACAATAAAAAGCCGGAAAAGTGAAATGCGGCATGAAAATTGGTCCGGGCGCGAACGCCTGAAAAACTTCCGTAAGTAGTATCACGCCGTACGCAATACAGTAATCTACTACAAAGTACGATACCGAACAAATTGCATATTTTTAAACAGCAATTAGTTTTTTTTTGCAAAAGTTATTCAAAATGCCATAAACTATATCAGTTTAATTCTTTTAGCCTTACATTGGTTGTCTTTTTCCTAATTCCCGGATTGCCTAGGTCCAAAAGCGTTTAATTGCAAGGCTTTCTAATTGTCTGACGTTGCGCCGCGTTGCGAAATGATTTCGATTAAACCTCGGTTCTTTTGAGTTCGATTTAATTCCAGCATTTCCAGATGTCGTCTCGCCGCCGTATCGACCATGACGGGACGGGACGCGATCGCCGTCGTGACCGGTCGAAGGAGAAGAAGGAGCGGCTCAAGTCGAGGTCAAGATCCAGATCCCCGAGGTCCCCGAAGCGTGCACCCCTACCAAAGCCTGAACCGGTGGAGAAACATCCTAAGAATGTGATGAACCCGCTCAACGGACAGACCTTCACCAAGCGCTATTGGGACATCTACGAAAAGCGCACGAAGCTCCCCGTTTGGGAGTACAAGGAAGCTTTCCTCGAAACGCTGCACAACAACCAATGTATGACGCTGGTGGGAGAAACCGGATCCGGAAAGACGACGCAAATTCCACAATGGTGCCTGGAGTACGCCAAAAAACATGCTATGCCCGGGAAGAAAAGCCTTGTCGCCTGCACGCAGCCCCGGCGTGTTGCTGCGATGTCAGTTGCCCTGCGTGTTGCCGATGAGTTGGATGTAGTCATCGGGCAAGAAGTCGGATACTCGATCCGTTTTGAGGACTGCATCAGCGACCGGACGATTTTGAAGTACTGCACTGACGGTATGTTGCTGCGTGAGGCGATGAACTGCCCGTTGTTGGAATCGTACTCGGTGCTGATCCTCGACGAAGCCCACGAAAGGACTCTGGCCACGGATATTTTGATGGGACTGATAAAGGAGATCGTCAAGCAGAGAAAGGACATAAAGGTCGTCATCATGTCCGCGACCCTTGATGCGGGCAAGTTCCAGAACTACTTCGACAATTGTCCGCTAATGTCGGTGCCCGGTCGTACGTTCCCAGTCGAAATCTTCTTCACGCCGGAGCCCGAGAAGGACTATCTCGAGGCAGCCATCCGCACTGTCGTCCAAATTCATATCTGCGAAGAGATTGAGGGGGATATCTTGCTGTTTCTCACTGGCCAAGAAGAGATTGAGGAGGCTTGCAAACGGATCAGGACTCAGGTCGACCATCTCGGGCCTGACGTTGGTGAGATCAGATGCATTCCACTGTATTCGAGCCTGCCGCCCGCCCTTCAACAGAAAATTTTCGAGCCTGCGCCCCCAAAAAAGGCAAATGGAGCCATTGGCCGGAAATGCGTTGTTTCTACGAACATCGCCGAAACGTCCCTGACCATTGATGGTGTCGTGTTCGTCATCGACCCCGGATTCGCTAAGCAGAAGGTCTACAATCCAAGGATCCGTGTCGAGTCCCTTCTCGTGTGCCCGATTTCGAAAGCCTCTTCGATGCAACGTGCTGGACGTGCTGGTCGCACCCGTCCAGGAAAGTGCTTCCGCCTCTATACGGAGAAGGTCTACAACGAAGAGATGCAGGAGCAGACGTACCCTGAGATCTTGCGATCAAATCTCGGATCTGTGGTTTTACAGCTAAAGAAACTTGGGATCGAGGATCTGGTGCACTTTGACTTCATGGACCCGCCCGCGCCAGAGACGTTGATGCGCGCCTTGGAGCTGCTAAATTACTTGGCAGCAATCAATGACGAAGGAGATTTGACCGAGCTTGGTTCGCTGATGGCCGAGTTTCCGCTGGATCCGCAGCTGGCAAAGATGCTCATCACTAGCACGGAATTGTGTTGCAGCAACGAGATCCTCTCGATTGTCGCCATGCTGTCGGTGCCACAGTGTTTCGTTCGCCCGGCTGAAGCCCGAAAAGAAGCAGACGAGGCCAAGGCTCGTTTTGCTCATGTTGATGGCGATCATCTCACCTTGCTCAACGTCTACCACGCTTTCAAGCAGAACCACGGTGCTGCGAATTGGTGCTACGAAAATTTCATCAATTTCCGCACGATGGCGAATGCGGACAATGTGCGTAAGCAGCTGGAGCGCATCATGGACAAGTTCAATCTGCGCCGCATCAGCACGGATTTCAAGAGCAAGGACTACTACATCAACATTCGGAAAGCCTTGGTGGCTGGGTTCTTCATGCAGGTCGCCCATCTGGAGAGGAATGGGCATTATGTCACCATCAAGGATAATCAAATCGTCAACCTCCACCCCTCGACGGTCATCGATCGCAAGCCGGAATGGGCCCTGTACAACGAGTTCGTGCTGACCACCAAAATTCATCCGGACAAATTTCCAAGACGGTGAAGTCAAGCGAAAGCTCCACTACCTTGACAAAACGATTAAAGCTAGGGGCTTTTGAATATTTTGCGTTGTTTGTTGCTTTTCCGTTCCATGTTCTGATAGCTAACAGTTTGCCATTTCATCGTTTATTCTGTCTTGATTTTGTTATTGTCGAAAATTGTTTCAAGATAAATATTCTTTATTGAACTTTTTGCACGATCGTACTCAAATTTGTACTGGAGCAAAATACTATATATTGAAACTTATGAACTTTATAGATATTGCTAATCTTGGGATTTCAGTCGGCGATGCGGCAGGCTTCTTTTTTTTCGTGTGCTCTTGTGTCGGATCCGGAATTCCGGAAGTGATCGGTGAGCACGATTTTCTGAAGCGATTTGTACGTTTTGAGCGATGGGTGCTAATAATACGCGCGCGATAATGGGCGCTCGGTTTCCTTCCGCTCGTGGCTGTCCCCCATCTCTGGACTTCGATCTTTCGGAAAAGCCGTTGCCATCACCGGGGGGCTATGCAAATGGCCGCATGGGGACGCGTTGTGTCGATATGGGAGTGGGGGAGTAGTGGGGGATGCGAGAGGTCCTTTCGTGGGCCCTAGTGGCCCCTTGTGGGGCCCTTTCGCCTTTGCCGCCTCTGCCCATTTTCGACTCAGCTTCTCTTCTCTCTTCCACTAATCCGGCACCAGCCCCTAACCTTGTCGCCGTCGAGCGCCAGCGAGTCCAAATCGTCTTTATGTCGATTGTTTTTTGCCTCTTTAGTGGGGCGCCCCCTCATAGGATATGTATTAGAATTCATTGGCAGCGCTCCCTCTCCAGCTGGCCGCCTACATTAAACCGTTGCAGGCTGGATTAGCCATTTTCGCCGATGAACTTCTTCAAGCGGAAATTCTCGTTTCACGAGGATGAGGGATTTGAGGTGGGTGTTCAGTATCCGGGTCCTCATCGGATCGGCTAAATTCGATTGTCAATGGGTTTCAAATGAACCATTCCCAAGGGATTTCTTTTGTTTAGACTGGGTTGGAAGATCCGTCCCCTTCACAGCCGCCGTCCGCCTTTTCATTTCAAGCGATTGCCAACAAAGTGTCGAATACAATCAGGTTTGAGGGAATGTAGTGCCTTTTTCAAAAAGCAACAAATTTAGCGCTCCAACGTCACCAGCCAGGACGCAGGAATCGTTGGCGGCCGCGGTGGAGCGATCGTTAGCTGGGGAGTCCAGGGCGCCCCAGCGTTTACCCCCGGATGCTTGTGTTCTACTCGTTATTGATGGCCCTTTGGTGGATTGGTAATGTTGTTTTTATTTATTCAACAAATTTTAGGAGTAAATACTTCCGAAATCAGTCTGACTGTCCAATCCGAGTCGAACAGGTTATTTGGAAACATTCATTAATTTAGATACACGTGTTTTAGTCCGATTTTGATGAGCTCGATATACAAGGCACCGAGCATACCGCGTTAATAGAACTGAAGCATGGTGGACAAATCAGGTCGGCCGGTATTTTTTAGCGAAAATACTCGTTTATTTAGGAGCTTTTGCCCCAGTGCCGTCTTCATAGGACCAACTGCGTCTCGGCCACTGGCACAGTCGTCGCAACGGATCATTCGGGCTTTGCTGGCAGCAAAAATACCGTTCCTCAATTCTAGTCGAGCCACACTGGCCTTTATGGACAAATGCAACTTGGTACGTTTTGAGCCGAATTTAAACGCTTCTTTCGTTTCAGAAAAAAGAATTGCGACGCGCTACCCTTTCCGACGGGTCACGGATTCCGTTATTACCATCCACTCATTACCCCGTCTTTAAAAGATTTGTAGGTTTGCAAGGAGTTGACCAAAGTTTCGATTTAGCACCCGTCAACCACGTTTCCGGCCGTAGTTCTGGTCAACGGAGGCCGCTCGGGTATTGGAAAGGTAATTTGACGCCAAAAACCCATTGACGAACCCTCATTTTCAGGCCAAAATCGAGAACGCGGAGCTGCTTGGGGACCTCGAGGAGGTGATTAGGGCCATGGGACCCGACGTTGAAGTGGGCATTGTGGATTCCCGCTGTTAGCGCAATTTTTAGGTTGAAGTGGAGCCGTTTGTCGACATAAAATACGACATTCACGTGCAAAAAATTGGGAAGGATTTTAAGGCAAGAGAAATTGGTGGAGCTATTGAGGAGCTATATTTAGACATTTATCCGACGTGGCATATCCGGCCATTGGAAGAGCAACGTGGGCTCCTCGGTATTGGAGCAAACGCAGACGTCAGAAAGGTTTTTTCTTGATGAAATTGCAACGAAGAACTTCAGGCATAAAGAATGGCTGCGGTCGATTTGCTCGATCGTGGGCGAGATGCACTTGTTGTCGGTGGATATCCTGATGTCACGCGAGGGCCGAGAATTTGTGTACGGGATCAATGATCACTTGTCGTACTACGGGGAATCGCAAGAGGATGACCGTAGGGCGGTGACGACGCTGCTGGGCAGGTTGATGGCTCCGCATGGTAGGTATTTTCTCGGAAGTGTTGGGTAAAACCCGGTCCCTGTAGCCTGGTCTCTCACATGAAAGATGGTTTTCAACGTAATTTATGACTTTTTAGAGATGTTATAGCTATAAATATAAGCACCATAATTGTTTAGGACAAATGCCGAGGCTCTTTTCACGTGAGTTCACCCCGGGAGATTTTACCCCGTCGTCGTCAACAATGTCGTCGCCTCCAGCCCGAACTACGTCCCCCACGTCGTCGGTTGGCCAAACCCCCACCCTGCAGGGAAATGGGTTCCCACAAGTGGGCCGACAGGTGGGCCAAAAATAAGTGAAAAATTACCCATGCCAGGCGCCGTTCAATCCACCACCCCCGGCTCGTCCGGCAATGAATGGACACGCGGAGAAGGCGCCGGTGTTGAACGGCCCGCCACCGCCTCCACCACGTGGAATGCCGGCCATAGTCCCTCGAAATCAGCCCGAACAAGGTGGGTTAAAAAGGCGGGATAGTTTTTCTCTAAGGTCAGTCGGCGGACGCTGATAATTATGCCCAGATTCAATAGCTAAGTTAGCAAGCTTTTAAGTCGAAAACAATTTAAAAATTGGAATTTTGTTCGAAAAAATGACACTTTATATATTAAAAATATAAGGATACCCTCAAAATCCTTTCAGGGACCCTCGTGCGCAGCGAAAAACGCCGTGACTCCGATCGCAACGACCCAATGACAATGTCCGTCGACCGCGAATCCCATTCGTTTGCCGAAGACACGATGGGCCAGCTGAAGCGCACGTTTGCCGGAATTTTCGGAGACGTCTCATAGCTCACACACGATTTTAGGCTTTTCCCAGTTTGCCGCTAGTCAATTTTCAATTACCCAACGACCTGTAGAATATTTGTCGATCGTTGTGAGCCAGGTGACATTTGCTTATGTCCTGTGGATTCGTGGTTTGATGAATAAACCTTTTTTACGATGGGCTGTGAGCAAAATACTCGCGTTATGGTCACATTTGATTCCAGACATGTTCCGCCACCTTCACCCTCTTTTGGGGCACCCGTCTAGACACCAGAGTCTCTGCGTTTGCGCGCACTCTCGCTATCCCGAGTATACCTTTGGAAATTGGCGCTTCAAAAAATGTGGTTTAGTTGTTTATTTTTCCGTGAAAATGATGTTCAATAACCGAAACATTCCTGAGCTTCTAAACTTAAAACTTCCGAGTTTTGGCGATTTTTGCAGCTTCTCCACGCTTCAAAATACTTCAGAACCGCCCAGTCATTTATGAATTTCCTATTTCAGGCTCGATTGAGGGCAAACGCGATGGCCATCTCCACGGAATTCATCACAACGCCCTTCTACTTGTGTCGCGGCATCAACGCCGGAAATCGGGAACAAGTCATCCACGCGTTGAAGAATTGCATTGTAGGGTTGCCGTTTTTTACTGTCGCTCCCGGCTCTGTTTAGCCTATTAAAATGTAGATTTCAGCGTTGAAATTCGCCTTTTTTAGCGATGCAAGTCGAACGATACTCGCATAGAGTTGGCGATGGCGCCGGCCGGTCACTGCCACAAGCTGACGTTTTCCTGCCTGCATTGTGGAATCCGCACGGACCTTGCCGAGACTGACACGTATTCTGTGTAAGTTGGCGATTTATCATTGGTGAATGTTCATTCTATCGAATGGTGTTGATGAATACTATAATAATTAGGCTATTTAGTTGTTAGAATGTTCTAGAAATAGTCTATTATCGAGATGGAATTGAAGGGACCATCGGTTTTTAAAATGTTCTAGATAAAAAGTGGTGGCAACTTGACCGAAAGCAAATTAGAATTGATAAACCGCTTTGGGCGAGATGAACATCCTCCTAAATTAATTTAATCGAAATTAATAGGAATTTATGTAAACGAAAGTATACTTTCAGTGAAGACACCCCTCCGGAACCTCTCGATGCGCCATCTGCCGGCTTTTCCCAAGAAGACGTCGATCTACGCGCCATCCCACAAATCCCACTGCAGTCGGCGAATCAGAGGATCCAGTTGGTTTTACAAACAAGAGAAGCTAATGATCATTTTCAGGATGAATCTCCCTGGGGCGAGGGCCCGTCTCGTCGGCCACAAAGCCTTCGACCAGGATGGTGTGTTGGACGAGAAGAAGCGGGTCTATTTGACGAATCGGGTGAAACGAAGAAGAGCCGAGGTATGTTTTTGTAATCTTGTAATATTGCTATACTTTTCTACAGCGCCAACGACAACGGGATGAACGCGTGGCGCAGCTTGGCCCGGTTCTCTATCGCTGGCGGGTTAATTTGGCGAAGGGCGGCACGTGGAAAGAGGTAAGCAAAATTAATGTGTTTCACGCCGCGATATTTCTAAAAACAGTCCGCTTTGACGTTTTCGAATGTCTAGAAAAAGTGAGTTTCAAGAATGGAGATGCAAATCACTTTCAGATTCTCGACCTTTGCCGCAGCCAAACGCAACCCAGCGGTTACAACATGAAAATGGTGAGCCGTTTTATCGTCGTATGCCTAATTTTCTTTTAGCTGAGCGACTTCTTCGAGGCGCATCTGATTCACGAAGCGGGGAACGCGCCGTCAAAACCACAACCCGACCCGCTACAACTGGGTATGGTTGCTGAACAAGAAGTATTAGTAGTTTTTAGAAGCCGCCAATCTATGGCTAGCCAAGGAGCGCGCCGAGTGCACGAAGGAGTTCCAGGAACAGTTTACGGCTATTTGTGCGGCGGTAAGTTTCTGGTGGTTAAATCAAAAAAGATTTTGGTGCTTTCGCATAATTGGGGGGGGGGGGGATTTTTATCAGGATCCATTTTTAAAAATAGAAATAAAGCAATTCAAAGCTGTTTTTTCTTTCCCTGATTGTGATTTTACCTTTTGGAATCTTTATAAATTTTCATAAAAAGGAGAAAAATGGGGGACGTATATCGCACGACGATTTCTCAATTTTGTAATTTTTAAACTTTTAGATAGTTTTGCCACTTGAACGACTCAAATTGCCTAAAACACACAAGTAAATCTTTTACTTTTATGTTTCTAGAAATTTCTAGACTGGAAGAAAATCCCCTCCCCCCCCCCCCGATAATGCGAAAGCACCCCTATTTTTAATTGTTAAATTCAATTACTTGAATTTTTACGTCTTACTTTCAGGACCAGCAACGGAACCCACGCCCTGCGCCCGCCTCGCCCTTCCTCCGCCCTCCCCCAAATCGCGTTGGGCTGTGAATTTTTGTTGTTGGCCATTTTTTGGTGATTTTTCTACTAGTACACAACTCAGCAATCCATTTGGTTATGGTACTCCCCAAAAAGCTATTTTTTTTGTTGAGTTTCGGGTGTTTCCAATATCTCGCGGAATTTCTTCATGTAACATGAGCTTTTTGTTGTCTACTTTCCCACCTAATAATTTCCGATATTTCTGCCATGATTTTATACTGTTCCGCTTCTCTTCAGAAGCCGTTTATTGTTGTTTTGTGTGTTTTCGTGCTAGCGGGGGAGCAACGTATTTTTTTTATATTTAGTGGACGTCCACTTAGTAATGAAATATCGAATATTGTTAATTTTATTTTGTAGTTTCCAACAACTACAAGACTAAGCAAGCATTTTTCGCTAGTTTTGGTCCTTTTTCCTAGATTTTTGATCAAAAAGTTAGAGTTTTCGCGGCGTTTTAAAGTTTATCAGCAAAAAAACTACGAAAAATGCTGATGTAATAAGAATTTGAAAATATCGTCGAGTACTATAACAATGGTTTTATTTAATTAGTCGCCTCTACAGCGGGATTGAAAAAATTTCCCACGCTCCCCCGCTAACAGGAAAACACCATTGTTTTTATCGGATAGTCTCGAGTTTTTATTGTTTCCATATCATTCTGTGGTCCTTGTGATGTTGTTGAAATCACCATACGCGTTGATGTGGCAAAATTTATGTATATTTTCTCTCACAAAACACACATAAAGTACTGTGTACAGACAGCAATAACTGATCGAGCGCCGCCGGGGTGCGTGCCCGGGCGCGCGCGCGCTTCGAGTGCGAGGGGGATAACCGTATCTTGTGTAGCTTAATTAGGCGGGCAGTGTATCTCGTTTGGGGGAGGGCCATATGTAGAATATACATACATTTGGCGGGGCTGCAAAATCGACGTGAAAGAAAAATAGCTATCACAGTGCACGGGGAACGGGGGGATGAGCAATGGATGAGGTGGTGGTGTTTGGGCGGTACGTTTTTACATTACATAGTTATTGATATGTTATATCTCGTTTTTTTAGAGCGAGTCCCGTTAATGGGAGCCCATCGGAGAGCGGACACGGTCGACCGGAGATCGAACGGCACGGATCACGGGCACGTCGGGTCGGGGATGGATCTGCAAGTGTGGGTTTTTAATTTTTAGATCCTTTTCTTTATTTAATTAAATTTAGGTATTGGTTTTTATGTTCTAAGCAAATGTCACACGGTTAACACTTTTCAGGTTTTTTCGCATAATCGCGGGCCGAACCATCTTTTTCTTTGGTTCCATTTTGTTAAAGATAAACCTAAACATTCCTAGTATGTTTTTTTTACTATCCTTAAACCTCAAAACGACCAAATTTTCATTAAAGATACAAACATATAAATTTTTCGACCAAAAATCCGTTTTTTAACCAAGACCTCGATTTTTTGAAAATTTTTGAAGCTTTTAGATGGTTTTTCTAGTCGAGATCTAGATAATTTCTACAAAACACGATTAAATTACATCCTCTTAGGTTAATAGGCATGCCTACTCAAACGAAATTTTTCTGGTGTTGAGAGTACGCCACTTACCACATTACGCCCGCTGTCGTGCTCGGAATGGGTGCGGCGGACGGCCTTCTTCTTTCGCATCACTGTGTGGAATATGGGCGACTGGAATCGGGTTTTCGATTAAAATTTTTAGGCGTAGGTTTGGTAATTTGCAGTTTTTCCTTCACTTACCTGATCGTCGCTGAGATGGCCGTTGGGCGTGGGTGCGTTTGAGGTGGTGGTTGAGTGAATGGTACGGCGGCCTCGACTTGACGTGCTGCCGCTGATGGAGGAGGTCCCACGGCCAGATGTCTTCTCCCAAGAGCCGGTGGATGAGGCCGGGGAGACGGCTCGGATCGGGGAGGCTCGCTCTTCATCTGGAATTTGAGGCTGGTGAGAGAGAGAGAGAGAGAGAGAGAGAGAGAGAGAGAGAGAATCGCCTTTGTTTGCACTCATTCAAGCCTACGCTAGCATAACTTAACGTACCATTTTCGAAAAGGTCCAACTTGGGCCCGTGTGGCGCATCGTAGTCGACCTTGTACTCGACGACGACCGGCTCGTAGGAGAGCAAAATATAGATTTTGGGCCCGAACAGGAAGGCCAGCAGCACCGTCGCACAGGCGATCAGCTCGAGCGCGATGACGCTCTCCTGAAGGTATCCGTGATAGCGTTATGTGGCAAGTTCTGACCTTCCACTCGTAGGGCACGACGAAATACGCCGAAATCCAGGAGAGCCAAGTCAGGGCGCAGAGCAACGAGGACACGCACAGCCACTTGGTCTCCTAGAAGACAAAAAGGCTTTTTTGAAGCAAAACGACGCACCTTATAGTTGCGTTTGATGTTCCTGTTGCGGCTGTTGATGAACAGGGCGAGGGCGAGCAGGATGACGACGTACGCGTTCGAGGCGACGAATTCCTGTGAACCATTTCATAACGTGATTGGGAAAGCTTACCATCTTCCCGTACGAGCAGACCATGCGCGAAAAGTCCTCCGACGTGCTCCAGGTGGAGAGGAACGGCTCGGCGGCCCAGCTGTAAAGTAGGTTTAGGTGGCTTAGGCTTGGGCTTGGCTTAGGGTTAGGCTGAAGCTTATGCTTAGCTTAGGTTAAGCTGAGCCTTGGCTTAGGCTTAGGCTTCGGCTTGCTTCGGCTTAGGCTTGGCTTAGGCTTCGGCTTGGGCTTCGACTTAGGCTTGGCTTAGGCGGCTTAGGCTTCGGCTTGGGCTTCGACTTAGGCTTGGCTTAGGCGGCTTAAGCTTCGGCTTCGGCTTCGGATTAGGCTTCGGCTTCGGCTTAGGCTTGGCTTGGGTTAGGTGGGCTCAGGCTTGGCTTAGGCTTGGGGCAGGCCAGGCTCTCTGCTAAAAAATCTGCACGCCAAAGATGAAGAACAGCAGCAGCCAGTAGTTCCAGAAGCTGATGTGCACGTGCGAGGTCGAGTAGAGCGTCTCGGCGTTGCGCAGCTGGGCTCCCTAGAGAATATTCGAAAATTTGCCATAGAACGCTGCGCTGACCTTGGCGATCATGACGCCGAAGCAGATGGTGTAGGCCATGCCGTGGAGGATGACGCGGGCGCGGCAGACCTGGAATTGTCGGTATTTTTAGCCTTTTTCAGTTAGAAACCAACCATGTCAGTAGCGTCAAAAACGAAGAAATACGCCGTGATGTAGAGGAGGATAATGCCGACAAGCAGCGAAATTCCGAGCGATTGATTGCCTAAGAATGGATTTCTCAAAAGGTTTCAATTTTTGACTATACCCTTGACGACGCGGAGATACAGCTTGACGAGCACGAGGATGAGCACGGCGAGAGCGGATATTGTCTAGAGTATTGTCGCGTATTTTCAGGTTTTCGGGATTGTTACCAGCAACGAGATGACAGCCAACAGGACAAAGTTGTGCGGGTGGGCTCGCCATTCGCCGGCGCTGAGGTGTTCGAGGATCTGGAGAAAGGTAAAACGTTACGATACGATTTTTTCGAAATTTCTTTTTGTCGAAAAGCATTTTGTCGAAAATCATTTGGCCAAAAAGCGTTTTTTCGAAGTTTCATTTTGTCGATATTCATTTTATCGAAATTTCTCTGTTTTGTCAAAAATTTTAAAATTTTTTAAAACTAAATTAAAGAATTAATTTCGACAAAATAATAACAAATCACTTTCAATTAGTCTATGTTTATAATTACCGAAGTGTATTGGACAGTGTCAGCGCCAAAAGCGGGCTGCTTTCGGACGTAGGAAGCGCCAGAGTCCCGCTCGACGATGCCGCCGGCGACGAAGTTGTCCAATGGACGCTGCAGAGGCGCATTAATAAGAAAATAAACTACAGGAGTACCTGGAAGAAGTCTCCCTCGAGGAAACATTTGCAGAGTGGCGGTACGCATTTCGAGACGACTGGGGATGAGCGGCCGAATGGCTGAAAAAAGTTTTGAGGACACCAAGTTAAAATTTAAGGGTATACCTTAACTTACTAACTAAATTCACTTATATAATGGCCCTGAAACTACGCTTTAATACCTTATACAGGGCATGCATCTTGAGCCCCGAGTGCGCACTCCAGTTTCCGATCAAATGGTACGCCGGTCGCCCATCCCTGCCCTCCATCCATTCGAACATCTCGACGTCGTCCTCGACGGGGGCACGACGCAGTTGCTCGCTGATTGCCCTTAAATCGTGTTATTTTATATTGATATTATCATTTAATTAATTCTGGTAATTAAATAAAAAAATATCAAAATAAATAATCTCCTACTTCCGGCCATTCGCGTAGAATTCGGGACAAAGTCCGGCCTGCGCTGGGCACAGCCGCTTGTAGACAGCGTCCATGGCGAAGAGCAGACGCTCGACACCTCTGGACAGGTAGCCGGCACGTGTCATACGGCCTGAAAAGGTCGGGATCGTTTATGGTCGAAAAATCATAATTTTTGTATTTGCTATAATTTATTTTAGTTTTAATTTTTAATTTCTAATAATTCTGCGTTTAGGAATAGTAAAACAGCCTAGAGATACTTCCTTTTTTCCACTAGATAAATTGAATATTAGGGGTTTAGCCCCGATAATGCACAAGGATCTTAAATTATGTGGCAGTGGTACAACCGCTTTTAGTTGGAGTTCGAATTTCTAAATTTTTTTGTCAAGTTTTATGTTGTTAATTTTGTTTCTAATTCTAATAATTTTTATCGAATTTTACACAGCTTATGGATATAAATGGCTTATAGAAATTTTTTAAAATATAGGCAAAATGTCAAAAAACGCACAATTTTCGAAAACTCAGAAACTATAATTTTTAATAACTTTTTAGCGATCAAAAACTACTAAAATCACTATAAAAATCTATTACCTATGATCAATAACAATAGGCGAAAAAACAAAAATTAGTCCCCCTCTAAACCCCCCGCTAACAGTCAAGTGCCTACCGCCTTCTGAGCCTCTAATCACTCACCCAGCCTGGCCACGTCCAACAGCTCGTCCCCGCTGCACATCTTGCCGTAGACGAGCTTGCTCTTCTGCGACAAGGCGCACTGGAACCGGTGCTCGATGAAGCCCCAGAACCACATCTCCGGCAAGTTTAACGGGGACACCGTCTCGAGCCATTCGCGGAAATCCGGGTACACGATGTCCTTCGGCTGGATGGAGACGGCGCCGACGTACTTGGCCGTGTCGCTCGGCACATGGAGGTAAAAATCGTGGGCGTCGCCGACGAGCACGTGCACCTGAAGCTCCAGCCTTTTATAAAACCTTGAGCTCCAGCTTTCGTACCTGATTATGCCCGGCAGCCAAATACGAAGCCGCGTCCTTGGCGGTGGCGAACACGACGGTGACGTTGGTGCTCGAGCCGGGGGAGGCTGGAGCTTCACCTGAGAGGTTGACCACTTCGGCCAGGCACACGCCAGAATCGGCGGCAAGGCGTTCAAAGTGGCGGAAGACGGACAGGGAGGCGGCGTCGTTTTCGGAGAGGGCGACCGTCACGAATTCCCAGCTCATGCGGGAGAGCAGTCTAGATGCGGATAGAAGTTGGGAGTTTGAGGCTTACCTCAGGATGGCTTGAGCCTGAGCACGAGCCGAAGGGATGGCGGAGAATGATTCGGTTGGGGAAAGGACATCCGGGTCGGCGGAGACCTACAGGAAACGGTGTTTTGTACGCTCGCGTGACAATTGCTACCTATTTACGAGAGATAGAGAGAGAGAGAGAGAGAGAGAGAGAGAGAGAGAGAGAGAGAGAGAGAGAGAGAGGAGAGAGCGGAGAGAGGAAATAGAGAGAGAGACACCGCGAGAGAGAAATGAGAGAGCGAGAGATACAGCGAGAGAGAGAGAGAGCGAGAGAGAGAGAGCGAGAGAGAGCGAGAGAGAGAGAGAGAGAGTGAGCGTGAGAGAGTGAGAGAAAGAGTCGGACTCAACACTTGGGGCAAGCGCCCCTCATTCAAAATCCTAAAACACACCAGCGCCACTGGAGTGTCACCAGAAGCGAAATATCCTCGTAGAGCCTGTTGAGCATCACCCTCAAGCGCTGACACATAGCCGAACACGCTTCCCGGGACGATCGTGATGTTCCGATCGGCTTGCGCGAACCGGAAGCACTGCGTCTCCGAGCGCACTACGCATTCCATAGCCTAAAAACCATAGATTCTGCGGGCTGGTACGCCCACCTGCTTGCCGCTGGCGCACGTGTCGACCAGCAGCGCACCAAAGTCGAGCCCGTTCAGGAGACGGAGCTGCGGGAATCGCTGGCGGAACGTCCAGACGGTGTGGATGAAGGCCATCGGCAGAGAGATGTCCGTGTCGCGCATCTCTTCGCACGCAGCGCCGGAGTGGAGTGAGAACAAGCCCGATAGATAGACGGGATACGTGCGTGGGATCGAGACAAAGTACTTCTGAGATTGGGGTAAGTAAATGGAGCCTAAAAATTCAGGATACCTCGTTGGAAACGGCCTCCACCTGGGGGCAAACGCCGCAGAACGGCCGATGCGGCATGCAAATCGACCGCGGCTGCGAGGTCTAAAAAAATTTGGTAATCCCATTGTCATCTTACAAACATTAAAGGCATAATATAAAATTAAATACGATATATAAAGTTATATTAACGGTACTGGACTCTTAGCGGGGGATTTCAACAGGTTTTTTTAACTTTTACACCTTTTTTACTTTGCCGCCTATTAACGTGTTCAAAATAAATACGGTATTCTATCGTGTTTTATTCGTTTTTTCGTTTGTTAGAAAGTGACAAAAACGATTGAAAAATTCGAAACTTTTGGACATTTTTCATACATTTTAATTTTTAATTTAATTCAATTTAAAAATAATTAATTTAATTTAATTTTCATAATTTAATATTTTTAATACATGAATTTATTAAAATTAATTAAGTTGTGATTTAATACTCTAGTAAACCCCACTCTTGCCCTCAATGAAGCGACGACCACCGATGGCTTCTTCCCCGTGGTGTACTCGAGAAGTTTATATTGCACGATACGGTCATCTTCGTCCCTCCACGCCTCGACGGCTTCAATTATCATTCCGCTAGCCACCAGGACACCATCCCTGAAAATTCGTGTCTCAAGCTCTCTGTGGAAATCCCTAAAACCCCCATGTTAATCTCCTTACTTGGCCCTGTAGAAGTGCAGCGTCTGCCCGCCGAACTCCGCGGGGTCGTTGGCGGTAAAGGTATACTCGAGCGTCTCCAGCTCGCGCAGCAGCAGCGCCGTGCATTCCGGGTCGGCGTGCTCGCTGGAAATGAGCGGATCGACGTTAAAGAACCTGATAACTCCCACCAGATCTTGAGCTTCTTGGCGTCGGCGGCAACCTTGGCACCTAGGGCGGCAAAGGTGTACGCGAGTCGGATGGCCGCTTCGGTGTGGCGACTCTGGAATGACGAGTGTTTTATGGGAATAAAAACTACGGAAAGCGAAGTTTATTGAGCCTCAAAAATAGAATAAAAACAGCTTACGGATTTGCCTTTTATTTTTCGGCTCCTTTTGTATTTATTTTGGTTATTATAACCAACCTGCACATATTTTTCGGCCATCATCGCGTCGGCCAGCTCGCAATCGTCTACGGTGCAGTTGTAGACCTGAAAAACCAGCAATAAAAAAATTTTCAATTTCTTTGAGGCCAGGTTCCAAATTTTCACATTTCCAAAATTTCTATCTTTTCACCTGATTAACATATGAGGTGAGCAGCGAATAGCTCTGGTAGTTGTTCTTCAGCACGCGCAGGAAGTAGTCGCGGAATTGGGGCAATTCGGAGAATCGCGGTTGGATCAGGGTCACCTGAATTCAAGGGTATTTTAAGGGCGAGAAAATAACTACCAAACCTGTAGGGCAGCACCCTCCGGCACGAGCGCTGGCAGTTCATCATCAGGCAGCGCTTCACCCTCCAGCGCCACGTTCACCCACAGCTTCTCAAGCGAAGACACGAGCGAGTGGGTGGTCACCGAGATAAGCTGATCGAGGTTGAGGATCGAGAGCACGATGGTGGCCTCCGACGTGGTGAGGGCCGGGATGAGGGCCGGCTCGCCGATGGATACCGTCTCGGCCACGTGGATATCGGCTTCTTTCAGCTGCTTTGTGACGGCCTGGGTGAGTGCGGGGTCGGCGCCGCTGTCGACGAGGATCACGAGGTTTGAGCGGAATTGGCCGAGCACACGGATGGCCGCCTAAAGGGATTGAGTTGGTTTGTAAGAAAATCGAAAGTCGAATGCCCTCTCGACCTCACCTCAATATAGACAGCAATTGTCGGGGTGGTGGAGATCAACGTCTGTGGGTGGAGATGGGCGAGGACGGTCGACGACTCCAAGGAGTACGAGGCCACGGGGAGTGCGGCTTGGCCAACGACGCGGCCAAGGAGACCGGAAGAGCCGGCGTCTTTCGGGGCGATCACTCCTGAAAATTCAACAATTTTTGTTGGTAAAAGCCGCAAAAATAGTGTGAATAGTGTAAAGTAGCTAAATTAGGTTCTTGTGCATTATCGGGGGCAAACTTTTTCGAAGAAGTAATTTTTCCAAGATAAATAAAGGAAGCGTTTTTAAACGCTTTTTACTAGTTCTATAAGTAAAAGCTTTACAACATTTGATTAAAAATTACACAAATTTTGAATTTTCGACTAAAAATGGCTGTCTTGAGGATTTTTAAATGTAAAAACGATGCAAATTTGTATAGAAAAATGCAAAAATATCGATTTTGTGGCGCAGGCCGATTTTCGGAATTTTGGAATTTTTGTAGGGTTTTTTATTGCTGTTCCACGTTAAATGGGGCTAAATTTGAGGCTAGTTTTTAAGTTTTTGAAACCGTTTTAAACCCACCTAGCAATCGGGCAGGCGGCGCATGATTCCGGCACTCGGCCGGCTCCAAAAAGCCAAGTGAGTCGAGGAAACGAAGGCTCTAAAATAAATATAAAAATTATGCCTTTCAAAAATGCCTGAGAAAGAGCCTCCCGTGATCTGGAGCACGAGTCCCCGGCATAGAGGCCGAGCTTCGCGTTGAAGTTGTTCGGATTCTGGTTCCAATGGGTCAGCGCCCACTGGATTGCCACGATTTCTACAAAGGGGAAAATGTTTAATAAGATAGGAAAAAGCTGATTTAAATTAAAAAACAATGTGTTACAAAATACAAACTACAGAAACCGACCTTGAACAGTGTCAGGGCGCAGCTCGCGACAATCCTCGGCGTGCAGCGGGAACGAGCCGCCGATTTGGAACTGAAAAATGGTTGTGTACATCCGGGGAGCATGAGGTACACCCCAATACGATGTACGAAAATGGCTAAAGGGGTTGGGAAGTCAAATCAAAACGCCCTCTCGGCTAAAATCACCCCCCCCCGCTAATAGGCCAGTACCATTTTTCTGGGTGTTGGACCAAAAAATCCCAATTTTTCGAAAATTTTTGAGAATTTTTAGACACTTTTTACATCCAGAAAAGGTGTAAAATGCTATTAAAAACTTCCTTTCCGTGATAGGGCGTCGATCGAAACCTGAAAAAGCCCCCCCCCGCTAGTGAACCAGTTCCGTCGCCTGTTGAAGTAGGCTAGCCTAGGAACTGACGAAAATACCGACAGCCAGAACCCCGACCGCCAAAATACCGAAGCAACATGTCGACAACAAAAATACCGACAGGCAAAATCCCGACAAGCACAATCCCGACATTAAAAATCCCGACGCAATTTTGCTGTTGGAATTTCTGATGTCGGTCTTTTGGTTGTCGGGATTATTGTGGTCTGGATTGTTGTTGTCGGAATTTTGGTTTTCGGGATTTTCGTTGTCGGGATTATGAGCAAAATTCCACATTTCCGGCCCCCGTTAACGATCCAGATGATTTTCAATCCTTTTAACATACCTTATTATTGTCGGGCAAAACTTTGAAGGGGTCGTATACGGAGCAGAGATCCTGTGAGGAGCCCGAGGCGGACAGTGGCGACAGCGTCGACGGTAGAGGCGTCGACGAGACGCCGGCTGCCGCCACGTCCACCACCACCGCCACCAGCACGGCTACGGTAAGAGGGCGCATTTCAGCACGCATAGAGAGGGGGGAATTTGGGTCCTTGCGGGTCGAGTGCGCTGCGGCTATCTGCTCATCTCTGCAAAAAATTGGCATAGAATTGACATGAAAGTTTTTAAGAAAGGAGAACATTACGAAATAATAGAACAATAAATTAAGAAATAAAAAAGGAAATATAGTTTAGTTTATAGCTTATAGTATGTAATTTTGGTTCTTTGGCATTATCAGGGGCGGGGAAAAATTTTTTCTAAGTTTTTAATTTTTCTAATATAAGCAGAGTAAGTGTTTCTAAGCAATTTAAAAAATACAAAAATCCCGATTTTTCGATTTCGACAAAAATGGCCGAGTTTCGACAAAATTTCCATTTTTCCAAAGTTGTGAGGTTTTCCTAATGAGATTTCTATGCTATGTATGGCTCAAGTTTTCGCCAAAGCACGATAAAAATACTTACTCTATGAAAATCGGGGTTTCTCGACCAAAATTTCAGATAAAAAATTTTCTACGGTTTTTTGATTGCTTTCCACTTGAAAACGCGTGGAATTTTACAAACAACACGATTAAAATATTCACAATTACGTAAATACGCGTTTCTGAACTTGCAGGAACCAATCACCCCCTCCCCCCCTCGATAATGCAAAAGCTCCAAAAGTCTTACACAAACTGATAAAAAAAGACTGGCAACTTTGCATCCGAACTTTCTCGCCTAACCCAGCCCACCCCCCAAAAAAGCAGTGAAAGCCCGGGTGAACGCGCCACGCTTTTTCGCCCCCGCTTTTGCAACCAAAAGCACCTCCCGAAAATCGGACGGCTTTTTCGCTTTTTCACGCCGAGAGTTCGCGCGCGCCTCGCGGCGCCCCCCGCGGGTATTGTGGCGGACAATCGGATTGGGCTGCTGCGTTGGCTAGGGGTCGAAATTTGACAAAAGATCTCTGGGGGGGTGTACAGAGGAATGGAGCGGAATTTGTGGGGGGTTGTTGAGGAGCGCCTTTAACCTTTCGTGGTGGAATCGATTTCATTAAAGGGTTCTAGCTACCAGGCGAAATCGGACGTATGGTATTCAAAGGTACGCCACGCTACGATACTTCAGAGAACCGGAATATACAGAGTACTGTGGCGTACTAAAAGGAATTTACATGCGAGCATATCGTCATCATTATTAAGCTACGCTACCTTTTCTAACGAAAAACGAACGGCTAGAGCAGCGTAACGTACTGCAATGCGTTAAAGGCATGTGCAAAGGAGCATAGCGTCTTCGAAAGGAGACTACTCTAGGACACATGCGTGTAGGGTAATGTAACGTAATGCAAGGCGCTAAAGGTATCGACAAGGGGGGCGTATCGCCTGTAAAAGCGAGTACGCGTCGCTACTTGACCGAAAGGTGCGTTCAGAGGAATGAAATGTAACGTTAGCTAGGGGTCGAAAATTTGACAAAAGATCTGTGGGGAGGGGTGTACAGGGGAATGGAGCGGAATTTGTGTGGGGGGTTGTTGAGGAGCATCTTTAACCTCTCGGTCGTGGAATTGGTTCCATTAGAGGGTTCCAGGCCGGCGGGCGACAATCAAGGCCATCGGAATGGCGAGGGTGGGTGGTTTGGAACACGGGTTGCGTAGAAAATGCCAAGAAAAATAGAAAAATACTACGAAAAAAATTGGCATCAAAACAGGACGATAGGGGTGAGTTTGCAGGTAAAATAATGGCAATACATTGAGATTATGAAACTTCGCAACCTTAGCGGGAGAGAGAGAGAGAGAGAGAGAGAGAGAGAGAGAAGAGAGAGGGCGAGAGAGTGAAAGCCAGAGAAAGTGATAGATAGAGAGAGCGAGAGAGGGAGAGAGGGGGGAGAGAGCGGAAGTCAGAGAAAGTGATAGATAGATAGAGAGAGCGAGAGAGAGAGAGAGAGTTGCAGTTTTTAGGAGTTAACCAGGGTTGAAAAGCCGCTACGCGGCTTTTCACCCCTGCCCTTTGCGGGGCAATCTTTAAAAGCTGCACACTTTACATAATTCTGGCGAATTAGCGCCAACCTCTCAACTAAATAAAACAAAAGCGACCGAATGCGAGCGTGACAAAATCCGGAATGAGCCCCTTAACGGCTCGTATGCAAATGAGGACATTTCCATATGTTTTAAAAAGACTAAAATAAGGTATAAATCGTGATTTTGTTAAAAATCTGATAAGCGCGCAGTAATCTACGCCTTCGAATACCCCTAAATACCTTTCAGTTGGCCCCTAAAGCGCTTTTCCCGTCCTGATATCTCAATAACCCGGTTTTTTCGAGCCTTTTATGCAAAGTGTCTACACACACAAACACTATTTTTTATACAGGGTGGGCAAAAAAAAGATCCGAGTTTGGGTCAAAATATCTCGCGAACGGTAGAGAATCGAAGGTACGTTACCATGCCAGAATGCTTAAATGTGCTGGGTATGAAGATTTAACACAACTTGATTTTTTCGATTTTTGAGTACGCAACTGTACTATTGACGCTGGTTACGACCGAAAATTGTGCGTTCTTGAACGGGTGGTGGGAAAATTCTGATTTTTGGCCTAAAAATAGTATAAATTTGTAGAAATGTAATGGCAAAATCTTAGAATTTATCGAGGTCAATTTCATTTTTAAAAAGCAAAACAATTTTCGCGATATTGCGTTATTTTTGTTCTTTGGGTCATAACTTGCTTCTAACAGACTACTCATGGCTGATATTTTGCCAATGACCTATCCAAATATTAATCTCGGATTCCACACCAGATTCCACCACAATCTATGGTATTTTTGTATTGCTTGCTAAAACGTGCCCCAGTGGGGTACTGTAGGTTTCGTTTTCCCCGCTTTTCTCGGGGCCCTTAGCTTCGATTCGGCTGAAATTTTCTGGGTTGTTAGGCAATAAGTAGGGGCATCTCACTGCCAAATACGAGAGCGTACTATCCACAGACTTTCATGAAAAAGACTAAAAACAGATTTTTTAATTCTGCGGCAGAATTTTGTAAATTTTTTGGTCAATTGGTCCAAAAACTGCTACTATTGGTTTTCCGAAAAGATCGAAGCGATTCCATGGCAAAAACACCACGAAAATCGCAAATTTCGGTTTTCTACAGTAACCCACGTGGAGCGCGTTTTAGCATGCCATCACAAAATTCCATAAAGTGACGATTTTTCTGTTCGAGGGCCTTCTGGAGATGATTGTAAGACAGCCTGTTAAAAATTAATGATTTTTGGTGGTAAATAACAAAGTTACGAGGCCAAGTGCAAAATAGGCCAGAGAGCCGATTTTTGGTCCGAGTAGCCGGGGTCATTTTTCGAATTTTTAAAAATAAAAAAAACCAGCTGGGTCTTATGGATACGATTATAGCTTTGATGTTATTATCTACACCCGTAAAATTTGGGGGCAATCTGATTGATGATCATGGTGACTTTCAGCTCTCAATCGAAGATCACCCTGTTCCAAAATCGAAGTTTAAAATTCTTTTTAAAACTTTTTTGACGGAAAAATGTATTAGTCTTTGCATAGTTTTATCCAACTGATAGCACAGACTTATTGCTCAAAATATCCCTACGACTACACCTTCCAAAATTTTTTGACGCAACCTCCAACTCGGTTTATTTCGGGTTTTGATGAATTTTCCTGGCACCAACGGCTGGTTAAAAAAATTCATGAATAAGGCTTTAGGATGCGCTATTCAACTGGTATCCGATAAAAATAAAACGATAATTTTCACAGCGCGACTAAATTTTATAAAATGGTGACAAGATTCGGAAAAAAGCGCGAACCAACCGTTTTGGAAGCCCTAAAAGACGCCCTTCCAAAGAGGTACGGTAGATCGAAATTTTGTAGATGATAGATAAACCCCAGTACTCGATAGCTAAGCAAAGAAAACAGCTGAGTCCCCTTTGGCAATTTAGAAATATTTTTCCAAAGTTCGATTTCGGGACCTCGAAAAATCCATGACCAGGGGGTCGTTGAAAAACTCGAAAATTCATCGATCTCAAAAAATTTTTTAAGATTTTAAGCGATTGTAACGGGCTCGTAGATATTCCACAACAACTGATTTTGAGGTTTTCGCCATAGGTTTTTTCAATATTAAAAATTTACGAAATTTCTCCATACAAAATTTCATTCCTCTCTAACTTTTCAACCAGACCCTCAAAAATTCTCAAATTTTGTAGATACATATCTACTACCTACATTAACTTAAATAGTAAAAATTAGAACCCAGACACCACAGGAAACTGCGAAAAATGCAAATGAAGTTTTGCGGAACGCACATTTTCCGGGTGTCATTTGTATTGATACGTCGCCAAAAATCGAAAAAATCAACTTGTGTTAAATCTTCATACCCAGCATATTTAAGCATTCTGGCATGGTAACGCACCTTCAATTCTCTACCGTTCGCGAGTTATTTTGCCACAAACTCGGATCTTTTTTTTTTGCCCACCCTGTATATAGTAGGATGCCGAAAAATCAGAACGTGGTGAGCGCCAAAAAACAAGGAGAATAGTTACGATAAACGCGCAAAACCGGGGCGGCTAGAAACGGGTACCACAGCTCCGGCTTTTCCTAGATTCCACGCAAGGAACAGAACAAATGGGGCATAGAATAGAATGGTATGGGGGACGGAACGAGGCTTGTCAGCACCCCCGGTGCAAAGCGCGGCGGCTGGCTGGGGATTAGCATACGTCTTGGCGCGCCGCTGGACAACAACAAGTGCCCCGGCCATGTGGACATGGCACACTTAAGACACGACGGTGGTGGTCACTACGACATAGAGCAGATTTTAGAGATGCAAAATATAACTTTTTTAAGACCCTGTGATGCTCAAAAAAATGGAAAACTTCTGGTTCCACTTTCGGTCACTCATTCACAGCTGGACGCGCGGGTCAAGCCCCTCGGAAAATCAGATTGCGGCATTTTGGGGGGATTTGGAGCCGGACGTAGCCCTCAATACGGTTCGAAGGGAAAGAGAGAGCGAGGAGAGTAAGATCAGAACGGAGATTTGGCTCGAAATCGGCTTCAATCGGGAGGTGGAACACATGGAAATTAACGGAATTAAGCGGAATAAACCGTGAAAATACGACAAATAACACTACACGACGATACTTTTCAGAGGGCGAACGTTTTGAGGCATGTAATGTACCGCAACGCATCAAAAGTTCTGTAAAAAACGCTTTCTTTTTTCAAAGGAACACTACGACAAGCCATTTAATGGCGGAAACCGAACGTTTAGCGGAATGTCGCGTACGGGAAGGAATTGCGCTAGACCGCTTAGCGCACCGCTTAGCGTCTTCAAAAATACGAAACACTACCATACTTAACCGAAAACGAGCGGGTAATGTAACGTAGCGAACGGTATGTAAAAAGGAGCGTACCGTTCTAAAAAGAAGACTACTAGTACCGATACTTCATCGAAACGGATCGTTTAGAGGAATGTAACGTACTAGAAGGTAATACCAAGGAGCGTAAAAGCTTCAAGTTTCCGCTGCGCTACGCTACGGCGAAAAGCGAGCCGTTTGAGTAGCGTAACGTACTGGAAGAAATGCACGAGGGAACCAATTGTCTTCAAAAGGACATTACGAGCCGATACTTTTCAGAAATGGAACGTTTAGAGGAATGTAATGTAGTCTGTCCGAAACGTACGGGTAGGCCGACCAATTTAGTTTTTTTCCAATCCCAGATCCCACGGGATGGCTGCAGAGAGAAACAAGAAAACACACGCGTCCGACAGGGAGTCCAGCTCATTTTTCGGGCAGTTTTTTCACCCGTGCACATCCTATCGCTTTTGGGGGAAGGGGACGGCGGGAAAGCGATGCCCCGGCTGATCTCGGACGACATTTCTTAGGGCGAGAGAGAGAGAGAGAGAGAGAGAGAGAGAGAGAGAGAGAGAGAGAAAGAGAGAAGAACCGCGAAAGAAAGAAAACAATTTTCGACTGTTTATGGATGGTGCAAGGGGGAGGATACCCGCTTGGTGGCGGGACCAAATTCGCTAATTGGTGATAGGAAAGGAACGCGCACCGTTCGAAAAATGGAGTGAAAAACGGAAATTTGTTGACGTCTCGAAAATTTAAAGTGATACATAAAAAATAAGCGAGAGAGATGGATAGATAGAGATAGTGAGAGAGAGCGAGGGATAAAGGGTATGGTTGAGAGGAACGAGAAAGCGCGAGCGTGCCAAAGTCAAGAGCGCCGAAGGGAGAGAGAGAGAGAGAGAGAGAGAGAGAGAGAGAGAGAGAGAGAGAGAGATACTCAAAAGTTTCATGTCAATATCCCTTTAAGATCCAAAAGCACCACTTTTAAAGGGATGGTGCAGGCAAGCAAAGAGAGAGCGTGTGAGCGAGATAGAGAGAGATACAGATAGTGAGAGAGAGAGAGCTCATATTTTAACTCATTAGCTCGCTGTTTTAAATCCTACTTTTCCCACCTCTTCCAAGTACCCCTCAACCCCCACAACTCGGAGCAGGTCAAGTATCACCGCCCGGAATCAAAAATTGGGCCGAGTGCCCCTGCAAGATGAAGATGAACGGAAAAGGAAAAGCCCCTTTTTCGAGCTTTGGGGGCCGAGACAGCCCCGTCCGAATCGGGTCACGCAAATATCGAGCGTCTCTCGCCCATCTCTGCGGGCTCTCGATTTTTAGCTCTTTTTCCAGCCCCCCGGAGGGTGACTGATCTCAATCAGCTCCCCCGGTAAAGGCGATCCCCCCCCCCCCACCCCCAGAGCTATCGCGCGCAAAAGGGAAGCCTCGCGCGAGGCCGGGATTTCGACAGTCGATTGGAAGATTGGAAGATAGGGGTAGAGGTTTCATAATGCCGACATTTAGAATGCCGAAATTGGTGATGGCTCCGCTCCAATCCTATCAACACGGCGAGCCAGGGTTTGGTAGGTGTCCCTGGGCTGTCACTCACTCACTTTCTCTCGGTCTCTCTGTCTCTCTCCCCCCCGCCTCTCTCTCTCTCTCTCTCTCTCTTTCTCTCTCTCTCTCTTTCTCTCCCCCCAAAACAACCCATTTTGAGGGAAATGCGAAACGAAAAGTCACGCGAAGATTGGCTCGGGCGATAATTCTAATCGTTATTGGTCAGTTTTAAAGGGGTTGAGATCTATGGATTTTAAGAGGTAAATAGGGCTAGAAATAGGGAAAGAGCGAGAGCGAGAGAGTGTGAGAGAGCAAGAGAGTGAGAACCAGAAGGAGAACGAGACAGTGATACGCAAGGCGATTTTGGCCGTTTAGGGAAAGAGAACGGAAAATGCTAGCAATTTGACTTACTTTAGGTTTCTCTCTCGCTCTCTCGCTCTCTTTTAAAGGAAGCGTGACAGCACCCCATATCCTTATCTACCCCAAAAATCGTTTGCCACACCGGGGTTGTTGGCTTTTCCCCGGCGCCACCGGCAGTTCCGCGCCACGGTCCCTTCCCCCCGAAACGTAATTCGATCCAGCAGTTGACTGCTTGGGTATACGGTATCTGTCCACCCTCACTGTCGATGCGGTTACCCCCCGCTTTGCTTAATGGAAATCGAGGGGGTTGGAATTGGGTGGGTGGTGTCAATTGATGGCTGTCGGAACGGGAGGAGGGAAGGAGAAGGAGCAGGAGCAGGAGCAGGAGGTGGAACTGGTTATGATCGTCGAGTCGGTCGAGGGCAGAAATCAGGGCAATCACTTGAGGAGGTAGAGACGGGTAGCTTGAGCATGGGGTATTTTCGACTCAAAAGTAGAGTACGAAGAGCGTTGGTAGTATCTTATCGGAATCTCAAAGTTCTGACCTCTAAAAATTTACGTTTTTCGCGCGGAGCACCATCTTTGTTTTCTGGAATACGATAGTTTAATAAGTGTTCGTATTCGCTGACTGTAAGGCACTCTAGCGTACGGTTGCGTACTGTAACGTACTGCAGCGTATGTAGCGTACTTTTTAATGGAGTCTATCGAAAAATGGTTTTTATAAGCTGTACTGCAACGTACACAAGCGTAACGTAGCGTACAGAAACGTACTGCAATGGCGTAATGCAGTGCACGATGGCGTACTGTAGCGGACTAAAACCTATTGAAGTAAAAATTCAGCGTCTTTTAGTGATACGGTAGCGTAGGTAGGTAAAACGCGGAACAAATGATGGGAAAAATAATTGGGAGAGGAAAGTGAATGGAAAGTAGATTGGCATGAATAGACTGGTCACTTTCCCAGGAATTCCGGGGCACTCCAGTTGACAAAGGCAGCTGAAAAAAATGCTAAAAATGCTAGAAACATTCGATCAAAAAGTTCCTAAGTGATCTATTAATTCGTAAAAATGGCAGAAACAGCCGGAAAAAAACCCAAAAAAAATGTGGTGAGAAAATGGGGGAGGAATTTTTCGGGGAATGTTTATCGGGGTGCGTGCGGAGCTGAGAATTTAGAGCTGGGCAGCAGCAATGTGATACCGGTGCGAGAAAACGCCGATTTATCACTACGGGTAGCTCCTATCCACCCCCGACAACATAACCCGGATCACCCACACGCACACACCCGTTCTCCAGTAAAAATCGACGGGTGGGGCGGAGGAGGAGGTGGATTTTTAAAGGGATGGTGTCAGCAGCAAGAGACAGCGAGGGCGCGCGAGAGAAAGAGCGAGAAAGGGAGGAGAAAGAGAGAGAGAGAGGAGGAGAGAGAGAGAGAGAGAGAGAGCGAGTGAGAGAGAGAGAAAGAGAGAAAGAGCACCCGTTCCAATCCCTTTAAAAATAGAAGCCGTTGGCAGAAATCGTGTGTTTGCCGCGCTGGTGGTCTGCGGCTGTCCGAGGCGTTTGAGACAAAAACTCTGGGTGCGAGAAGACAGAGTCAGAGAGAGAGAGAGAGAGAGAGAGAGAGAGAAGAGAGAGAGAGCCAAAAACTCCAAGAATTAGAGCGGCGGCCACCCTCGGGGGGAAGGACTGTTTGTTTGTATGTCCGTCCGCCATATTCGGAAGCGCCCCCGGGGGGAACTGTAAAGACAAAGAGCGAGAGAGCATGGAGAGCGAGTGAGAGAGAAAGATACAGAGCAATAGATCCGATCGTCACGGGTCCGGATCTACAGAATCCCACCAAATAGAGGGCAAGCACAACGCATTCGCTATTCATTCACGAAGCGCTGGCAATAGAAGCACATTTTAAAGGGTTGGTGACACGAGGAGGAGCTTGGCGGGGGGCTAGCAGAGATCCTTGGGGAGAAACTTTTGGAAACGCAATACAGGCAGAATTCAAAATTAAAGGGGTTAATGACGAGAGAATTTCTATGGGCAAGCTAGCAGAGACCATTTGAGCTTGAACAAAAAATACGATGGAGCAAAGAAAGAGAAAGTGAGAGAAAGACACAGAGAGAGATAGAGAGAGAGAAGAGAGGAGAGCGAGAAAGCGAGAGATATAGACTAAATTCTGGTGTCGATATCCCTTCAAAAGCAAAAAAAACATCATCTCCAATCCCAGCCAAGCCGCAAAAATCGAAATTGGAGCCGAACCCAGATCCGGAATGACTCCGCTGTGGAGATCAATCAGGATGCGGCATATTTCACGGAGGGCAGGGGGGCATGGTAGAGGAAGAAACACGGGGAGCACGGCCTTGTGGCTCCGTAATAAGGGAAATTATGGCATGGCAGAGAGAGAGAGAGAGAGAGAGAGAGAGAGCGGGGCTAGAGAAGCAGAGCTATGAAGCTGCAGCTGAAGCCGCCTTGGGTGGGTTGGAGAACCCGTTCCACACACCCGGGAAGGGGAAGGGGGATTAATTAAAGGGAGCGTGCCAGCTAAAGCATTGTTCGAAACGGCTAAATCTCTCTCTTTCTCTCTCTCATACTCCCTCTCTCTCGCTCTCTCTCTCACTCTCTCTCACCCAAAAATCTTAATCACTCCGCTCCCATCCAAATTACGCACCCCAAAAAACACAGCTGACCCCTCGCGGCGTCACTTTTTTTGGGCTTGGGCATCGGCGATGGGGATGTGGATATCGGATCGGGGCCGCTTTTTCGATCCGTACGCCACGCTCCTATGCAAGCATCCTGCATCTCAGGGGTGTACAGTATGAAAAATCGATGTCATCATCCCGTTAAATGCAATTTGCCTTTTCCGGCTACGGTAATGATCGAAACACGGGTTTTTCTAGGCGACAAAAGGTCTTTTTTTGGTAAAGAAAAGCGCGCTGAAAATTCACTGGTCAATCACCACCCTCAATTATCGCGTATTATAGTTTATCATCTGTTGATTGCCGGGCGCTGCTAATCAAATTTCTTCCTAGCTCGCTCTTTCCCTCTCTGTCTATCTGCCTCTCTCTGTCACACTCTCTCTCGCTTTCTCTCTCACTCTCTCTGCCTCTCTGCCTCTATCGCTTCTGATCTGTCGCTCTCGCCCCTTGTGTGAAAATTCATCAAATTTGGTGTGGGAAGAACAATGGAGTCGCGGAGCACCAGCCAACGAACAAACGAACAAACGCTTTTCATTCCGTTTCACAACTCACGTGTTCAGGGTTGTGAAATGGACACTAAATTCGGAGAGAGAGCAAGATATAGAGACAGGGCGAGAGAGAGGGAAAGCGAGAGAGAGAGAGAGAGAAAGAGAGAGAGAGAGAGAGAGAGAGAGAGAGAGAGGAAAGAGAGAGCGAGAGAGGGAGAGGGAGCGAGGGGAAAAATAAAATTAACACAAATTCACAGCTGCCGTAAGCAAAAGTAGTTGCGAAAAATCCCTAAATTAACTTCAGAAGCCGTGCAACGCAGAAACTAGCCCTAATTTGCATAGAGTTCAGCGCGTTACGCGAAGTGTGAAGTACGGAGGGGTACAGTAGGCAAATACACGGCCATAGTACAGAACGGAACAAGAGCCACTTGAGAACACCCCCCGACATAGGGTCCCGGCACGAAAGGAGGGAAGAAATGCCCAAGGCTTGTCACAGGAGGAAGCTGCGCGACACAACGCTTTTCGTGAACCAGCAGAAGCACCCGGGGAGAAGCCGTGTTTGTTCCCTGGCGCGTCTTCAGGGAGGGACCGGACACGAAAACGGGGGTGGTTGTGTCTTCAGGCTTGTTCGGTTGGCTGTGTGTTTGTGTGTCTCTCTCGCTATTTCTCTCTCTGTCTCTCTCCCTCTCTCGTTGTCTTTCTCCCTCTCTCTCTCTCGCTGTCTCTCTCTATCTCGCTACTATGAGTGTGTCGATATATTTGTGGCCCCTTTGTCGTGCGTGTGCTGGGCCCCCCCCATCACCCCGCGCCCATCACTCACATCAACGCGCCCGCGCGGAGCGCACCTCGCAACACCTTTGGCGGCGAGCTTTAAAGGGACCGACAAGGCACGATTATTATGGATTTGATGGGAATCGCCCGTTTAAAGGAAGTGTACCAGCAAGACGAGCGCTGAACTCGTTGAACTCGCCGACGTTATAGTACACTTTTACCGGTCGAAAACATGACACCAGTTAAACCTAGCAACCGCAGAAATTGAGAGGCATTCCGCAAATTGCCTCTTCTAGGTCTACCTTGCTAACCTTCAGGAATTACAGTGCTACGAAATTCCAAACTACAGTAAAGAGTAGCGTTGCGGAACAACCACCGTACTCCCCGCCAGCACACAATGGTAGACACGATTGACGCGATGATTCGTGTCAATATTTGACGGCTTAAAGGGGGCAATATTTTCTCGGTTTCTCTCTCTCTCTCGCGCTCTCTCTCTATCTCTCTCTCTCTCTCTCTGCTATTTCTCTCTTACTCTGCCGGTCTCTCTCGCCGGTTGCCTACAGCCGTTCCGGATTCGGTGGGGGAAGACGGTAAATAATGAAAACTGGTAGCGTTGGGAGAGAGAGAGCGAGAGGGAGCGAGAAAGAGAGAGAGAGAGAGAGAGAGAGAGAGAGAGAGAGAGAGCGAAGGAGAGCGAGAGAGCTAGGGCTCGATATAATCTGTCCGGTGTTGTGCCCCGGAACCTGGAACGGAAGACTGGGCCGACCGATTAACCCCGGCGCGGATCTAGCGGTTCACGCTGGGGTCGGCTTAGGGAATTTCTTAAGCCCTACTTGGGATTTTAAGCTGTTTAGTTACGCTCCCCTTAAAACTCAATTTTGTTGCGGAAATTAAAAAAATGGTGGGATGGGGTTTGTGGAATCCATGATTTTTAAGGTGGCGGAACAGCTAGGAAACCAGAATCTCGACGAGAAAAACGCAGTGAAGAGAAAATTTTTGACATCACTTAAGCTTCAATCATGCATTAAAGCGTGATCTACTGTCAAACTAAAGGGAGCGCGACAGCTAGAGAAAGCCGGAAAAATAAGGAAAATTAGGAAAGGAAAAAACTAAGAAATGCAAGCAAAAAATTAAATTTTAGCAAGTTTCAATTCAGAAAATGGCTTGTCTAAACTCCAAGCCAAGCCGACACAAAGGGCTGAGCCTGTGCCTAAAACGAAGCCTAAGCCGACCGTAAGCCAAGCCTATGGAAACGATTAGCTTCATTCGAGGCCTGAGCCGGAGCTTGAGACAAGCCTGTAGGTACGCTTGAGACCAAGCCAACCCTAAACCCAAGCTCAAACCAAAATCGAAGCCAGACGCCAAAAACGGCGGTGCTCGGGGTCAGAAAAGGCGAGGCGATACGATGCGATACGATGGACAGGACAGAAGGAGGACCCCGCTTCGGTGTTCGGAAGATGATTGTCTTCTTCTTCTTCTTCTTCTTCTTCTCCCCTTCTCCTGCCCCCTATCTTTGCTATTCTTTGCCCCCCTCCCGGTTGCTGGTTCTTTTCTGGGCCCACCCCCCCCCGTCCGTTCTGCTCCTGTTTGCACCGTCACGCCTCGCATACACACACACACAAAGATGTGCGGGGTGGCCCTTCAGGTGATGGGACTAGAGGAGGGAAGGGGAGACATGGGTTCTTTGCTGGAGGGGCCAAATGGCCCGGAGGGATGGGTCAGATGATAAGGGAAAAATTTGAAGTGGGAATTTGGTTCTAGAAGATGGACGAAGCTCGTCTTAGCAACACCGATGTAATGGCCAATCGCTTTCTCGCTCTCCCGCGCTCTCTATCTCCAGCTGCCGCTCTCTCTCTCCATCTCTCTCTCTGTCTCTCCCTCTCTCTGTCTCTCCCTTTCTGGCTCTTTCTCTCTCAGTCTCTCTCTGACGCTCTTTTGTCTCTCTCTTTCTCTCTCCTCTCTCTCAGTCTCTCTCTCCATCTCGCTCTCGCTGACACCCTATCTCTCGATCTCTCTCGAGATCATGAATATTGAATTCCAAAAATAGATTGAACCCAGCTAATTTTTAAACCCGTTTTACCCAAATTGAAGCCCTCGAGTGAAAGCCAAGCAACCAACTAGTAAAAGCCGCCGGATATCTGCGCCAGAAATCGGATCAAGATGGAGCGAAGAGTGGAAAAGCCCCCCCCGGGGCTTCAACTCGAGATCGTAATTCGTTGTCTCGCGGAGCAGTCTTCATTGAGTCCCCCCATTAAATCGTCTGATGGGTCTCGGAGCGCTTCGATGTCGACGGAGGTGTCCGTTGATTTTGATCATGTTTATGGTGTTTGTGTTGCTGATGCTAGGGGTGCTGTGGGGCCGGAAGCATACTGTACATCGAGCGATGAATTCTTCACAGGTCAGTGTTTTCTTGGTCGGCAAAGGGTGTTGGCTGGCTTGCCTGAAGAGACAGGATGAGAAAGCGAGAGCGAGAGAGAGCGAGGGGAGAGAGAGAATCAAGAGAGACAAGAGCGAGCAATAGAAAGAGAGCGAGAGGAGCAGAGAGACAGAGAGCGAAACCAAAGAGAAGAGCGAGAAAGAAAAAGAGAGATACAGAGCGAGTGAAAGAGATAGAGAGAGCTTGAGAAATTACCTATTTTACCCTTTAGGACACCCCAGAAGAAGAAGACTACGTCGACGAGGGCCTACGCGCAATCAAAAACAAGGAAAAGCAGCTGCTGGAAGAGAGGAGACAAAAAGCGGAGAGGGCAGAGAAGCAGGAAAATGTTGTCACCACCCGGAAACCGGTGATTTTAATGGGAGTATAGTCAATTAGTGTATTTAGCACTGGGCTACGGTAAAAAGTATGATATAATTCTTGGCTTTCCAGGGCCTTAAAGAATCAGGTTATAGGATTTTTAGAAACGGCAAAAGCGCAGGAAAATCATTGAAAAAAGCGGTGGGCTTTTGAAGAGTTTGTGGAAGGGCTGGACTTGGGTGAGCGAGTTTAGAAAGGTACGGTATTTTGTTTAGCTTTCTGTCACTATCGCTCACTCTCCCTCTCTCTCTCTCTCTCTCTCTCTCTCTCTCTCTCTCCCTCTTGCTCTCGCCGTCCCGTCTCTCTTTCTCTCACTATCGGTTGCTCTCTCTCAAGCCTAAACCCCATTTTTAGAAACCATTCAACATCACTATCTTCAATTCGGACGAAGACGCGGACATTGAGCCCCAGTGGGCCCAGAAAATGGAGGGTCAGGTAGATTTTCTTGGTTTTTTGATTTAACGTTTTTAGACTTGCACCTACTCCCTGGCCAGCCATGAAAAACCGGAGAAGCGGAAGCGGAAAACGGGTGGAGATGGGAGATTACCTTGTGGATATGGATGGATATCGAATGGGATCGAGATGGAGGATGCGGCATTGGCCGAATTGGACGCGGAGGGGAGGACACTGAAAGCACCAATAAAGGAATATGCTAAGCATCGGAAGCCAAAGGAGATGAGGTAAGAGAGAGAAGGAGGGCGAGAGAGAGAGAGGCGCAGAGAGGGAGATAGCTCAAGCGAGAGAGAAAGAAATGAACGGATAGAAAGACAGCTAGAGCGAGAATGACGAGAGAGACAGTGTCCGATAGCACAGGGTTTAAGAGCAGACATGAAGGGTCACAACATTTATTCGGAGCGTGTCCCCGGTGGGGTGACACCTCGTTGAAGTAAATGAGGACAGGGAAGCCGGGTTCGGAGCGGATGACTGAAGCAATCACAACGAGAAACGGGGGCTTTATATACCAGGGAACACAAGGAAATCAGGATGTAAATGAGGGGAAGGGATGGTTATTGGCTTGGTCTTCCGGTCATTCTGCATGCGCATGCGGTCGCGGGATCGCGACAGACAGAGAGATAGAGAAAGGAAAGGTTAGAGAAAATACCTTACAGAAACAGAGAGAAAGAGAAACTGTTAAACAGTGAGAGCGCGAGAGAGAGCTGCAGATCCACTTTCTTAAAGGCACAGTTACACCTTTCCAGCGGCCCAATCGACCCAATCTCCAACGTCCTCATCTACCTGCTCCCCAGCATGGGTTTTGCTGAGGTGACCCTAAAGTTAATTCCCCCAATTTCCATCCATCCAGATCGAGCAGAGAATGCCGCTCACCCATCGTCTTTTCCAAAAGTATGGCGTCGTCGATTTCCCAGGTAAATCGGCAAATCGTCACGGCTAGCCTGCCCTGTTTAGGCGATTTTTAGAGCGCAGCATTTTTAGGTTTTCACCGTACGTCGGATGGTCCGTTACCATCCCTACTTCCGTTGCTAACTGGGCGGAACATGAGCAGTTTGCCGAATATTTTGTGGGCTTCGGGCAATCGATCTCTCTCCCTCTCTCTCCCTCTCTCTATCACTGTTTCGCCTTTTTACTCCCCCCTTGTCAGCGCAACCGATCCACCCTCCGCCTCCGAACACCTCGAAGACCTCGTCCCTCTAATTTTTGCCAGTTTCTCCTCGGCCGGCTACTCGACTGCATTTGCTGAACATGGCCGAGGTATATCTCAATCTTTATTCTACCGTAAACACAATTTTTCTAACCAGATTATTTCCGTAAAATCCGTCGTACTCTATCTCGCAGCGAAGCTAGCCGGGGTCGTTTCTCGGGTTTTCGAAGCGCGGCTTGGGAAGTGAGGGCCCGAGTGATTTTCGTTGTTGCCTAGAAATCTTTGGTTACGATAGAGCGAGAGAGAGAGAGAGAAAGAGAGAGAGAGAGAGAGAAAGAGGAGAGAGAGAGAGAGAGAGAGAGAGAGAGAGAAGGAGAGAAGGAGAGAGATACTGACCCGTTTGTAAAGTACGCTGGAATGAGCACGAAGTGTGGAGAGGTTTTGTTCAACTAGCACTCCTGAAAATAAGTTTATAAACTTTCTATCATTTGCTGGTGCTCACTTTCGCTCTCTCTCTCTCGCTTCCTCTCTCTCTCTCACTCTCTCTCTCTACTTACCAAAACTGAGGGCGTCCTTGTGAAGCTGGGCGGGGCAGGAATTAGCCAATCTTTTTTGGGATCTCTTCAAATACAGTAGCCGCTCAACCCTCGTCTGAACGGCTTCGCGTCGTGCCGGCTCCATTGTCGAGACTAGGTCAGCGAGGAGACTCGCTGAAAATAACTTGCTTGGACGCTCCCATTAAAGCATCTCTCGCTCTCTCACACTCTCTCGCTCTGTCTCTCACCAACCGTAAGGACCATCCACAAATTCCGTTTCTTTCCGCTCTTCCGCCACCTCAGCAATTTCCGCGTAGGTGTTGTCAAGCTTGGCGACAATGTTCTGAAAAAAATCATTTAAAATTTATTCCTATGATTTCGTGAAAAGCAAGAAGTTTCGCATCAGGCGGGGGTCGAACCCGGGTCCTGTGGGTGGCGAGCGAGAGCTTTAGCAATGCACCAAAGGTGAATTCACGTTTTTCAGGTTAACCCCGCTTGAAACTTACCCTTGGGTCCAGGTTATAATAATACGGGCGTGGGGAGGAGGAGGGTAAATTAGCATACATGGTGAGGATGGTAGTGGAAATGGAGCGATAATAAATGCTGAGAGTTGGGGCCCGTGAATGGCTGGAGGGGGCGTATCCCAATAGGACTGCAGATGGGTACCGTACCCCTGGCATGGGAAAGATGCCCTCCGGGTAGAACACACACTTCCAGCTGGCTCTCTCTCTCTCTATCTCTCTCTCTGTCTCTCTCTCGCTCCGTTTCGCACCTCTCTAATGGTCTGAATAATTCCCAACCCCCCTTGGGATTCGGGTCCTTTATAATAGGATAATTTCCAGGGAAATTAAGCTTTACAAAATGCTGTTTTGGACCTTGCTCCCAAGCGATCAAAGACCGGTGAATTTCTTTGAACGATCAAACAATCTCTGTTAGTCGCAAGGGAATTCCTAAAGGATCTCTGCTAGCTGCCTACAGAATTCACAAATGACCTCTGCCAGCTGCTAGAATTTCAAAAGGGCCTCTGCTAGCCAAACTAAAAATTCTGTAAAATTCTCTGGCAGCTGGTCCGGTTCTCAAATGATCTCTGCTAGCTTAGAGGAATTCCTAAATTTCCAAAAAATTTCCGGAACCCAAATGGCCCTGACCCAATTCCAAAAAATCTCTGCTAGTTGTTGCGTAAATCTCTAAACTTTTTCAGCTAGCACTATTTCCACTTTTTAAGGCCTCTTCGAGCCTCCATTCGGCACCCGCCCACTGCAAGAACATCTTCGCGTCAAGGGAGAATGTCAGCAACGGGTACGGTGGAATTCCGAAGGCCTACTACTGACGTTTTCTAGCTACTTTTCGAGGGTGTCGAGCGCTTCCTCGCCGAGCAGCGCGCATTGCAAAAGCGACGTTTCGTTTTTGTATCGCTTCATCGGCACAGGGTCGAGGAGTACGGTAGGGATACGGTAGAAATACGGCAAAGTAAAAATTCGTATTTTGGCGGATTACGGTGAAAATACGGGAGCAAGAGCTTTAGATTATCGTTCGAACAAAAAATACTGCAAAATTGCGGTGGAACTCGGCAAAAAAAATCACCAAATCCTTCAGATTCTCACATCTATGATCATCTACAAAAGCTCGCCGAAGGTCGCTTCTTCAATTCGATATTTTCCGTCTTTCTATCGCTCGATCCGGGGAAGAATTTGGGGAATCAAAGAGCGGTTCGTACTTTGCCGTAAAAATACGGTTAGAAACACAAAAAAAAACATTAATTCTAGCTCCGCCCCTTTTTGACCATCTTCGCGTCGAGCAGCACGACGAAACGACGATTAGTTGAGTGAGTATCCATAGTAGAGAGCAGTTGGGGAATTTGGTAGGCTAGCAGAGACAATTTCGGAGTGCTAACTAAAATAAAATGAGGTTTTTATGCCGTGGTTTCAGGAATCGCCATCGGCCGATCACTCCCTTTGATTTGCATGCGACGCTGCTCGACTTGCTGGGGCTCAAGGCGGTAGAGGAGCAACAGCGTGCGGGTACCAAGCTCTTACAACGCATTAATGGGAATTTAGGGAAAGGGCAATCCTTGCTGGAAGCGATTCCAAAATCGAGGGGCTGCCTTGAGGTTCGTCTTTTTTACGGGGGTTCGGAAGCTAAGGTCTGGCCAGTCCCAAAATCCCCTGTGCTAACTGGCCATAAAAATTCCGCAAAAGTCAGTGCTAGTTGCCTAACTTGAGAATTTTTCATTCCACACAAAACTTAACGATTTTTCCGCAAAAAATCCCCGAATTTCAACCAAGATTTCGACTAAAAAAGGATTGGTAAAAATAAGAGGAAAAAAGAATAAAAAAGGATCCCTGCTAGATTCCCCAAAGATATCTGCTAGCCTCCTGTCTTCTAGGGCCCTTTAAAACCTCCTAAAATCCTAAAAAAATCAGGCTCAAATCCCGTTGCACCACTGCACCTGCCAGACAACGAGGATCCTACGCGGCGAGGAGCTGGCCGGGATTGAGAAGGTTGTACTTTGGAGTTTGCGGAATTCTGAAATCTAGGCCGGCCTGGCAATCCTGCTGCACACACTCGACTACCGCTGCGCCGAGGAGGACTGCGGGTTTTTGAAGGCGGCCAAAGTCGTGTCTGTAGAATGGTGCGTGCCGGCGTTTTTCGAATTCCAGCCATAATACCGACATCTATAATACCGACAACCAAAGTACCGAAATCCAAAATCCCGTCAGCCAAAACACCGATAGCTATGATCCAGACAGCCTAAACCCCGATTGCCATAACCCGGCCAAAACCCCCGGAATACCGACAGCGATAATACCGACAGCCAAAATACCGACAGCTAAAATCTCGAAAGCCAAAATACCGACAACGAGCGTTCCGAAATCCAAAATACCGACAGCCAAAATATCAACGGCCATAATTTTACGGCCCTTTTAAGCAGATATTTGGGATGTCGGGATTTTGAACTGTCGAAAGGTTGGTTATCGTCATTTTTGCATCTCGGGATTTGGTTGACGGGATTTTGAACTGCCGGCATTTTCGCTGTCGGGATTTCGGCGTCCCCAATTTTTTTGGTTGCAGCAGAGGTGTAGCCGGTAGCCGAGAAAAATTGTAGTCTGTAGCCCGTCGAAGCGTGATAACATTTTTATATCTTTTGTAGTCTGTAGCCTGTAGTGATATCAAGTTCTAGGCGTGCCCCAAACGAGGATTTCCTCTCGTATTCCGGCGTTGTTTCGAACAGTACCGAGACCCCGGTATTCAACGCTAAACGGCGGCCCGTCGAGGGGTTTCTTGATCTACAGATTCAACTGCCTCGCGCTAGGATTACGGTGGGTGGTACAGAATCCAAAAAAAATTATCTGAACGGCTACGGCACATCTGAATTCAGGCGCTACTGTATCTGAACGTGGTGACGCGGCGCGCTAGCATCGATGTGGCCGGGATACGGGGTCGTATCGACAGTTCTTCGGGTGTGCAGAGGAGTGGGCAAGAACCGATCGATTGGAGGGAGATGTTGAATATTCATTGGGAGCAATGATAAAATTTTTTTAAGGCTTGGAACCACGATTCTGGATTGGGGGAGAGAGCGAGAGAGTGAGAGAGAGCGCGAGAGAGAAAGATATAGATAGAGAGGGGTAAGAGAGAGAGAGAGAGAGAGAGAGAGAGAGAGAAAGAGAGCGATAGAGAGAGGGTGAGTGAGAGAGAAAGCGATAGAGCGAGAGAGTGAGTGAGAGACAGAGTTAGTCAGAGAGACCGAGAACGATAGACAGAGAGATAGAGACACAAAGAGACAGATCGAAAGAAATAAAGAGACAGAGCGAGAGAGCGAGAGAATGAGTGAGAGAGGAAAAACCAAATTGGTATTTTTAAACCCTGCTTATATCCTCAGGCTCGATTTTCCGACCAAATCGAGCAGTTAGCAGCTCGCATGACGCCCGGCATCTGGTCGAGGCGCAAAATTGGATCCCATTGCCGGCTAAAAATGTCACAAAAAATATTTTGAAATACTTAAAATGTATTTTGGGAACGTTTTTCGCGTTTTATATGGAAAAAAGACGGCATTTCAGCGAAAAACGAGCAGAAGCGGGATAAAAGTCAAAGGAAACAAACATCAATGTTCTATTTTTGGCCATGCCGGCCTATTATCTTATCTCTGTCCGCCTAATAAGTGACCCAACGCGGCGGGCGTCCAAATCGACACGAAATTATCTTCGATCTGGTCGTTTTTTGATCGCGTAATCGGATATTTATAAAGATTCCAGCTAGCTATGCGTAAAACATGGTACGGTGACTTTTATGTTACGGAAGATTGGCGGGATGAGCATTGGAGGGAATGGTTTCGGATGATTGAAAAGGTTTGTGAAAAATCACTCTCAGTCGTTCGCTCTCTCTTCTCTCTCTCTCTCTCGCTCTACCTCTCTCTTTTAGGAAGGCTGGGTTGCCTATGACAAATCGGCGATGGCCCTCTACCCAAAGTGGGAGGGCGCAAGACTGGCGGTCGCGCTGGATGGGAAAAGTCTGTTTTTTTAACTGAAATTTCGGTGTTTCACGAGTGACGGTCGCGTTGCGCTAGGTCTCAACCGCGACGCGACCGCTGCGCTGCGCTCAACCTCAAACCTAACTAAAATTCAGCCGACAAATTCCTCGGATGTTTCGTGTGGTCGGAATTCGATGGTATGGCTGCCATGGATGCGTATAATGTGGTGGGTACGGTAGTTTTAGTGTATTTTAGCGGCATTTCTAGGTTCTTGCTGTCATACCCCCTTTAAAGACTTAAAGACCTCTTTTTTCAGCTCCCGGAAGCGCAGGGGCGTGGCGTGGGGCGTGGCCTGTGGGACTACACGATGGTCCGCTCCGTTCCACCCCAACTGACCCGAGCCATGAGGGCCAGTAAGTCTATATCAAGCCCGTTTTGCCTTGCCAATCCCTTGAAAGTTCAAAACCACTAATTTGAGTCCCCGAGCACCTCGAGCGCTATATGAAGCTGGGCTGGCCACATCGAGGGCCGGTACAGTGCGAAATGTATTGTAGCCCGGCGGAGTTGAAGGTTCTGTCTCCGCGTGGTATACGGTAATTTGGGAGTCTTTTAGGCGACTTGTTCGTCGGGGTTGACAATGTGCCAAGCGTCGGGTTCTGGAGAATTCGTCGAGATCCAGAGACTTGATGAGAAGGGTCGGGAGGCGTTGTTACGATTGGATACTATGGTAGGTTGGAGAGAGAGAGAGAGCGAGAGAGAGAGAGTGAGTGAGTGAGTGAGTGAGTGAGTGAGTGAGTGAGTGAGAGAACGGTAGCGAAAGAGAGCGAACGAACGCAGGTGTTGAGAGAGACAATTAGCCAAAGAGAGAGAGTGAGAGAGAGAGAGAGAGAGAAAGAGAGAGAGAGAGATTGAAAGAAACTGTTTTTGAAGGTAACTGGCCGTAATCGTCGCAAATTATGGACTCAACTTTTAAAGTTAGACTTTCTAAAAGGCGGAATTCTACTCGAATCTGATGGGGAGGTAATTTTGCTACCGTAACCTTCCCCCAAGCTTCTTTTAGGTTTCAGCAATGTGCCTATTGATACCAACTGTCGGTGATAGAGATTGGAGATTGGCGCCGGTATTTGGGCGAAGTCTAGGCGCAACGCTTTGGCTTCTTAAAGAGGTGATAGGTTGGTGTAACAACGACGCAGCAGAAACCCGTTAAAAAACTACTTTAGATTCATCAAACCTACCGCCATCAGCCCGGCTTCACGTCCACTTCACCGACACGACCACCGGATTCTATACCATGCTCCCACTGCTCGAAAAGTGCACCCAGAGACGCCGAGAATTCTACGCCACCACCCTATACGATCGCCCGTACCGTAACCCGGTCGACACGGATCTCGTCTACGTTATTCACGACAATTTTTTGCACTTTGACATGTGAAATAAAGATGATTTTCTAACATTTTTCTCGATTCTGTAACTTTTTACTGACTTTCTAACTTTTTTGCTGATTTTCTAAAATTTTCCGTAAATTTTTCGCATTCACCCGATGGCTTACCAATTTTATGAAGCAAGAGATCATTTATCTACAGTAACCGTATAGCACAGACTAACAAAAAACAACATGCAATTCCTTTGTACACCACGGCTACTCGTCGTGGAAAATTGTCGACGAGTTCCGGGTCCGGCAGACGACTTCCAGCCGCATCACAAAGTCGTCCCGTTTTGCGACGCCTGAAATTTTCGTTTCCTTACGGTATATCAAACTGTCTTACCGATAAATTGTACGGGCTTGCTGCGACCCGAGACGACAATTTCGATAGATTTCCTGGTGCCGGCCAGCAGCGACAGGGTTCGGAGGATCGAGATCTAAAATGTGGGTGTTACTAGGCGCGTAGCGTAGCGTACAAACCTTTCTGACCGACCTGATGTCCTCGACGACGAGCAGGGGCGCCGGATGCTCGGCTTTTCCCTTTTGCTTGAACACGAGCGCCCTAAAATGGTCCCTCATTGAAGATCGGTCCTAAAAACCCACCGATCGGTCAGGTAGAGGATGCCCTGGCTGATGCCCTTCGGGAACCGCTTTTCCTTGTCGTTAAGGACGCAGCTTCGGACTGAAAAAGGCGTGTTGCGTACCCAATAAAATTCGCTTACATGCGATCACATTGTCCAGCATCGGGTCGCTGCCGTTGCTCAAGCTGTCATCGTCCTGGAATTAAAAAACATAGATACAGAGCCAAAATTGCCGCATGTCGAAATCGTAATTTAGCAATTGTGGGACATTATTTAGCGAAATTCCCGAAAAACCTGGCTCTTGAAAAACCTCGAATCGATATCCTGAATTTTCCACATTCTGATCTTTTCGTTACATCTCTATAACTACGATACCTCAAGCGAGCTGAGTCCGGCATCTTCCGATGAAGCATGGAAAATCACGGGCTTCGACGGTGCCTGCGGGCTTGGCATTGGAGAGATAGAAGACTTCTTCCTCAGGCCCGGCTCCAGAACCTGAATACGAAATTTAGCAAGGATTTGATAAGTATTAATGATTTTAACACTATTTGTAAGTTTCTCATGCCTTTGGTAAGGTCGGCGAAATGCTAAAAAGGATGTGGCATGCGAAACTCACGCAGAAGCTGCGGGTACTTTGCGAAGCTGTTAACGTCTGGAAACAACGGGGGGAACTGAGGGTAGTGTTAGGGAAGGGGAGAATTATCAAAATTTAATGAAAATACAAAAAAAAATTGCAAAAATACGAACATTGACCGTTGACAGCTGATTCAGGTCAAAATTGCTGCCCATTTTCGACTGGAATATCTCGCCGTTGCAGATGGAGCGGCGCGGGGTGTGAAGCCGCGATTGTAGGGAGTGCAGGCTGCCGGCGGCCGACTAAAAAATGATTTAATAAGTTCTAAAGCTTAAGCTAACCGGGCTTTCGGTGAAAATCTTCGGGATCGACTTGTGTTCGCTTATCGCAGGTCGCAGCGATTTTTGCTTGAGCGGCAGGTTGCGGTAGAAGTAGCTGAAAAGACGACTCAAAAATCGCTATCGGAAAACCTACCCATAGGTGTCAAGCCGATAGCGAAGCAGCGGGAATTTCTTGAACAGGAATGTCGTCAGGAAAATTCGTACGCCGAGTGCGGCCACTAAAAGTGAAATGGTAAACGTAGCAAAAAAATTAAGAAAATATAGCTAACAAAATAGAAAATACTTTTCAACACGTACCACACCATCCAATGCACGTTCCAGTCGTGAAGGCGAGCGACCAGGCGAGCCAGTAAACGAGAAGCCCGTAGAAGATCTTGGTCACCTCGGGGTCTCGCCAGGTCAACAGCCTAAACCATGGATTGGAGGCAACAAAAAAAAATGGACTTACGTTTCGAGCTTTTCCAAGAAGCCTGCTGCCAAACTCAACAGTCGCTGCCCGACCTTGGCCACCTCGTAGATCACCTGGGCGCCGGTGATGTCAAATTTTGGCATCGGGATATCTTTTCTGGGCAGGAAGTTGAGGCCAATGTCGATGTTTCTAAAAAAGCGTCAATATTAGATACTGAAAACGCGTTCACTTCTTCGACTTCAGGTAGTTGAGGCTCAACTGCAGCCAGAAGAGCGCGATCAGCAGCGAGGCGAGCCAGCCGCGGTAGAGGGAGTAGAAAAAGACCTGAACACCCAGAATTTAATTTCTACGCTCAGAAACTGACCAGCATCAGAAGCAGCGTGGCTAGAGGATTCTTCCAAAGTAGCAGATCGTAGAGGGCTGCTGCGCATTGGATGAATGGATGGCTGGCGGCGTCTAAAAAGATACATATTCCGAAAATAAACAACTACAAATTGCATTGGACAGATATAAAAGCAAATACTCGCTTTTATTTTTAAAAACTCACAGCATCTCCTGATATCCCGTCTCAACTGGACGGCACTCAACCGTGTGTTGTCCCCGCTCATGTCGTGGTCTTTTTGTGGGCTCTAAAAACCAGGTTTTTTGAAGAGCAAATTTTACCTCGAATGCTTCAACAATGTCTTCCAAGAAGTGTGTACCCTCAGCACGCACTCTCGTCCAGATCGAACAGGACGGTCCCGGGGAACATTCTAGAGCTTCATCGGCGCTGGAGATGCTGGTGCTCTCGTCGGGGAGGCAGGGCAGGCTTTCTCTTAAAAATTGTAAAGTTATAACCATCAGAAAAGCCGGTATAAAGGGCTAAAAATCAGGGCAAAAAATTCGAACCTGATGACATAAGGGCGTGGCGAGGAGTCCTTGGGCCGGTGCGCCGAGCGAACCATTTTTCTGAATTTACGATGATGTCTGAGAATTGGTGGGGCCATGGTAGCTGGGCTTCCAAGATGAAATTCTCTAGTTTCAGGGTATTTGAAGGGCGAGGCGATTTGTTTGTTGATGCGTCATTATTAGCGTGGGCGACTAGAGGCTTGCCGATAATAAAAGGCGGCGTTTTGGAAAGTACTCCGGTATAGTCGGTAATCAGCAGAAGCATAAACACAAAAGAGCAGCGCGTGGCGTGAAAATGACAATTTCTTGTAGATAGATTGTTTTTTATTTGACACAGAAACCCCCTCGTCATTTTCAAACTATGGCGCAGGTACTTTACGAAGGTCTATGATGGCCAAAAGCTAATAGTAATTTTAAAAAACGCGCTGTACATCTATTCTACATCTTTAAAACCCCCAAAAATTGATACCTGTTATTATCTTCCTGCTTCTCCTCGTCCCGGTCCTCGTTTCCGCCGTCGAAATCGGCGGTCAGCGCGGAGACTGCAAAAAAAAGATATTAAACATTTTTAAGGTGCGAACGGCACGAGACGGATGAAAAGCTGCGCTGTGTAATAGCGGATGTGGAAGAGCCGCTGAATTGAGTGGACATGCAGGCACAGACAAACAAATGGCTGTGACAATGGCCTGGAGGGGGGATGGGAAGAACAAGTTTGAAGCAGCTTTTGCTTGTGAAGATTCTAGCCTACTTTTTTAGCCTTCTAGAAGCTACATAATACAAGCCAAGAAACCTAAACCAGAAATTTTCGAATTTTTGGGTTCTAAACGCGAGAGCGCGGTTGATCTTGTTTTTGCTTGCCTACTTCCTTAGCTTTATAAAGAGTACAAAAACTAATCAAGCAGGATCTAAACCAACAATTCCCGAATTTTCAGGGTCTGAAAACGAGAGGTCGAGCGAGAGCGCGCGCTTGGAAACAAGTTTTGATGCAGCTCAGCCCTGCAACACACCTAATCACCAGCGCTAAAACAGCTGGCTGGTATGCGTGGAAGAAAAAGTCGCAAAGTGGATGGCCTTCATGCCGGAGGCTCGAGATTCGGAACAGTCTAAGGAAGAGCGGGTGCAAAGAAAAAGCCGATACGATGATTGAACCGGTCCCGTAGGCACCGGCGCTCCTTGAATCCCCCCCGCGCCGCCAAGCTTTCCGTTCCCCGCGGCAAATTTACATATACCAGCAGCTGGCGGCTAAAGTGTCTTTGGACGATATAAACTTGATGAACGTCCCTAGAGCGGAAAATTAGAGAAAACAGGGTTCTGGCTCGGATGCGGGGGATAGGGGGAGGAGTAGGGCTAAGTTGCCTTATTCAACTGAAGTAGTAATAAAACAAACTATATTTCTAGTATTTTTAAGCAGTTTCCGGTTACTAAAAACCTAAAAATAGCTTTAAATTTGAAATCTTGAATTTTTGGTTGAAAATTCATGAAATAATAATATTTTCGAAAATTTGGGTCAATTGTTGTCTCAAAAAAACCGCGAAAGTGCTATTACTGCCATTTTTCATTCTAAAGCGTTGATCGAAACAATGAGAACGTTAGGTTTCTCCGCGCGACGAATCACGGCGAAAAATACACCTAAAATGTAGAAAAACGATACCTGGCAAAATTCTGGGCCCATCAACGAGGAGTCGAATAGGAAAGTAATTAGTCGCCGGCATTTTTTTTAGGTAAATAAACCAGAAAACTCTAAGGATAATCGACCACTATTATACCCCGAACAAGACCGTATATAGCGCAAGAATTTCCTAGAAAACCCTACAAAACAGCCACGCGAAATGCATTGCCAATCTAATGACTCAGTCCCGAGCCATAACGCGCCACGGGGTTTGCCAGAAGCGCTTGGTGTCGAAATCGGCGAAGGTTTTGGGCTTGTTGAGGGAAACGTCATTTCTTCTCATTTTTCTTCCCGATGTCCACCTCGGCAAAAAAGGGCTGAAGGGGGACAAAGTAGATGGTTATCGGCCCCCCGCAGCACAGCCACTCCGTATTTTCTCGGCTCGACAAGCAAGCCGAGCCGAAAGCCCGAAATTTATAGCAAACAACGCGTATTTTGAAGAGGAACCAGAGGTTAGGGTGACGAAGAAGACGGAAAACAAGGAAAGGACAAAAACTGTAGCGAAGTGGGAATTTCCAAGGGGTGCACAGAGACTGGGCGTCGAAAGGAGCGAGGTGTGTAGTCTGTTTCGAAACGTAGGGCTATTACAGGATACTACGAAACCGGAACTATACTCAAGATTATTACAGGATACTACGAAACCGGAACTATACTCAAGATTTTAAGGCAGTAAAATTACACAAAATCTGGAGAATGTTCCAGGCGCGCGCAGAGTCTGCGTGCTAAAAGCAGGATCATGTAGTTCAAGTTCTATGCTACTATGTACAGTAGAAACTTGTGGTTTTTGCAACTCCAGAACCGGAAAATGAGCATATCCAAGGCGCGCGCATAGTCTGCGTGCTAAAAGGAGCTTGATGTAGCCTAAGTTTTAGGAACGCCGCGCTACCATGTACAGGAAAAACCATTTTTTCAGCATTAAAACCCAAGAAATGATATGATTATAGGCGCGGCGTCTGCATGATAGGAGGAGCTTCCTGTAGTCTAAGTACGCTACTATGAACAGTAGAAAGATGCGGTTTTTGCAATAGTCCAAAAAATGAGGAAATGACCGGCAGCCTAGAGGGATGGGGGGCTATTAGCAATGTCTCGAGAGCGCCCACCCGAAATGGTCAGACCGTACGGTTCAAGTGGTCTCCTTTCGGCACTTTCTTTATGTTCCGAGGGGAGGAAGCGAATGGAGTGCGGGGGAAAGAAAGCACGAGCTGTCCCTCCCCGCTCCTGAAATGAGCCGGAAATGGACTGTGAAGAGGGTCGGAGGGTTTCCAAATTGAACTCTTCAGGTGGGATCGAGTGGGATCAGGTTACTGACGAATTTCGGATTTTTCGAATTATCGGGGGGGGGACAACTTTTCTAAGGGTCCAATTTTTCTAAGAAGACGACTTTATTTATTTTATGACTAGCACTATTAAAACACTTGTTACAAGGTATTTCTGGACTTATATGAAAATTTGCCCCCCGTTAATGGGAAAGAACGTGGCTGTTAGTTTTGAAGTTTGAGCAAATGTGAGCAGCTCTCGATTTCCACCCTGAAATGTTTAAAACTTCAAGTTTCGTGTTGTGATTTTTCAAAAATGTTGTTGATTTGGAGATGTTTTAACTGAATCTTTGAAAGTTGCGGAAAGGCTTTTTGGCGTTGTCGAGGCTTTAAAGCGATGGGTAACCCCGTTTTCAACTACTCAAAATACCAAAAACACAACCAATCCGTGGCAATAGAACAAAAACGAGTAATCTTACGAAATTATTGCCCAAAAATGGCCAGGTGCAGCTGTGCATAGCGCCAGCGAACCAGCTCACGGGGTAAATTATCGTGAAAAAGTACAGCGCCGGCTGGGAGCCGTCGCCGGGGTGATGCGTATCCCCCCGTAAACGAAAATAAATATGAGGGATCTCGGGGTGGGGAATTTCGGAGGAAATGAGGAGAGGATATCCGTTCCTCGGCGGCCCTCGTCCCCATCCTCTGACCTCCAAAGCGCGAAAAAAACGAGCAGCAGCAGCACCGGGATTTCGCGACCGCGGAATTGGGGCGGACCCGCCGGTGTGGATATGCTATATAGCGATGCTATACACATCAATTTGCGCGCTATGATAGCTGGTTCGTGGGGGGTTTTTTACCAAAAGCGGAAACAAACACAGAAATGAGGTCATGCCGGCGCTGGTAGCGCTGGTCCTGGTTTGGAAAAGTGTCTGGAAGTACGAATTCTACGCAAAAACGTTCCGAAATTTTTCAATGCAGCTTTCGCACGATTCTATGGACCTTTTTCTACAGAAATAGGGGTCTATAACGCGCTTTTTTTGTTATTTTATAAATCGCTGTTGGGAAATTGCTACGTGGAGAAGAACGAAACGACGAAAAAACTGGAAACTTCTGAAGCAAATATAGAAATAAGATTTTAAATTGTTAAAAGCTATAGTAGCTTTCGAAAAATGGAAATAAAAAGAATATTAAACACAAACAAACAAAAGAATAAAACAACGAGAAAACGCGTTTACAGGAGCCCCTCGTAGCCGACGCAATCGGGACAAGATGCTCCATTAGACGGCTTTAAGTCTGGATTGCGTTTTCGAATTTTTAGCTGAGAATTTTATGAGCGACTTTAACCAGTTTGCTTGAAACGTAACAACTTTACGAATTTTTATTTAACAAATGCAAAAAATATCGGTTTTCCATAAAAAATGGCCAATTTTAGCTAAAATTTCAGCTAAAACGTTTCTCTAAGGTTTTTGGATTGCTTTTCCACTCAAATATAGTTATTTTTCTGCAAAATACTACTAAAACATTTACATCGTAGAAAAAACACTTATTACGTCACTATCCATTGCTGGAGTTATAGGAAAAGTTGGTCGCCCCCCCCCCCCGATAATGCGAAAGAACCAGTTTTTCAAAACGCGGGGATAGACAATCGTATTCGAGCTCGATTTCTTAACTGCCTGCAGGTGAGGATCGGTTACCGTACCATTTAACGCTTACAAAAGACGCCGATCTCACCCAATTATAAAACGTCTAATCCCGATGCCTGGGGACCAGGTGCCTCTTGGCGGCGGCGGCGGTATTGCGCGGGGATCATCCTCCCCGACCGTCATCAGCCACATTCCCTTGGTAATTGTCATCAGGTCTAGAGGGCTTACTGCTCTTGTAAAAAGGTATAAAAGTAGTCTAGAATTTAGGAAATGAGGATTGGAAATTTCTAGGGTACTTTGACGTACTATAGGTTGCTGTAGAGTAGTTGTAATTCCTAGCAAAATGCATCCAGCGGACTTCGTTAAATTCCTATAAACTGACGCCTATGGTCTACTGGATCAGAAAAAAGGCTGGAACATGGGCCCATAGCCCTCACGCTCATCCCAAAAACCGTATCTTCGCTAGAATCTGCGCCTGGAGATGATTATCGCGCGGTCCCTCAAACCCTTTGAATCTCAAAAAACACGGAGGAGGCTGAAAATTGGCGAGGAAGGGAGAAGGCCAGAGATGATCGGCAACCCGAGGCGATTTGGGGGAGAGTATTTTTGACGAGGTAGAAAGTAAAATACGAATTTGTGTGATACCTTTCGAAAATTACTGCGCGGCTCAACGCGTAAAAAACGCAAAGGAGTATACCTTTTTTGACGATGCAACGTTTAGCGCTAGTGGTCTTTACCCTCAACAGCTTTTAAGCTTTAACTTTTTTAGTACTTACTTTTTTTTAAGGTTTAACGCATATTTTAGCTGCAGGCGGTGCTAAAACTTTAAAGTGATAATTTTCAAGCGATACCTACACGATAAAAAGGAGAAAGGTAAAATGGAAATTTGCAAAGGGCGCACAAAGTAGCGTGTACTGCGGAGCACGACGTACTCGAGTCTCGACTACGCTAGGTGACTTTCCCTTGTCTAGGTTCCTTTAGTTAAAGGATCTCTGAAACCTACACGCGAAATCGCCAAATTCATTGGGTAGAAGTCACAGATTTTGTGCGTTAATGTGCGCTTCGCGTTGCCAGAGACCCGCTGTCTTCATTAATACTTTGCCAACGCATTTAGCTTTGAGTCAAGTATTAGTATACAGCGTTAAAAGCATCCATTTCCACCCAAAATCACCCACCAAAGTCGTAGTTCTTGCGGATAATCTCGAAAATGCTAAAGTCGATGCCGCGTCGCTGCTGAAATAGCTAGTGGGACTTGGGATTGTTGTCAGGCGACTGACTTGATCCTTATTTTGGCGTTCCTGTTTCTCCTGGTGTTTTCCTTCGTGGTCCATTTGGTCAAGTTGGTTCTCGCTGCCGCTACGCCTGCAAATAGCAGAAGCTTTTCTCCGTAAGTCGATTTTAAAAAATCACGCGTAGCGCGTCGCAATCCTGGTTAACGTTAAAACTGATACTTCAATGAAACACTGGTTGTCCCTGTTGCCGTTGGGTGCATGTTCTCACCCCGCCCCCAGCCATCCATTGCACTAACCTTCGGGCGCCGATCATCTTGGGTACTTGCAGCATAGCACTTCCGATTTTTGGTGAGCTGTAAAAGAAGGTAGAAGGTAGAGTATGGCGTTGTGAGGCCACCTACTGGGAAGTCTACTTTGAATGTGGCTTTGTTTTCCATGCGCACCTCTTGTCAACCTGTCCACCGTCTCACGGATTCCTTACAAAAAACTGGTTCCCCGTGGGCTGTTGGGTGCACATCTGGGGGAAAAAGAAAATCAAGGAAATGAAGAAATAGCAACCGTTGGCGTTTTTTTGTTGTTTAGAGGGGGGTGGTTGCCCTTTCGTGTGTGCATGATGCCACAGTTACACACAGCGTAATACACACTGTTTGAAGTTTTCTTGATGTTCGAGAGGTCAGCCACATCGTGTACAATTGGGTAAAGTTTAGGAGAAAGTACAGGGTAACTCGAAGAAATTTTTGGGGTAGACAGAGCTTTTCTCACGACGCGGCGTGCGCACAGAGTAAGGGTGTGCAATGACGCCATGCGTAGTCGAATTGCGGGCAACACGATGCGCCAATAAACGCTCTGAATATGTGACTTCTCTGCAAGGTGTTTTATGAGCCTTTAAAAAGCTTTCTCGAGCTAAGCGCTTCCCATGGCAAATCCGTGGCGTCCGCACAAGGGAAAGTGTTCAGGGAAACCAGGCGTAGTCGAGCTTGAGGCAACGCGATGTTCCAATAGACGGACTATCTTGGTGCGTGCTTTGCATTCTTCGCCTTGTGCGCATCAATAAATTAATAAAGTAAAGGGATAGTTTCATCTACAATTCGCAAATTGCCAACCGGAAATGCTAAATTGAATTGAAATTGAAATTAAAACCGGCTTGATGATTCGTTTATCCGAGCTTTCCTGATCCCTTTCACCTTCTGAGAGATTTTCCTTCGGCTTCCTTAAGTTCCACAGCGTCCTGCAAAGTTGGGTGGTGATGACGACATTGAAACACGGGCTCGCGGCCAAGCTTTTGCATCTTCAATGCGCCGCAACCCGAAAACCAACGTGCTGGAGCGGCCGCGGGATATTCAGCTACTGGCCGCTGACGCCGTCTGTCTCGTTGTTTATGATTTTTTTTATGTGAAGCAAAACTGAATAAAATAGTCCTATTACAACCTTCAAAACCTGGTCTACTTTCGGGCGCCGGGCTTTTGATTTTCGGTCGTTTTCGCCTCAACCCAGCCGGCAGATATTTTGGCGTGGGTGCCGCGGTGGTGTGGCTTGGAATTGCTGATGCAGCCCCCGGGGCGAAATCACTGCAATGACCCGCGATGGCCTGAATTCGAAAAATCGGCCGGCACGCGAGCCATCGGGCGAGCATGGCGATTTTTTTGGGCTGCCCACTTTTTCGCATCACCTTCTTCCGGATAGCCGGAGATCTATGAAAAGCCGGCAAATCTTTACGAGTAAGCTTTCTGGGTTCTGCTTCGTTAGCGGGGGGGGGGGGGGTTGTCGTTTATTTCTTCTCTGTTCTCGGTATTTTCTATCACTAAATTTTTAGCTGTTCTTGATGCTGATCGCATGGCGTCATAATGTCGAAAAATTAGCGAAAATGTCGAAAAACTCGCCTAACAAACCGATTCTCAGGATTATTCTGGTTAAAGGGCACGTTCAGGGAGGTTTTTTTGGAAAAAAGCAAAGATTTTTGCCGCGGCCGGGGGTCGAACCCGGACCCCCCGCTCGGGAGGCGCGGATGGATACCAGAGCTACAACCTGGCGAGGGGTGAGGGGCGCCCGACGCCGCTGAGGAGGGGAATGGCCTGTCACAGCACGGGCAGGCAGTGCGCACGCTCCCTACGTCCATAGGGTGTACACGTTGGGACGAGTACACGGCCCCTCCCTGAACGTGCGCTTTAAGCTATAACTCTTTTAGAATCCAGTATCTTTTTAGTTGTTATCAAAACTCTATTGGTGTATTTTTTATGTTTTATCGGATCACATCGAGGGCTCAGTAAAATAGCAAAAATAACGAAAAATACGGCACAAAAAACCAATGCCCTGCCCTCCCCCCGCTAACGGACCAGACCCGCCTGCTCTCTCGCTTCCAAATATTACAAAATTCGGAACACTCCTCTGCCCATGGAATTCCGCGGGTCCATTTCGAAATGTTTTGGCAAAAAAGCAGAAGAAGGCTGGTGAAGGCCATTAACGTCATGCCATAAAAGATGGTGATGTTCCCGGGGAGACCAAGAATCATGCAGGGTTTTTGGGGGATTTTCGTCTATTTTGCGCTCTAAAGAATTCTAGAGGATCGGTGGGTAAATTCTATAAGCGCACAGTGCAAACGCGTTGTCTGGAGCACACTGTAGTTCAGCTCAGCAACGCAAAGCTCCAATGTACACCTGTATCCCGTGCGCGTAGCAGATTTAATGGAAAGATTTTTGGCAAAAATTTCGTCACTTCCCGGGAAAAAATATTGGTTAGAAGACAAAAGTGATACATTGCATAACTCCACGCGTTTATTGGCGCGTCGCGTAGTTAAAACTCGGCTACGCACGGCTCCCCCGAACACCCTCATCGAGTGCGCGCATAGTACTTCAGGTTTTTGCATTAAGTGGCGTTTTTCTCATTAAAAAATTGTAAAAAGCCTCCGATTGATCTCGAGATTGTGCGTACATTGGCGTGTCGCGTTACTGAAACTCGACTACGCCTAGCTCATCTAAGCATCCTCAACCAGATTTCAGATTTTAGCATCATTTGGCGTTTTTCTCTTTGAAAACTTGTAAAAAAACCCCAGCCTTTTCTCCGCAGTTCACCACGCCTAGAATTGGCCGTCAATTTACGGAATTTCGAGGGAAAAACAATTTTTTGTTCGTTTTGGGGCTTTTTGTGGTCGATGGCGGGACGTGGGCCCTGTCAAAACATGGGTCCCGCCCCGTACAACCGGAACAATTCCGGAAAAGAAGTAGGGAGGCGACGAGGGGAAGCAATCAAAAATGAGACCCTAAGGGGCTCTATTCACCTGACATGAGTATAGAAAGGGGGGCTATGTGTGGGGGGAGAGCTATTCTCACATCCATTACACCCAGCACCTACTTCACAGCTACCACAACACCGTGAAGGGGTAAAAACTGGTTTAGCGGGTCGGGAAATAGCCTTTCCAATTTTTAACAATAAAAGAATAAAAATGTCAAAATGTCCAAAATCATTACGTCGAAATTTCAATTTTTCGAAATATAAATTTGTCGAAATATCAATTTGTCGAAATTTATTTGTATTAATTTTTCGAAATGCAATCTCTTTTCGCCTCGATTATTCAACTGACATGTATTTTTGTAGTGTTTTCAGTCGTTTTTGACTGCTAGAAACTTGTAAAAATACTTAAAAAATAGAAACCGTAAACTTAATGAGATTTTTGAACAAAAAGCCAAAAAACCTGTTAATTAAATTTTTTATATGAGGGAGTAACGGGAAAATAGTTCCCTCCCCGCTAACAGTGCATTACCCTCTTTTTATCTAGTATTTATTATTGACTTTTCAGCGTCCACCCCCGCAAATGGAACAGTACCTAAAGTTGGACTATTTTGCACTTTTCCAGCCTTTTTCAGGTAACCTCTACAACTTTTCCGCACTTTTTTCGTTTTAATTATTTTTTATTTACTGTCCAGCATTCACCGCCTGGCTTCGCCGGCCCGTTATTCTTTTCCTTTTTTGCCACCCATCTGCCCATAAGAGAATCCGATTTTTCTTCAATTTTCCAGCGGCTTCTTCAGAGCCCAAGAGCCCCCCAACCCGGGGGTCCCGAACGACCCAAAGCTCGGAGATCCCGAGTGAATGGGGTGGAACGGGGCGCCTTTTTCTCCCGGGGATTCGTCTACGATTTCAATAGCATATTATTGGGGGAATTGGTCATTGAACGCCTCGTCGTCGTCGCCCGGGGTTCCCCGTCAAATTTTGGGGCAAATCGGTGGGGGTGACGGTTTTGGAATTGGTTCATTTTGGCGTGATCTGTGGGTCAAAACTGGATTTATTTTGCCTATATGCAGAAATGACCAGAAACCTGATCAACTATAAGAATTCAGTAGTGGTGTCTGTCCGTCTGTCCGAAGCCAACTATAACTCGAAGGGGAAAGGAGGTAGAGCTTAGGTCTCTTCGATTTGGATAGAGCGTAGTCAGAAACCCCTTAAATGAGCATAAAATTATGAAAAAGTTTTTGTTTAAATAAAATAATTAACTTTGAAAGTGGCGCCTTAATAAAACGAGTGGGGGCCCTCTCCCCGGGAGGCCACGCCCCCTTTCTCTTCGCCCCTCTTCCCCAAGGCCCTTCCCGCGCCCAGATCGCTTTTTTTCAGTTGTTTTAATACTTTTTAATTATCTTAATTCATTATTTAAATCCTTTAAAGTATCTAAGGCCATCACAAAGGGAGCGGAAGGGGTACCCCGAAGTCCAGCCGCTTGCAGCGGCAAAGCCGCTGTAAGCGGCTGGTAATAAAGTTTTTAATAGTGTTTTTTAGTAGAATTTGCGTGGGCAAACTATAGAAAAACTTCAAATAAACTTTATAATTCGCCGTTTTGTTCGAAAAATCTATCTTTTAGTCGTTTTCGGCAAAAATTTGAAAAGTTTGTGCGTTCAGCAGCACTAAAATCAGTCTGGAAATATTTTGTCTATTTGTCTTAAAAAATCGGACATAAGAAAAAATTTCCGCTCTGATACCCTCGCCTCATTTTCAAATCGGAATCTACGTTGTGCGCACAACGCATGGGTGTTTGGTGGAGCGACGAGTAGTCGAACGTACAGGAGTTTAACGTGTACATTGAAGTCTGGCGTCATAAAAAATCCACTACGTAGCGTTCCAAAACCCCCTACATCGTGGGGGCGATCCGCATTATCTCATTATGTTTTTCTCCCAATAACTTTAGCTTGTATTTTGGAAAAAAATAGAATCCGTTTTTCTAAAATGTTTTCCAGTAGCATGAAACTTTGCCTGGACGTCGTCTCGAAGGGGGCCCGGGGGCCAAGTGCCCTGAGGTCACGAAGGGCCAATTTCCCCTTCCATTTTTCAATCATTTTCGTGGGCCCTCCGCCTGTGATGGCTTTAAGGGGGGAGGCCCCACTTTTGTCGTCTCACGTTTCGGGGCCCCAGTTGCCAAGTGACCCCTCCATGGTTGCTTCAGATTTTTGCGTATTGGCTGTTTGCCCAGTTCTAATGGTGCTAACCTTACTTACCTTTAAATGGCCTTAAAGGGACGGGCAAGACAAGAGGATGGATTTTATTTGAGATGCGGTTCGCCGTGCAGCGATAAAGTGTGTCTCGGCTCCCCTTTGTGCTACAGGGCTGTAAAATATACCAAAATACTCGCCAGGCCATGACGAACATTTTGGTATACTTGACGACCCGGCAGCACAACGGGGAGCTGAGATACAAAACCCGGGCACGCAACGCGCCCGCCCGTCACGCCATTGCGTAATGAACTACGATCCCTCTCCCAAACGAGCACCGGGTTTCTGCGAGTGCATAGTTATGCCTTGATGATCCCTTTAAAAAGTTGCCATCACCAGGACATCCCCAAAAAACTCGAAAATCGCGAGTTTTGGTCGTGGCCAGCGGGCCGCCCACAACAAACACCAATGCATGCCGATTCGTGGGGGAACCCGGGCCGCGGAATTTTCGAGCATCCGCTTCACCCGGGACGGCACCGCCGCCAACGCCCACGGTCCCGTTTTGCATTGATTCGGTGATCAGAAGTTTTTCGCGGCTTTCTGACGTCTAAACTCTATACGAACTCTGAAGTGGGAGCCTGTAACGCGCGCAAAAGGTATTTGTGCACTTTGGCGCGTAGCGTAGCCCTTCTGGCTGACCGTTGTTGTTTTTAGCGTTCATAATTACTTTTTGTTTTACCATTTTTGTTTATTAAGGTCACTTCTTTTCTTAGGTTCTCTATTAAGGTCAAATATTGAAGCATAAAATGCGCCCATGCTATTTGTCATGATTTTCTAAAGCTATCCTTTATGACGATTTTTAAAGCTTTTTCCAGATTCGAAGTTCTTCTACGCTTCGGTCTCTTGGCCAGCGTCCAAGCGATAAGCCCACCTTTTAGCAACCACCCTGCAAAATATGCAAATTCCTGCCCGGGATAAGCCTGATTTTTGGCCGGTTCCCAATTCCCCGGACTCGTTGGTGTCTTGTTTAGCCGACCATGCCCGAATCGCTGGCAATCAAATCGACGGCTTTTTCGCGGAAACCCGGATGATGGGGCCGGCTGGGGAAATATTTTTGCTCGAGTGGGCCCTGATCGAATTGGGGGAGCGAGGAGGGCTTTTTGTTCGCGCCTTACGCGTATACTTATTATTGGTGCGATTTGTTTAGCGTGTTTTGTCCAATTGGGTATACTTTGACATCTGGTTTTTCGAAATATAAAAATCGTAGTTTTGTTCTTTGTTAATTTTTTTACTGTTCTAAAAGCTTAAAGGGCACGTTCAGGGACGTTTTTTGGAAAAAAGCAAAGATTTTTGCCGCGGCCGGGGGTCGAACCCGGGCCCCCCGCGCGGGAGGCGTGGATGGATACCAGTTAGCCACAGCTACAACCTGGCGAGGGGCCGAGGGGCGCCCCACCCCGCAAAGGAGGGGACTGGCCTGTCACAGCACGGGCAGGCAATGCGCGCGTTCCCTACGTCCATAGGGTGTACACGTTGGGACGAGTACACGGCCCCTCCCTGAACGTGCGCTTTAAGTAGGCTTTTTGTGCTTTAACAACCATGATTTCACGCCCAAAAATGGCCCAAAGTGCGTCAATCGGCTGCAGGTGCATTTTTGAGTGTTGTCATTTCGATTTGTAAGTTTTGGCCCCAAGTTTAGCTCTCAGAAATTCAGTGACGAATTAGCGGCAAAGAACCTAAGATTGTTTTTGCAGTTACCTCTGCTATGACAAAAGCGAAAATTTCTAGTGGTGTCTCAGAACTCTTTTGTGCAGTTAAGAGAATAGCGCGTGGAAACTGCACTTTTAAAAGAGTTGTTGCATCGAAATTTCTGAACTAGAAATCTGCAGCGCGCGCACAAAACACGAGCGTCGATGGCAACGGGGCGTAGTCGAGTCTTTGCCAACGCCAAGCGCCAATTGACGCGCTATTCCTTGAACTTTGCGCACAAACTAAGGCGCTCATTGTAGTGATGCGTAGTCCGTTTTTGTCAAAGCCTATTGACTATTCGTTTTTGAAAGTTTTTTGACGAGTTCTCGGGCCCAGGCCGCTTAACCCTCCGAGTTCTCATATTCATCTTTCAACCCACCATCTGCTGCTCCTCATCCTTCCATTGAACCCCCGCGCTTCCGGGCGGGTCTGAAAGCCGTCCTTCCGGCTTTTCCACATTTTCCGGGTTCCTCTCTCGGGGGCCATTTTTTGTAAGCAAAAATTCATCTGGGCCCACATGTTTTGGGAGGGTGGATGATGATGGATTGGATGGGTGTTGCCCGATGATGGGCCAGTGTCATGCCAATGTGGCCGGGCCATTCCGATGATACTAATGACGCCTTCCCAATTTCGACGACGGGGTTTTCTTGGGTTGTTTAAAGGGTCTGGGAAGTCGAAATTGGTTCGTAGGCGTTATCGGGGTGGGCGGCAGGGCGGAAGCCAATTTTTTTCGATACTATCGCAGTTTTCTAATATAAATCGAGGCCGTGTTTTCAGCCGTTTTCTTACTATTATTAAGATTCAATATTACAAATTTTTATTAACAAAAAAAAATGGATTTTTAGACCAAAATATAGCTTTCATTTTCAATATCGTTACTTTTTAATCAATCCAGTTTAAATTCCAATCAACCGTTCCCCTGAAAAAAGCTGTTTTCGGCCTGTTTTTCCCGGCGGTCTCGAATACGTTGAGCAGTGCCGTGTTGTGTTCCCCGTTCGGCTAGAAGGGCCCTTGGCTTCGATGTCTTCGCGCGGGTCAACGGGGGCAAAAAAAGGGGAGCAGATCAGAAGACAACAAGAAGGAGCTCGATGGAATCGGAGGGGATCGAGTGTCTGCCTCCTATAAAGTGCCCTCCGAAGCACACGATTTCCTGGAAGCCTGGGGAGGAGGAGGCGGAGGACAACCGATATGGCCTCACCCCGGCACGCTATGGCTTTCAGTTTTTTTTTTGAGGAAATTACCCCAACGTTGAAACTACGTTTGACTCCTATTGACAAGCTTAATCTGCGCTTTTTGAGCAAAATACTGCTTAAAAACATGGTCGGCTACGTTGGACTCCTTTAGCCATTTTAGTTTATGGCAAAAAAACGTTTGTTTGAAGGAAATTACGCGAAAAACACGCTGAAACTACGTTAAACTCCTATTCACACGCTTGTTATGTGCTTTTTTGAGATAATGAAGCAAAAAGCCGACAAACTAGGTATGGCTCCTGAGCCATACCTAGTCTCTCCTTCTGCGGAAACTAACGGAAAAAGGACCTTTGATACTACGTTTGACACCTTTCTACACGCTATACTGTACTTTGCAGGAACATTGGAACTACGTTGCGCTCCGTTCTTCAAGCGTACCCTGTGCCTTAAAAAACACCTAAAAACACGTTGAAACTACGCTGTACATCTTTTGACAAGTTTTCTCCTTTGACACACTATCCTGTGCGTTAAAGTTTTTCAGTGTTTTTAATACTCTATTTCGCTTGTTTTTCCCTTTAAAGTGTACATTTAAGCTATTAACGCTAACAGCTGTTTTCGTTCATACTTTTTGGCGCCAAATTTTCTTCGATGTGTTCTAAGAAGCTCCAAGCCCCCCGCGTTCGCGTGCCATTGCAATATTCACTCATCAAATTATGGCGGCCGAACGTGAGATCTTCGCCCCCGGCAAATTTATTCCACCTCCCTCGCTAATGACGATCAGCCCGATTACGTCTATACGGTGGCCAGGGGCGCGGGATGCATAATAGAATTCGGCGCGTGTCGGCGTTGTTGCGAACAGGTGTCTTTTAGGGGTACAACGGCGCTGGGAGGTTCAATCAAGTTTTCTTGGGGCTCAAAGTTTTCCAGACACGTCCCCTTCGGCACGCTTGAATAGACGGAAGTTCCTCATCCCGTGTTGTCCCCTATTTTACGCCCCATTTCAGGATTTGAGCGCTTCCAGAAAAAGACAAAAAAGAGGAAAAGACGCCCTGAAATTTTCTCCCACGCTGGTTGAAATTTTTCTTTTGGTTTCGCACGCTTTTCTTTGGCAGGGTTTGGTTCTAATTTTCGAGTTTTTTTGAATCTTGAAAAAAGACAGGCATAATCCCCATCGCCAAAATCCCGACAGGCAAAATACCGACAGCCACGATACCGACAGCCACAATACCGACAACTATATTCCCGACAGTCATAATACCGACCGCTAAAATACCGACAGCCATAAACAGCTAAAATCACAACAGCTATAATCCCGTCAAAGCTAGTCTTTTTAAATCGTTTTCTGTCCTCAAGAAAATCCGGAGCTCTATTTTCACCTGGCCAACTTTTTACGCTTTTTCCGGGGGGCACACAGACGCATTTGTGACGCGGGAAAAAGCAAGAGTGGGGGAATTCCCGCGGTATGTGTGGGTGGGAGGAGGGAGGGGCAAGGTTTAGGAAAATGAGTGGCACTCGGCCAGGCCCCGCGGCGAGCGTTGGACATTTTGCTAAAAAGTGTCTTTTTTTGGCACAAAAAGCCAAAATCCCGACAGCCAGAATAGCTGTGTCAAAGGCAGCGGCATTCCAACTGTCGTCAGGAATATGTCAGAATTTTTTCTGTCGGTATTATGGCTGTCGAGATTTTTTGTTGTCGACATTATGGCTATCGGATTTTCGCTGTCGGGATTTTTTCTGTCGGGTTGATTATGGTGTCGGGATTTTTTCTCTCGGGATTTTGGCTGTCGGTATTTTGGCCCGTGCGGATTTCGGCTCGGCATTTTGGCTGTCGGGTTTTCGGGGTTTTCTGGCTTACACTTCCAGGTTCCTTTAATTCCCCCTCTTGGGACTAAAACCCGTGTCGAGAGGTGCAGCTACTCCCTAAATATGGGCGAGTGGGTCGCGTAATTTGGGGGTTTGCAGATTTCGGATGCTGTCACTTTTTTGCAACGTACAATTAGTCAAAGCCGGGTTTTTCAAGTCTGATTTATATCGCATACAACCAGATTATAGTCTTTTGGAAATTTTGAAATGGCGCTTTTGCATCCCCCCCCCGATAATGCAAAAGTACCGATAATGGAAGCTTGAAGAGCAGTGGTTTTTTTATAGAAAATAGCAGTTAATTGGCGTTTTTCCATCTCGTTTGTTCTGCGGGTCGCCGATTTCTATAGCTGTAGATTCAGGGCTTTTTGGGTATTTTGTTGAGGAGGCGCTAATTGGGCTGCCCAGGTCGGTGGGAGAGAGAGAGAGAGAGAGAGAGAGAGAGAGAGCGAGATAGAGAGTTGGCCATTGTGTCTTGGCACGGGCCCAGGTGTGGGAATTTTTGGCATATTTGTGAATCCGTAAATCCGCTCCTCCTCTTGCTCCAATTGTTTTCATGATCAGGCGGTATAATTTTTAATAGCTTCAGTTTTGTGTTTTAAAAACGCTAAGAAGCCTTCTTTTATGTCAAGCCTCCTAATAACGTTATAGCAAGCATTGTTATAGTGTTATAGCGTTAGCAAAAGTAACCTTTAGTTCAAGTAGAAAATCCATCTAAAAACTTTAGAAGTTTTTTAAAAATCCAAACGTTCGTCGAAATTCAGCCATTTTTGCAATTCTAAAAATTGCCTGGAAATTCAGTGCTCTAGAGACCGTTACGACATGTAATTCCGAAGCACCCAAAAAGTCAATTTTGTGCCGGGATTCGTTCGTTGTCCGGAAATCAATTTTTCCGGGCTTTTCGGCTGTTCCGCTTTAGTTTTTGACCTATTCTCTGTTCCGCACGCATTCATTTTGGGTACCGGGCTGTTAGCGGGGGAGATTTTGATATTCTTGCAATTAATCTATGATGTATTTTTAATGTTTTTAATAGCTTTGTTGCTAGGAAATTATAAAAATCTGCAAAAAAAAATCTGAAAAATTGAAAATTTTGGCTTTTTCGACGTTTTTCATGATTTTTTTGACTAAAAATCATGAATTTTTGAAAATATTTTATTTTATCTAAAAATTGTGCAAAATGCTATAAACTAGGTTTATATTTTGTTATCTTATACTATTGGGAAAAATTATGCCCCCCCCGCTAACAGTATAGTACCCATTTTCCACATTCCAGCCCCTTTAAAATGTAATTTTCTAGATAGCACTGTCTGGAATCGTGTGTTGGAGTTGCTCGTTGGCTACGAAAGGCTCCTTTCCACGCTTTTATCGTATGCCCTGGCTGCTGATCCTCTTTTTGTCCCGCTCCTCCTCCTCCGCACAGCCCTTAAAAATGTCAATCTTTCCAGAATTGTAGCGCGATTTCGCCAAAAAATTTCATCAGCGAGCCGGTGTCCTGCAGACCCCCGGGCGTTAAAAACGTCTCGTTAGCAACGGGTGCCAAAAATTAATTCGTTTTCCCACAGCCGGGAGTTCCAATCAAGCCCCTGCTTGGCCGAAAATCCTCCTTTTTCGTGGCACCAGATCCTTGGTTTGGCGCGACATCATTCGGAATTACGTTGATGCCCTTTTTACACGGTTTCGCCCAAGATTTGGAAGGTATTTTCGCATTTTTGAGGTATAAAAATCGAATACTACTAGATTTTTAAAAATCTAAATTTTTGAAAACATCATAAAAATGCTATTTATCTATCGATAATCGTAAAAGAAAAATTATTTTCCCCACCCCGCTAGCAGCTCAGTACCGAAAACCGAAAAAAAATTCTTTCCCTCTTGGAAGAATTCAGCCACGATCCCTAAAAAATCCCGACAGAACAATTTCGACTGCCATGATACCGACAGTCATAATGCCGACACAAAAATCCCGACACCCATGGTCCTGACAGCAAAGATCACGATATAAAAATTCTGACAGGAAAATGCCGACACGTTCATGACGCGAATTTGAATGCCAATTCGTTTTAAAGGCTTTTTGCTGTTGGGATTTTGGAGTTGGATGTCGGGATTTTCGGCTGCCGGTATTATGGTTGGCGGGGTTATGGCTGTCGGGATTTTGGTCTGCCGTTTTTGATTTGGATGTCGGGATTTTTGGCGGTCGGGACTATGGTTGTCGGCATTTTCCACTCTTACCTCATCACCTTCCCCACCATTTGGTGCTTTTTTGCGTTTTTTGAGTGTTGAAGTGGGAGGGGAAGGCAAGGCAGAAGCTGCTGCCTCGTTTTGCCAGCTAATCCCTCCAGGCGGGCCCCCATTCAGGTGTGCTTCTCCACCTCCACACCGCTTCTCCTCCTGCTGTTTTTTCTTATGTTTCCTCGGGCCCTCGCTTGCCCGTCCCTTTAATCCATGCGCTGCGCTTTCCACGCGCTTTTGGCGGTCATAATTTGTGGATTGGCGGGTGGGATGGGTAAAAGTTCAGCTATGACCCCCGTGGTTGTTGTTTGTTTTCTAGGGGACTCGGATTTTTTGCGGCGTTTTTTTTGGCTCCATTGAGCTGCCTTAAACGTCTTTCTTCTTGCTGTGGAAAAGTTTAGACTAAATTTTTATTTTTAGGCTGAAATATGCACCAAAGGTGGATTTAATGCTCTTTTCCATTATCGGGGGAGACAATTTTTTCATTAATTCAGATATTTGTAGTAATCCGAAAGCAACTATATTTTTGTGTTTTTAGCAAGATTTATAGTAGATTTTACGCAAAAAAATATCGAAAAACTTTAAAATTTTTAGAATTCGACATTTTGGCCGAAAATCGATATTTTTTCGTATTTGTAAACACACCAAATTTTAAATTTTCGCTTTGATTAATAGTCGGAAAATAGATTAAGACACTTCCTTGATTTTATTAGAAAAATTGGACACTAAAAAAGGTAACTAACTGCCCACCTCCCCCCCCCCGATAATACCAAAGAACCAGAACTAGCCAAATTGCAACTATAAAGGCTGTCCAAGACGATTTAACAACTCTAAAAATATAAGCTTTGGTCGAAAAACGATTTTTTTGTGTTTTTTAATTAAAAATAATCGAAATTTGTACCCCCCCCTCCCGATAAATCACTAATTTCGCGGTATTTACCTTGTTTTCCATTCTCCGCTGTATTCTAAAAGCTGCCCCGCCAACAGTAATCCAATTATTCGCAGGGGCGCAACTGTGATGTGCGTGGAGGGTTCCCCTCCCCTACTGCCCATCCGCTTCTGGCTGATCGGGGTATGCGGGTGCGCGTTGGCGTTATTTGGGCTGATGGCCAACGCCATGCTGGCCGCCCTCTTCCTCACGCGCAGTCATTATAGGTAAATTTAACGATTTTTATGAATTAAATATATAAACTTTAGGCATTCTCCCTTCTTCTTCCTCGGGTTCGTCGCGTTTTTCGACACGCTGTTGGACGCGACATATGTCATTTTATTGGTAAGCTAGCATATTTGGGGCTTTGGCATTATCGGGGGGGGGAGTCAATTTTATTACCGAAATATTTATCGAAATACCAAAAACATCGATTTCTCGTCTAAAATTATCGATTTTTGCAATTTTTTGCTTTAAAAGTTTTTTAAATAGCTGCTCGTGCTTGAAATATAGCTAAATTTTGTAAAATATATTTTTGTTTTTGACTATTCCTAAGCGATTGACGGGTACAAATTTTTATTTAAAAGGAATATATCAATTTTTCGATGAAAAATGACACAAAAATTCACAAAATATGACCAGGGTTGTTCAGGGACGGACGGGACGGACGGGGACGGGGACGCCCCGTCCCCTAATTTGTCCCCGTCCCCGATGCAAATTATGGGGATAAAGTAATGGCATTCAAATCACGCACCGGCTGGGTTTAGAATTTCGCAGAGCAAGGTACAAAACGTCGATAGCATGATTCCGATGAAGTGCTTATAACCTAGCACGTAGAGTAAGTAACCAATTGCTTTCTAACTTGAATATCTCGAATTTTTAAGCTCAGTAGCAAATTCCGAAAAAATGGTGATTATCTGCAGCGCCGACGCCATCTAGGTATAACTTCCAGCTTGGCCTGAGTTGCATGTATTTTTGACTCCCCTAAATAAACGAGAAGGAGACCCGAAATAATTACTGGTAGGAAATCCATTTGCATTTCGGCATTTGCATCGGGGACGGGGTGACGCTGACCGTCACCCCGTCCCCCGTCTGTCCGTCCGTCCCTTCCCGGACGCGTCCCCGTCCGTCCCCTAATTTTATGCAAATTAGGGTGACGGCCCGCCCCAAATTTTCCAAAAATTTAGGTATTGACTAAATTTTGTCAAAACCGGAAGAACGAAATTAAGTGCGCTTGTTCTCCATGAAAAACTTCTGTCTCCCCCCCCCCGATATTGCAAAAGCTCCGGTTATTTATGTAAATTTTCTGATATTTCCTTGCAGGCGGTCCCCGTCGAGGCGCAATACTACCAAAACTTGGGTCTCTACCTGCTGTGGCTACAGTATATGCCCGTCATCTACGTGCTCGGGCAAATCTTTAAAGTATCCTCAGTGCTTTGCCTCGTCGTAGCATCTATCGAAAGGTAAGTAACGTTATTTTAAGGTTAAAAAGTCGGTATCCTGCCTTTGAACTTAAAAATATCATAGAGATACCTCACTTTCAGGTACTGCCTCACGAAACATTGGACATTCACTGGTTTCGAGAGCCGGACGCGGTGGATTGTGCTGGCAATCGCGCTAATTTCGGCGGTTTCGCTGAAGGTTATCACATCGGTAGGTAGATAACGGGTTTCTTTCAAAATTTCGGTCGATTTTTCTACGTCTCGTTATTTCCCAAAATTCGGTCCCAGACTGCCGCTTTTTGCTTTAGGGATTAGTAGGGGGTGGCCGGAAGTTCAGAGACAAACGTTGGGGACCCAAAAAATTTAACGGCCCTGGAAACACACGAATTTTTAAATGCTACTAACATTTTTCGATTTATGACGTAATTTTAAGAATTTTAGCTATTTTTATAAAAATCGATTTTCAGCAAGTCGAGATCCAGGAGTACATCCACTGCACAGGGTTCGAGCGATATCAGGTGAGAATAAAGAGACAGAAATTATTTTGCTTTTTAAAGGGAAAAGGCCGAAATGCCGACAGCTAAAATGCCCACAACTAAAATGTCGACGACCAAAACCCCGGCATGCAAAACAAGTGTTTTAGAGAAAAATTCAAACGTCGGTATTTTGGCTGTCCGGATTTCGAACTGTCGGATTTTTGGCTCGTCGGTATTTTTGCTGTCGGGTGCTTGCCGGGTTTTGGTGGGGGGTTGGCTGTCGGTTTTTTAATTTAATTTTTTTTGACATGTCCTTTTTGTCAGATTTATGGTTGGAATTCGTCTCTAAATTATAATTAACTTAGTTGCTTAAAAGCACGCAGACATTTCTAGATCGGAACGCTGCGCTCGGGGGCGGTGATGGGCGTGGTAAACGGGCTGGTGTTGGCGGTTCCGTTTTTGACGCTCGTTTTTTTGAACGGCGGCATCGTGCTGATGCTGCGGAAGCAGAACGTACAGGTACGGAATCCGCAAAATTCAAATAAAAAGTAAATTTTACCAAAAAAAAACATTTTTCGCACAAAATCTTCGCAACAATAAAAAAATCCGAAAATAACGTGGCATTTTAGCAACTCCGCTCCCTGATCACCCAGCTGACGATGGGCAGCGACGTGATGAAGATACGGTCCGTTTTATCGATCAAGACGTCTTAATTAATATATTAATTTAAAATTAATAGAATAATTAAATAATTACAAAATTCTTGATTTAATGCTTTTTTTAAGAATACCGAAAATCTTAATTTAGCAAAGTATTATGTTTCCCCAGCAATTAAATCCATATAGAAATTTATTACAGCCGCAAAAACATCCGGGCGGCCACGCACACGTTGCTGGTGATCATTAGCGCGTACTTGCTCTCGAACTTCTTGAACTTGTGCCTGACCGTGGTGGAGTACATCGATCCAGGTTAGAATTTCGCGTTTTTAAACCCTAAAAATTAGATTTTCTCCACATTCAGCACCCGCTAATCTACCAGCTGGCCGCCGACAGTTCGAGTCTTCTCACAGGTACCGTGAATAAATAGCATTTTTCTAATTTCTAAATGAAATCTTGAAAGTAAAATTTATATTAAAGTTTTTATTATTCCCAGACGTCAAACTTTACAAATTTTCATAAGAAACTACAAAATAATATCGCGTTTTTGACCAAAAATCGCCGATTTTAGGCCAAAATCTCGACCAAACAATTTTTTAAACTTTTTTTGCGGTTTTCCTAGTAAATTGATTTACAAACACTATTAAAACGGTCTGAAATACGCTCAATCTACCGTGACCTTTCAGTGGTCGGGAACGCGATACGATTCCCCGCCCATTTCCTGTCGAATAAGGAGATTCGGCAGCAGTTTGCGCTCATGATTTTCGGGGAGCCGCGCGAGAAGGTCAGTGAAATTTAAAATAATACATCATAAAAATAATCATGCAAAAAACAAAATTAGAAATAGATAAATACATAGTAAAATGGAGAAAAATGGCTTATTTTTCACAATTTCAAAAATTGTTTCGAAGTTTTTCGAGTCTTTTCCCATATAAAATATAGAATTTTTAGTAAAAAAAAATTTAAAACACTTATTGTCAATTTACTAGGCATTTCAAAATTTGTTTTAAAATTTTTAAAGTATTTTTTTATTCCGTTAAAGTGATTCGAAACTGCTAAAAGGTATATGTATCACCTTATTAAAAAAATATCCTAGCTCGTCCCCTAACAATAAAGCACCTTTAATTTGATCGTTATCGCATTAAAAAAGTGTTACCCCTATCCTTTAGGCCTATCAAGAATATACCGTGAAAGAAGCGGCGCGACGGCGCTCCTCCGTCCAGGACAGCCCCTGGATTTCACTTCTGCTGTCGGCCACCCAGAATAAAGGTATAGTTTTGGGAGTATTAATGACTTATAAAGGTTCTAAAATTATCTATCATTCTCTACAACTTTTTAGTCCACGAAGGCGATCCGCACCAAGCCCTCCTCTCTTCACGGCATCTCATCAAGCGCCATTCAGCCATTGCCATTTGTTGAAATACTGCCGGAATTTTAATTCTGCTTCTGTCTCTCTCCCTCTCTCATCTCTCGCTCTCGCTGTCTATCACTCTCCCACGCTCACTCTGTCTCTATCACTCTCTCTCTCTCCGTCTATCGCTCTCTCCCTGTCTCTCTCTTTCTTTCTCTCTCTCTTTCTCGCTTTCTCTCTCCTCTCTCTTTCTCGCTCTCTCTCGCTCTCTCTCTCTCACTCCCACTCTCATGACTACGGGTCTATACTATCGACGATTTATTTCCAAAATGGGTGGCAACGTATGCATTTCCATAATTTTTCTAAACCTAGGAATAAAGTCCCAAAATCAAATTTTATCCGCAAAATGGCAAGAAAATCGCGAATTTGTGGGTGTGGGGTCTTCTAGAAATCGATGAGCTTCGAGCGCTTCCGGTGAAGGCTGGGCAGCTTCTTACGACGCAGCGGCTCGGGATACCTTAAAAGGAGGATGTCGTTTTGATTATAGAATTATTCTTCGAAAATCAAGTTTAAACTGTATTGGATTTTTACTTTTCCGTGTCGGTATTCGGCATTGAGCGCGGCTGGAAGAGAGTGCAGGGCGGGAAAAGACGCAGAGATGTCACCACCGGACGAGCTGGCAGCTGGAAGGGGATGTTGTAATGAAAGTTGGGAGCTGGGGGCTGGGAGCTGGGAGTTGGGAGCTGGGAGCTCGTCAAAAGCGTTCGCTGCTTCTTTTTTTTTAGATTGTTACCTCCGGGCGTACATCAGAGACATGTTCCTCCTCATCCCCCTCATCATCCCCAATCTCTTCGTAGATATTGGCAGAGGGGTGCTTTTTCAGGATTGATCTAATCGATACAGATGTCGATAGGAGCATAGTGTAGCCCTGGCAAACCTCGGTAAGCTTCTGCCCGAAATTGCCTCCGGCGGCAGTGGCGGGGCTCTTGAATAGTCATTCGCATCGAAGAACACCACCGACGAGGCGTCGGGCTCGACGATGGAAAGTCGTTTCCGGATCATAGAAGAAGCCGTGGAACGTCTGGAAATGCACAAAAATATATTGAGAAAATTTTAGTGTAAAATTGAGTGATTCTAGAAAAAATAAATCAAAAAATCCGTTACCTCGATGTCGTGGTTGAATGGCCATCAAAATTCTTCGGCTTCTTCTTGTACTTTGGCAACAGCTCGGAGAGGATGAGAAAGTCGGAGATGTCCGAGCAGCCATCGTCAAAGCTCGCGTTTAATGGGTGGGCGTTGAGGCCGAACTCGGCTCTCGGGAATACGCCGGCTTCCTGGAATTGCTGAATTAGGGGCTTGAAAAATACTGAATTCCCGGGCTTAGAATCAATTTTGTTTGCAGCTCCTTGAATTCTTTGCAGATATCCGTGATATCTTCTGATTCTCCATGCTGGAGCTACATTTTGGTATACCTTGCAACGGCGTAGCTCAAAGGAGATCCGAGATACAAACTACAAACCCTACCACGCGTGGAAATGAAAAGGATGACGTTGATGATGAGGCAATCGAGGGTCGACAGATGAATTGAGATCTGTCGAGTGAGAATATCGGGGGTCTTCTGCATGATCGACCGGAGAAAGTGGATGAGCCAGAGGTCGAGGCTGTCGAGGCAGAGGAGATGGAGCACGAGGGGGAGGAGCAGACGCTAAATTCGCTAGTTTTTAAAGACCACAACTTCTTCAGGAATTTTCTGCAGCTCGAAAGTACAAAGCTGAGACTTTTAGCGAAGCCATGCGCACTAGTCTGGGCCTGACAACTCGCCGCGCCTATAGACGCAATTGCTTTGTGAATTTCCTACGTCGAATTACGCTTTTTTTTTACTGCAAAGTCCGTACAACAGGCACGAACAACGTAGCGTCGCGTAGTACACGCCTTGGCTGTGCCCTCCAACTAACGCCCCTACACCGTGCGCCCGAGCCTTAAATTCCACAAATCTTTTTAATTCACACACAAAATAGGGGTGTTAAAAGACGCCGCGCGTAGTACAAGACGGCACTACGCAATGCTCCAATCAACGCCGTAGCTCGGTGATTTGTGCTCTGAGAATTTTCGAGTGAGGTTTATCTACGCAGCGCTCCAGGCAACGCGCCGGTTCTGCGAAATCTATGCATAAAAATTCATATTAATCCGTTAAGATAAAAGTTTGGTTCCCAATTTCAATTTCTCCCGGTTTGAATTTAAAAACCTTAAAGCTTTCTTTAAATTATAATTTAAAACCGACCTGCCACGCCGGAAGGCGCGCTTCAACCGTTCCATGGGGGTAATCGGACGGAAACTGAAGCCCCGGGTCACGGCCAGGTCATTCGTCCTGACGGATAAGCTGATGCGGTAGCGCGGAATGGGGGGCAGGGCGGCTTCAAAGACCGGAATTCCAATGAACCCTCCAATCGATTGTCGATTGGAGCGTTGCGTATTCGAGCCAATGGATGGATGACGATGCGGGCATTCAGATGACACTTTTGACAGCTACGCCACGATCCTATGTACAGCCGGGGCCGGGCGGGCGCGTGCTGTTGATTGCACATTGCACCCCCGCCGGCCAGGCGCAAGAATGTATCCTATGGAATTGCGGCTTTCTGGGGGGATAGAGTGTAAAAAGGAATGTGTGTAGTCAAAGATAAGGATTTATTTGGTAAACATCAAAGTTAAGTTTTTTGAGGAAATTTCAGGTCCTTTCGCATTAGCGGGGGGGAGGATTTTGTTCCTATGATTCCAGAAACGTCTAGTGACGGAAAAAGTAAGTGTTTTAATAGTGTTTGTAGTAAAATTTAACTGTATTTACAGCGGAAAACTATCTAAAAAAACTTTAAAAAGGGATTTTGAGAGCAAACCGGCCATTTTTCGACGAAAACCTATATTTTTTGTATTTTTTAAAAGAAATTTTGTCAAGTTCTATGTTTAGGAATAGTAAAAACTTGCCTAGAAACACTTCCTCTATTTATATTAGAAAAATTGGATCCTCGGGAAAAATGTGGTCCCCTCCCCCGTTAATGACAAAGTGCCAAATTGTATTATAGAGCTTTGAAACATAATTAAACCACATTCATAGCTTGAGCGTTAGTAAACTGTAATAAAAATACAAATATACATTTAACGTTGACAAGTCTGTCTTTGTGCATAGTATTCCTTCATTTTCGGCTGCCCGTTCACCCGGTTACGATAGTCGACAAGCTAGAACAACTTTTAGCATGTAAAAAACCTGACTACCGTCGGCCATTCTTTCGTATACCCCGGAATCGCCAGCTCAAAAACGTCCATGTGATTCACCAGCGTCAAATCCACCCAGGATAACTTATCGCCAACCTTGACCCGATTTCAAGCTATTTTTCGGCTTCAAATTACCATATATCCGGTTCCTTCCTTTTCTAATAAATCGGCCAGCTGTCCCAGATAATTTGCGCGCCGGATCGACTGTCGTATCGAATTCTTTTTTCTAAAAAACGCCTAAATCTCGAAAACCCATCCCACCTCGTCACCCGGGAAAAATTTGAGGTGGATCCGGTACCAAGGGACGATTTTGTCGACGTAATCCTGAAAATTAGCCTTAAAAGATGATCGAAACGTGATTTCTCGACAGCAAATCGCTAAATACCTATGCTAGCAAAAGCAAAATTTTCCAACAAAATTAGGGGACACACGGAGTCGAAATCTAGCCCTTTCGGCCTGCTTAGCCTCTGATTTTACCAACGAATTCTTAAGAACGACCCCTAAAAGCCCCTAGAAAAGTAATTTCCCGAAAATAACTTTGCTACATCCCTGTTCTGCCAAAAAGCAAAAGGTTCCCAAAAAATTGCCCGAAAAAGCAAAAATTAGGGGGCACACGGAGTTGAACCATGGACCTATCGGACTGCAGCCGATTGCTCTACCACTGAGCTATACCCCCGGGTGGGAGAGGGGTGAGCGGGGGGCCTCTTGTCCCCAGGGGCGAGGCGAACGGGCTGGCTGACGCAATCCCCGAACACGGCTCGGTCAGCCTGGTGGTCAGCGCTCTCTTCACTCTCGCCAAGGGGCGCTCTCGGGGGAGTGGAATAGTTTTATAGAAAGTTTTATATGTTTGGTATATATAAAAAAGCAGATTCATAAAAAAATGGATTTTAGATCCTATAAACTTTACAAAAAACAAGGTTTGTATTTTTCTAATTTTTTTATAGTCACCTATTCAAAATTACGTTTAAAAACCAGCATTTAGCCAGTTTCGGGTGAAAATTTTGACGGGTTTTAGCTTTTATATTTTATAAACTTTATCAATTTTTGTTAGTTGTTTGCTAGTTCACGCAAAAATTTGCTTGATTATTTTCTCAGGATTTTCTAAACATTTTTACACCCAAAACCAAACCGTGTACGAGTCGCAAATCGCGTCCATTCGAGCGTTGTCAAATTCGTCGCTGGCCGCGTAGCCTAGACTCGTTTTTAGTCACCTTACGTATTCGGGTTACCAAATTTCCGGGCAAGGTATCGCGTAATGGCGAGCGTTTGGGGCAACGGCTTTCCATCCACCTCCAAAACGGGGGCCTGGCCGAATACAAATACGGGATCTGAATTTTATTTAAATTATAAAGTGATTATAACATAAAATACACTTTAAAAACCGAATTTTGTTTGAAATAAGGTTGTTATAGAAATAAAATGCACTTTACAAACCTTTCTTGACTTCCGGCCACTCGGGGATCTCCCAACGGCGATCCTCATAGGGTTGGTCGGCCAAAAAGAAGAGCATCCGGATGGGCTCGGCCCTACCGTAGAGGTTGAAATAGTGCAGCTTGTACTGGGGCATCCTAGGGAGTTTTAGGTTTCCTGTATAATGGCAGAAACGTTCTGTAAAAAGGAGCCGGTATTTATACACTCGACGGGCCAAGTTCGAAACCAGCGAAAAATTTCGTATTTTCGAAGCTCGCGCGAAGGTAGTGTACACTAAAACGTGCCCATTACGCCGCGGTGAGGGGCGATCAATGGACAGAAAAGCCGTGGTTGGAGACGGGCAGCAAATAATTCGCCTGCGAGCACAAAGTAGCAGAAAAAGGGCGGGTACAGAACACAAAAACGGCACTTGACGAGCACTTACACCTAATTTAATTCATTTTTAATCGATAAAAACTTTGAAAATTGTTTACATTGTTTGACTGTAGTTTGTAGTTTGCCGAAATCCTCAACTAATGAGTGTGCGAAGCTTCTAATTTTAATAACTTTTATTAATGCAATAAATATGGCAAGCTTAATTGTCGAGCAGTATTCCGTTTTCATGGTTTGTAGGTGGAGGCCTCCTTGTCGATCGGGTAGCACTTGTTTTCGGCCTCCTCGCACACGTGGCTAGCCGGGCACTTCAGGTTCACGCATGGGCCGATGGCCTCAGCGCCCTTCAGGCGGATCTCTGCAAAATATTGTCTTTCAGGTAAATCAGAATTGAGATTAATGACGTTTTTCAAGCTTATCTGTAGCCGTACTTACGGGGCGGCCGGATGCAGGCATCTTCGACGCACGAGTACGACTCCGGGCACAGCAGGTTGACGCACTCGCCGACAATCTCCACTAAAACGCAGCATAAAAATATATCGAAAAGGCAGGGCAAAAAGGGCGGTTTTCTTGATATTTCTGGAGCCCGGGCTTTCCGAATTTTTTTTAGATAACTAGAGAAAGTATTTCGTTAAAACCTTACAAAAACCGATTAAAAGTAACAAAAATTCCAACTTCCGACCGATTTTTCGGCTAAATTTGAAATTTTCGAGGATTTTAAGCTTTTGAATTCGCTTTTCCGCTTGAAATCTAAATAAACTTTACTATAAAGTCGATTAAAATTTTTCTTTTGACGCTACTATACATATCAGGACACATAGGAAAAGTTTCAGATACAAAAAGACTATCTATTTTCGCAAATGGGTTTTTTGCAAGATAAAAAGCACTCACGCGTCTTCCCGGCAATGCCGATGCACATCTTGTCCTCTTTTCGGCAGCTGTATCCACTGGGGCAAATGGCCTTGTTGCACGGCTCGGTGTCACGGGTGGCGACTAAAAATTCTATCCGTAATAATCGTATGAGTCTAAAAACCCACCAGCCAACCCAACGAGGCAAACGAGCGGGGCGATGCGGAGCGCGTACATGGTGTTGCAGTGAAGTGCTGATGCGAAGTGATGTGAAGATGCCGAGGGAACGGCTGTTGTTATGTGATGCCGTGGCCAGGGTCCTTGGCCCGCCCATTCCGGTCCATTCCTTTAGATGGCGATGGAATGTTGAGTGGGTGGAACTGGCCGCCCATGCGGATCATAGAATGGCCGGGGCCCCCGTCCTAAAGGCCGATTTGTTTGTCCGTCCTCCTTCCGATCCGCACGCATGTATGTACATCCCGGAAACTATGTACAAATACGCTGTTTTCCGCACCGCACCCCCGCGGATTTGGCCAAAACCGGATCGCTTTCCGTCAATCGTCTTATGAAGAAGGTTTGGTTCGCTGGTTTTCGGACGCAGTGCGTCGCCAAATGGATTTACCGCCATTTCCCCCATAATACCAAAATCCCAACCTTCAAAACCGGAAAATTCGATGTCTGACAGAAAGGCTCGACTTAACCGGTTAAAAATGCAGACCACAACACGGCGAATTCCCGCAAGAGAAAAGCACGCTCATTTGGAAATCGGGCCATTATGCCATCTGTGGTTGGAAATGGATAGTTTCGGAGCGGTAACCCGGATAGTGCCAATTAAAAATACCGGCATCGTCAACTGGTTGATAACCGCGCTTTAACATTAGTCTCTGCAAAATTCAGGAGGAAATCAGTCGGAAAATTTTATTCACATTCACAAGTACAAATAGGTCAATTCGAGTCAATGCCGCTCAGCAGTCAGTGTTGAGGCGGCCCAACGCCGCGTTAGTCGAGCGCACCCGCTCAGCGCAGATCAGCTGGCACTTCTCCCAATAGTCCAACTAAAAGAAAAAATCATTTGGCAAAGCGCCGAAATCAATACCGATTGCTGGATGACCTCACGGGTTCGTGGCATTGGCAGCGGGAGCCCGGCCCAAGGGTTCATCTCAGCAGCCACCACAGGCTCCGGGGTCAAATCAGACGACACGGGTGCCTAAAAAACGTTAGAGCAGAAAATGACCGCGTACGGGGATTGTGAAGAACGCCGAGGACACCGAGCGAGTGTAGCTGTATTCGGTGTCGAGATCTGAGGTCGATTCCGTGGAGCTCGACGTGTTGCTGTTCGGGCGGAGGAGCTTCTGCTGAGCGATCGGGCACGAGGCCAGCACCTTCCTGGAAACAAAAAAAAATACAAAATTAGCTCCAGAGATTTTACATGGCATCAATGCAGGCCTTGCAATGACAACCCTCGACACCATCGGCGTAGAAGTCAAGCAGCAGCGACGAGATGGAAGTGGCCGCCGAGGTGATGCTAGAGTTGCTGCTGCGAGCCATCAGCTGCTGCATCGCCAGCGGGCATGCGGCCATCGACAAGCTGAAAGATATTGGAATCTAAAGGCAAAACCGGAGCCTACATGACACGGCAGCAAGCCGAGCAGTCGCAGCCATCGACCTCATTCGGATAAAAGCTGGTGCCAATCAGCGAAGCGTTGGAAATGGTCTGCGAGGCCTGCGAGTCGATCGGGGTTGGGATTGGCGTACGGCCGGCCGATGAGTGCGTGCTTAGCTCCGACTCAGTCGTCTCAGCGTCGTACTCGTAGAAGTGGGCCTGCGATTCGAACTGCACCGAGCCGATCGACGACTCCAAATCGGCCACGTAGCCGTCATCAGAGTCGACCGAGCTGCTGAAGAAGTGGCGGCAGAGACAGTCGAAGTCGTGGATGCAGAGTTTTCGTCTGTAAAAATTCGAATAATTAAAGTACTAACAAGGGAAGTGCACGACCGGCCCACGAGAAATCGACACGAGGCATCGTCGATCTGATAGAGTCGGATACGGGGATTCCGAATCTGTAATCAGAATTTGCTAAATAAAACGGAGAAAAAAGTTATGAAGCTTCAAAGTTGGCAAAATCGCCAAAAACCGTACCTTTAAGGGCCCGTAAAAACCGGTGGAACGGAATTGAGGAGAAAAGAATTAGTGCATCTTGTTCAGCAGAAAAAGCACTTTCGAATGAGCTGTAATACGTAGCATTTGCAAACAATTCACTGAAAAAAGTTTTTTTGGATTCACGGGCAAGGGTATGGCCTGTCAAGTTCATAGAAGAGATTTTCGCGAAATCATCGTAAACTTGAAGTAAGATAGCTCATTCGAAAGCGCTTTTTCTGCTGAACAAGATGCACTAATGGGTTGTGACAAATTTCCATTCCCTGGGCCTTTACAGGCCCATAAAAGTCCGATTTTGGGCGATTTTGCCAACTTTGAAGCTTCATAACTTTTTTCTCCGTTTTATTTAGCAAATTCTGATTACAGATTCGGAATCCCCGTGTCCGATTCTATCAGATCCACTATGTCTCGTGTCGATTTCTCGTGGGCCGGCCGTGCACTTCCCTTGTAAGATAAATACCGGCTGGAGCGTTGCGGAACTGATCGAAGTAGCGGCTGCCCATCAACACGGCAAAGTCAGCGCCACCCTTCAACACTGGCGGTGCAGGAGGAGCTGTAAAAAGGTTGACGGAAGTAAATGAAAAATACAAACCACAGATGGCAAGAAGCGGCTGGCGGAGAAGGGGAAGGGTTGAGATCAGCTTCTTGTCGAGCGGCAGGTCGATGGTCTCCACAACGTGGGCCGGGGTTGGCGCGCAGAGGTGGCCATTCCGACCGAGATCGGCACGGGGATTCGGCAGCTCTGAAAAAACAGAATGCACAAGAGGTTTCAGTAAGCAGAAAACACGCAAAAAAGTGCGCTTACCATATGGCCAGGTGATGGCCAGCTGAGGAGCGTTGATGGTCGGCAGCTCAACCGAGCTTACGGGCGGCGCCGGTTTGTTGGCAGCTTTGTATCCGGCGATGATCTGGGCCCACGGCAGCCTGGCGGGGCTGAAGGCGGGCACGGCCCTGCGGCGATTGGCTTTCTTCTGCTGCGCGGCAAGACGGAGGTTAGTGAGGGTCTAAAGCAAAGTTTCGACCAAAAAAATCAAGCTCACCATTTTGTGGTTAGTAGCGGAGGTTAGTCGTTGTCGAATGTCGAATGAATAATCTCTTGGGGTAGAGCCGCATTTTTATACTTGAGAAAAGCCATGTTAATTGACATTGCCTTTATTCTACTATATTTATGTAAATCTAAAAATAATGTTTAGTATTTAGCGGCTTTTTGCTCGAGCACGGCTGAAAATCCGAATCGACTACGCGTTGATCTTACAATCCGGGAGGGGCAAAAGCGCCCATAGGAGCCGGGCGTAGCGCGCGTCAAAAAGTGTAAGCTCTTAAACTTTTTCAAACCGACTTCATATTGAAAACTCAATATCAATTATTGCAGAGTAGAATTTTACGTTTCGAATCATACCAAAGACAGCAGGTTAGCCCTCCGAAATACCACTTTTCACAAAGTCGCCAACCAAAAGCGCCTTCGTTAGCATACTTTCTAAATACATTTTGTTGGTGCTTGGTATCATTATAATCGCCACGTTCCTTTCTACGCATTTCGAACAAGGTTTTTTTAAGATTCGCCTTAGTTTTAAAGTTAGGAGGCTTAGATGTTTTGTCCCGATACATTTTCTTGACGAACGGAATGCTTCGTTGCCTAGCCCTTACACCGCCAAGACTTCGGGGCTTGGAGCGCTAAAACCATAAAAGACCGCCCGGAAACCAAAAAGACACTGTGGTTTAAAGACCAAAACTGAAGTCCTTTGTTAGCTTTATCAGCCCTTTTCCTGTTTTTTTTTAATGTATCATTTGGAATTGCAGTTTTAAACTGTCTCATTGCTGTGATTTTTATGTTGATAGAGTGATTAGGCAGTTTTTATTGGTGAGCACCTGTGATCAAATCGAGACCAATGTTTTTGTGGGGATTTTTTGCATTCCTAAGCGCGGTAGCCTGAAGCCTCGGTCTTGGCCTCTCCGCAGGGGGCGGGCTGCTCGGCGGCCTTGGGGGCCTCCTCGGCTGGGGCAGGGGCGGGAGCGGGAGTCTCGGCAGGGGTGGCAGCAGGAGCGGGGGTCACAGCTTCATCTCCGTAGCTGTTGCTCCTCTTGGCACGGTATCCAGAAGCCTCAGTCTTGGCCTCTCCGCAGGGGGCAGGCTGCTCAGCGGCCTTGGGAGCCTCCTCAGCCGGGGCAGGAGCGGGAGCGGGAGTCTCGGCAGGGGCGGCAGCAGGGGTGACGGCCTCGTCTCCGTAGCTGTTGCTCCTCTTGGCGCGGTATCCAGAAGCCTCGGTCTTGGCCTCGCCGCAAGGAGCGGGCTGCTCAGCAGCCTTGGGGGCCTCCTCAGCTGGTGCGGGAGGCCTCGTCTCCGTAGCTGTTGCTCCTCTTGGCACGGTATCCAGAAGCCTCGGTCTTGGCCTCGCCGCAAGGAGCGGGCTGCTCAGCAGCCTTGGGGGCCTCCTCAGCTGGTGCGGGAGCAGGTGCGGGGGTCTCGGCCGGGGTGGCGGCAGGAGCGGGAGTCACAGCCTCGTCTCCGTAGCTGTTGCTCCTCTTGGCACGGTATCCAGAAGCCTCGGTCTTGGCCTCTCCGCAGGGGGCGGGCTGCTCGGCGGCCTTAGGGGCCTCCTCGGCCGGGGCGGGAGCAGGGGCAGGAGTCTCGGCGGGAGTAGCAGCGGGAGCGGGGGTCACAGCTTCATCTCCGTAGCTGTTGCTCCTCTTGGCACGGTATCCAGAAGCCTCAGTCTTGGCCTCTCCGCAGGGGGCGGGCTGCTCAGCGGCCTTGGGGGCCTCCTCAGCGGGTGCGGGAGCAGGAGCGGGGGTCTCGGCCGGGGTGGCGGCGGGCGCGGGCGTCACGGCCTCATCTCCATACGAGTTTCCTCGCTTGACGACTATAAAGAATCATTGGAGCAATAATGGAATGCGCACTGAAAGCTTCGTCCGGCGTGATAGGATCGAACAACAAGGTCATGCTCAAAAGCTATATTTTAATTTGGGTGATAAAAATTCGAAAAAGCTATTAAACCTATAGGATATGTTTTCTGGGCCAATATAATAAAATTAAGCTTTGTGTTTTTACTAACGGGGTTAACTAAAGGGTCAAACAAGCTGACTTACGGTGGCGAGAGGCGGCGACAGCGCAGAGCGCGAGGAAGACGGCGAGGACCTTCATGGCAGCCGATAGACTCTCTGTTAGTGACCATCGAGCGGCTTAAATAGATGCCCTTCGTCTTGTCCTCTTCTCGCTGCCATCGAGGGTGGATGGAGGGGCGGAGTCAGCGTCTCGACTGGCCATGAGCATTCGATGATGGTTTTTCCCGGGGGTTTCTGATACGGGTAATTAGATAAGCCACCAAACCAAACGGCTAGCGCTCGCCATTTTTAGGGCAAGGCCACCGGGCAAAGCTGCCCCACTTTCGATAGCCAGGCGCCGTTCGCCTGGAGCCCGACAAAACATCGGCAAAGCACAAAATAACGCTGGTTGTTGTTTGTGGGTGTTCCCGGATTAAGCCAATTGAGCTTGACCTAAATAGTCAGACAAGAAGAATGACTGGACAATTTTCTTGGTCATAAACATGACCGCGTATAATTTTCTTTTTTCTTAGCCAAGCAGGGGTCATTCACTTTCGGCGGCCAAAATCCGGTTTCGAGTGTCAGGCGTGAATGTTGTGCGAAATTGACCTATTGGCGCCGATGATACCAGGTGAGTTGAAAAATGTAAAAAGAAACTTTAGTAGCAGTTCCAGTCATTCTTAATAAAAGGTATTTTAGGTACGTAATAGGAAGTATTTTATTAGTGAGTTTAGTAAAAGATAACCATATTTCAATTAGAAAAACGGTTTAAAAACCCAAATCGAATTTTTTGTGTAGATTTGTAAAGTTTTTGCGTTTAGGAGTAGTGGAAAACAGTTTAGGACGGTTTATTTTTGTTAATTGAAGCCTAAGAAAAAGTCCCCTCCCCCGATAATGCGAAAGATCCAGCTTGCACTGTCTATGCACTTGAAAATAAGTGATTACTCTAGTGAAGTAGCCACTTTCCACAACTGCTTGGCGATGCTTATCACTTCCAGATTTTCGATACCCAGCCATCGCTTTTTCGATCATCGTAGCAACGGCATGCAGAAAACACAGGCGGGCACCCGTCCGCGGGTCAACATTTTAGCAAACATCCCCCGAACACGCCATATAAATACGAGGAGCTTAGCAGTAAAAAAAACTATGAAAGAAAGAAAACAAAATAAAAACAGAGCCAATATACTTTAATACGTTTATTGAGGGGAAATACTTTATGTGGAGACTATTTGGCTACTGTTTTAGTAATATACTCTTTCATTAGACTGTTCTACACTCACTCTCCTCTTATTTCAACCAGGATCTAACAATAGATCATTATCCTCGTGTTTTTTAGGGTTTGATCTTTATAGCCCTGTATAATTGATAAAAGAAAACAATTAAGTTAAATGTTTAGTTACGCTCACACGTTTTAGCTAGTATTTCTGCTACTTCAGGGCCTTAATCGACGGATTCGACAACGATTCTTCAGAAGGCGCCAGCTTCATCTTTGTAAACCTTGCTTAATCTGTAATAACTTTCTTTATTTGCAAGCACATCTGTCACTATGCTCTTTTTCAGGCTTTTATAGTTTCTTTTGCAAGTTACCGGTGAAATAGTCAGTTTCCGAACGTCAACCTAAAACTTGCCGGTCCTCAACAAAACTTCAACTGAAACTGAAGACATAAAGCATAAAGACAAGAAAAAACTAATAAACTAAAACACTTCCCCGCTCAAGAAAGTAACATATTGATAGCGATACCTAGTAGCCAAATCTTTTCATAAAAGTATTTACCGAATAAACGTGTTCAAGTATATTGGCTTTGTTTAAAGTAGAATATGGATAGTGTTACGCATAATACAAATAGAGAAAAAGCCGAAAAAACACGAGGATATGATCTATTGTTGATCCTGGTTGAAATAAGAGGAGAGTGAGTGTAGAACAGTCATGAAGAGTATATTACTAAAACAGTAACCAAATAGTCTTCACATAAAGTATTTCCCCCCAATAAACGTATTAAAGTATATTGGCTCTATTTTTATTTTGTTTTCTTTCTTTCATAGTTTTTTTTACTGCTAAGCTCCTCGTATTTATATGGCGTGTTCGGGGGATGTTTGCTAAAATGTTGACCCGCGGACGGGTGCCCGCCTGTGTTTTCTGCATGCCGTATCGTAGCACATGCCGTTGGCCGAGTACCGGTCGCCCAGATACCAGCTCGAGAGCTAGGCGATCAAACATAAACCCTGCCCATTCCGGGGTTGATAATCCTCGAGCTGATTGCGGCTTGACGTCAATCGCCCGTTCGCAGCTCGTACTACCTGGGGGGCTCCCCGGGGGTGACCTTGAACAGCCATTGCTAGCCCTCTCATCGAAGCGGGCCGGTGGGCTTGGGCAGAAAAACGGATCGCCTGATACCCCGGCGAAGATTCCATCTCCGGCGGGGCCGCGCGGCTTTTTCGGCGAACGAGCATGGGCCGTGCGTGCTTTACTTTTTTGTGTGTGTGCTCGCATTTTTGGCGCGGGTCTAGATGGTATCGGGGCGGCCGGAGAGTTTTTCCGGAAAACTCGTTTCCCCGGGTGTTTGTGTGAGCTGGACTAAGAGTTGATAGTGAGAATGTAGTCTGGCGAGGGATGATCGTTGTTGTAGTTTTGATTTTTATGATACTTTAGAAACGCCGTCTTACTAGCGAGGAGACTTTTTTTAATGTCGTCGAGCTTCAAACTGGACCAAGAATACCTTGTCCAGAATTTCCAGCTGATTCCGAATATATTAACCAAATTTGCGGAATCGGGATTTTCCGAAAGTTATGAACCATAGAAAGCCGATTTTAGTCTTGCGCGTTTTTCGGAATCTCGTTTTCGCTTTCGTTCATAACTTTCGGAAAATCGCGTTTGGGAAACATATACGGAATCAGCGTAAAATTCTGCACGCGATATGCTGGCTCCGCACTAGAAGCAATTTTGCTTTAACTTGTCGCTCGTTTCGAACAAAGTTTTCAGCAAAATTACACTTTATTCAAACATTTAATTGATGAGATCAAATTTACTTTGGCTGCTTGCGTGGCCGGCTATACGGACAACGACGAGAGATTCAGGCGGTCGATCGTGATCCGGAAGGTGTCGTCCAGACTCTCCGGCACGCATTTCCAATCGGCCGACAATTTCCCGGGCACCTCTTCCCGTTTCTCGGCATCACAATCCAGGTAGAGGGCGACGATATGTCCTGGAAAGGGCCGAATTTCGCACTTTTCACGGAGGCACCGCCATTTAGGCGGCCAACCTTGGATTCGCGCAAGTTTAGGGAGGGGGATTTTGATGGTTCCGCGTCTCGGACCACTCACTTCGCGTTACCCTTGAACCCATTCTTGTTTTCGGGCCCAAACAGGCGCCGAGATCCGGGTTGTCTACTACGGGCCCCGGCAGGCAAGAAAGAAAGCAGGTGAAATGAAAGGCAAAAAAAAGCAGGGAAAAGAACGGCGGGGAGGTATCTCCTTTGACCGAAGGCGAACCGATGGTCTTTTTCTGGCTCATTGGCTCCGAAGGGAGGAGGAGGAGGAGGAGATGGCTGGCAGCAGCAGCGCGCGCACCGAGAATCCTGACGCGGATTATGATAAATCGAAATCGGCAATGCCAGCGAAGGGATGACCAGCCGTTCCAAAGTTCCCGTAGATTGTAGTCGAACACCGGGAGGAGGTGATAGTAAACACAATGGCTAGTTTTTTTTATGAGCTGCCTTGGCTGGGTAGCTATTGTGAAAACGCTTAGAATTTAACGAATGCGGTACTGGGCTTTTAGCGGGGGGGGGGCGGTAACGGAAAACCAATTTTTATTTTTCTGTCTATACCTATCTGTTTATAATCAGTAGTGTATTTTTATCGTTTTTCGTAGTTTTTGATTGCCAGAAAGTTAGAAAAATCTTTTAAACATTTTTGAAAATTCGAGAATTTTAGCTTTTTTGGCACTTTTTCATACTTTTCACACTACTTTTCAGGCGGGACGTGAAACTGACCAGATGTAAATTCCGGGCATGAATCCATACAATGGATGAGGTCGTTTTTAGTGGCGAGCACGTCACGAGTAGCCGTGCAGCTGACCCCGTCAATTCGCAGGTCGGCCAGGCCCGGGAGGCAGCGCGTGAAGAAAGCCTAAATTGTGTATCCTCGTGTACTCGCGGCGGGACACGTTTTTGTAGAGGATAATTCAGATTTTCATGGGATTACTTTAGAAAATATTGATTGGTATTAGAGCGCTTGTCCCCAATTCCAAGCCCAAAACCCCCGTTCCTTTTCCTCCTTACCTCTACCGTTTCCCCCTCACTCTGCGTCGCATAGATCGTCAGGGTCTAGAAAAAGAAACCATTTTTACGCGCTTCAAAATGCGGGTACCTCCGTGGGGCCGCCGGCCGCTCCATCTTCCCGCGGGGTCGCGATGAAAAAGGACGAATTCGACTGGAACGAAACGTCCGTCTGCTGCGGGCTGAGCAAAAGGCTCAAGGGTTGTTGCTGCAAAAAATAGTGGATTCGTTACCGCTGTTGGGGAGGGGGATTTATTTATTATGTAAGTTTATTATTACTTACCGGTAGCAGCATCTTTTTAGAAAGCGTATAATTCGGCGTATATTTGTCGGGCGTAAAATCGTGCACCGAGTGCGCGTTGTTCAAAAATGGTGACAATCGGGCGGCGATTAGATTTTCTAAAGTTTTGTAATTAAAGCCGGAATCGTATGTCAAGTTATAAGCCTAGGAAGCCTATTTCTATACATACCTCGAATCCCAGAATAATTCAGCGCCAGCGGGTGAAATACGACGAGCCGCGTATTCTCAATGATCGGCTGCGTGGCGCAGTGCAGCGCCAACTTCAGATCGTGGCAATCCCGCGTGCGCAATTGCTGGCAAACCGCCCACACGCTGCACTTGTTCGTGTCGCGGATGAATACGCTGAAAAGGATACGAAACTCGTCTCGTTTTCTTACCTCCCTGCACACGGCCCGATCACGATCAGACAATTCTCACAGTCGTCCACGGTTATTGTTGCAGAATTGTCGAGCAGTAGGATGACGCTGTTCTAAAAAAAGCTATAAACATTTGAAAATTTCTCACTTTGCAGTTCTCGATCAAAAACTGTTGGCCCTTGATGTCGGTGCGTTTTTCGAGGGCCCCGTCGACCTGGGCCACTTTGTACTTTGACAAATCGATGTCGGCTCGCTTTTCCCTAAATCATTTCTGGTGATAACGACCCGCAAAATCTAGATTTTACCGCTTTTTATAATAATCAGACGTCACAAAAATTGGCCGCTAATAAAGCCATAAAAAGAGCTATTTGCCACTACAGACTTACCACGAATCCCAGGTCATTGCAGCCAATCTGGGTCTCAAGGATACGTGACACGGCAAGTCTTTTCAAGCTTTCGGCTACCCGGGAAACGGCGACCCAAATAGTCATGAAATATTCCCCTGACGATCGAAATAGAAACGGAAAGGGCCCAAATTGGGCCCTCATTTATCTCCCGCGGCACGGAGACGCTCCCCCCTACGTCAGCAATCAGCCTTTTTAGGCTAAGAATTTTAAACGTGCTATTTGGAAACCAGTTCAGCGGCGGGCGCATGTTTATCAGATTCGAAAACGCTGCATCTTCTCCTAGGTGATGTCTTCTCCTGGATTTTATCGCATGGGGTCCAGGCCTCGTTGCTTTCTAGCGGCGTCTTTGACGCTGTGCGCTTACCAAGTGTACTTTTGAACGGTAGGTGTAGTACTTGCTTGATCCCCGGGACTCGGCTCGTCAGCTGCTATCTAAAAGCCTTTGTTTTGCGGGTAGAGAGCCTATAGATCACCTTGTAGGCGTCCTCGCGGTTGTTCCTTGCTCCCTTCATCGATGAACAGCACATCCATGCAGGCATGCCAGGCCGCAGCTAACTAGTGGCGCCTTAAAATCAGGGTAAATCTGTCGTAGCAGCCTAGTAAGAGAATCTGTATCCGCGTTGGGAAGTAATCGAATAGCGACACGTTGAAACCCACTTAATTAATCGTAAAACTGAAATTAGGTTGCCCGGCATTGACATTTTGCGCCGACGGCCGACTTTCCAAGGCCCGTTGTCATGACGACCCAATCTGGCAAACGGCAAATAGCCTCCCATCTTCTGCTGAGTCCGGACCTGACACAAAGCGCTTTCCCCCAGATACAATTAAAGAGATTTATCACGAAAACACGTCAAATTCACCGTAAAAATGGAGATAGGAAATCAATTTCTCCTCATTTTAATAAATAACACGCGAGCCGGTTGCAAAAGTGATAATTGTTTTATGCATTGTTCTTGGCTTCGACGTGAGCGGGCCAGCTAGGATAGGCGGCCGGGGGACGGATCTAAAATGATAATTTATGAAAATTTGTTGCAAGGCTACCTTCGGGAAATCGGCTCCGTCCGGGCGATACAACGTGATGTTGGTCCCGTCCTTGTCGACAACACCAATACGAATGACACCACCGGAAGAACTGAAATCCTGATAAAATCAGGCAAAACTTTGCACGTACCCATCACGGAACGTGGCGAGTCCGACAGCCTCCTTCACTACTTTGATGCACTCCTCCTTGGTCATGTTCGGCTTCCACATGCTAGAAGCATAGGTTATCCACACGAAAAAAATGAAATTACCGGTCAAGGTATCCGCTGACAAATGTTGACCCGGATCCAGAAGCTGTGGACTTTTGACGTGTGACGAAGCCGCCAATGGGCAAAGCATAGAGCTGGAAAAAGCGCATGATACACCGAAGTCAAAGCCGAAGCTACATTGCATAAACGTCCAATATTTCACAAAATATACCTGGCCTCCCAGCTTCTCATCCCAACCAGCCACCAACACCGATGCGCTCAATTGGTCGCGGTAGCTGTACAGGAACTGACGGAAGATCTGCGTGGCACGGTAGATGGAGATCTTGTCGTTCTCCAGCATGCTAAAAAGTTAATAAATCGAGCGAAGAAGTGCCGTGATACCTATAGACTTCCAGGTGATACTTGACGATATCGGCAATCGTCTGAGTATCGGCCGCATTTCCAGAACTAAACAAAAAGAATGTTCCGAGCTTGGAAATTTTTAGCTTACCGGCAGACAACCAAGTGATCAGTCACAGGGGTGATTTTGTTGGTGACGCGCGACGAGATGAAAGAGCTAAAAAAAACAATGAAAAATCAAAATGAAATTTACCCTGCGGAAGTCCGTGAATCCGTGCCCACGACAACGCCGCCCTCGTATTCCATGGCGATGAGAGTGGTCTAAACAACCACGTATACGTAAAGCAGAGCAGAATCTAATAAAAAACTGGTTGCCTAGCAAATCTCGCCGGTTCACGCGATATAGAATTTCCGAAAGTATCAGTATTTGGAACCAAACATGGCATATTTTCACGATAAACGATGGCGTGATGCCCTCAATTACAAATTAATGAATAGCCTAATTCGGGAAAAGATACTGTTCGAAGCGATACACATTTTCTAATTGTCTAAAATAAAAAAAGAAACTTACACCGGTGCTGATCGGTTCTTGGGGGTAATGCCCAAGGGCCGGAACGGCCTTGACAAGATCCTCGCGCATCGTATCCATCTTCTAAAAATAAAAAGATAATTTTCGACATTTGATAACGACAAAAACTTGAGAAAATTTGATGAAAGAGACTTTTCAGTTTTGAAGCCGCCGGCGAGAGGCTGACAATACTTTCCGCCAGACTACTAACTACTACCGTAGGTCCCCCGATTCGAACTCCCGCCGCGGCCTGATATTCAGGGCGGGTGCCGGCCCCAAATTTCACGCAGCTGATTTTATTTCAACCATCCCACGTGCTTTTCTGGATCGCGTTGCTCTCATAACTTTCGCAACTTTGTTTCTTTTCAAACCTTCCGGCAACTATACTAATCAAATTGCGCTTTTCTGTTTCAGTTACCGACAATCATTCTCATTTCCATTCTCCGTTCCCTGACTCCCGACCACCTACATTTTCTTTTTCCAGGCATGTCGGAGCGAGCGTGCTACAAGTGCAACGAGCCGGGCCACTTTGCTCGCGAATGCCCGAATTCGAATGGGGATGACGGCCCCCGGCGCGGTGGCGGCGGCGGAGGTTATTAGCCATATTCACTAATGGTTGGGGGAGTGTAGGCCAAAAGGTAAATCCTGGGCGGTTTGCACTGGATGGGTTTTGGCCTTTTAGTATTGTTGATTTATTCATCGTGACTTTCTAGGTTCGTGCTACCAATGTGGTGAATCTGGCCACTTTGCTCGCGAATGCACGAAGGGAGATGGTGGCGGCCGCGGCGGCGGATACGGTGGACGTGGTGGTGGCGGCGGCGGCGGCGCGATGCTACCAATGCGGACAGTCTGGCCACTTCGCTCGCGAGTGCACTCAGGCTGGAGATGGAGGCCGCGGTGGTGGCAGCTACGGCGGTGGACGCGGAGGAGGAGGCGGACCTAGGTGCTACAACTGCGGAAAGGTAATAATTCTTTGTGTTTTCCATCAATTATTTTGCTTTTAGCCTGGTCACATCTCTCGCGAATGCCAGGAGAACGGAAGCGTGCAGGACAAGAAATGCTACAAGTGCCAAGAAGTCGGCCACATCTCACGCGATTGCACGAGCGACTCACAAAATTAAGTAAACCGACTCGATCTCTTTGTTACCGCCTGTCATAAACCTTTATTGTTATGTTGTTTTGTTTGAGCATATGCCAGATGGCATCAATTAGATTGATAAAAATTACATTTTGTTAAAAAAACATCGTTGAAAGCACCGGATTGTGTAAGCGCATGGTAAAGGGGACACATTCGCTTCTTTTGAAGTTTGGTTTCACTCGGCAGTCTTCATAGCACTGATTCGGCTCTGATGCTTTCGTTGCCCTTCGCCCCCGGCTTTTTCTGCGAGTTCCGTTCCGCGTTGCCGTCCACTTGCTGATGAGTTGGCGTGCTCTCGAACCTTGGCATCTCCTTCGACCCTACTCTACCAAGCGCCATGAGGTTGTTGTTGACCCTATTCCTTTATTCTACCGTTGGTTGTATCAAAGTTTACAAGGATATTGTCTTGGGTGAGGACTGTTTGGAGCCTAACATTTTCGGGATGTAGGCGAGACTTTCGTAGAAGAATGGGAGCCGCACAAGAATATTTCCGAGCACATTGTGGAGTTCGCCTCTGAGATGGCACCATACTACGTGGGGGAAAACCCGGAAGGTGCCATCTAGTTTATTTTAGTTTGCGGCGAACTACGATGATGACGCCGAGTTTCGAACTGAAAAAGTGAGGGACACGCGATATGAGATCGACAAAGTCGTGAAACACCATTGGAGGGTTGGTCTTCGGGTGGACTCGGATTATTTTTAGGAAATTACATACCGCAATATTGACGACGTCAAGGAGAAGTTTCACAATTCCATCATCCCGTACGCCAAGGAGTACCGAGCAAAGGTAGGCCAGCCTCGACATCCCAACATTTTTTCAGAACAATCAGCCCATCGCCGAGAATTTGGAGGAGGAAGTGATGAACTTCTTGGAGGATTTGCGCTTCAAGTACATCCGAATGTTTGTTAGTAAGTGAAAGGGATAATTGCATTTTTATTCGTTTCCAGGCCGCAACTCCACTCGTCATGATGACGTTTACATCCCGGTGTTCGTCGAAATGGCTCTGATTCGACAGAAATTGACGCCACGCGTGATGCTTATCAAGGTATCAAAATCGCCGCCGTTCAAAATGGGTTTTTAGGACCTCTACGATCTCGTCGAGGAAGACACGTTCGCTGCCCAGGAGTCGCAAGCAGCTGTTGCGTTGAAGGAGGCTCAGAAGAAGGTGGATAAGGAGTTGCAGGTGACGCTCGCTACCCTTCTAACCACCGGCGCCCCGGAAGTGACTAAGCCTGTCACTGTAGAGGCTGAAGCAAAGGTGAGAGGCCGTCTAAATACTGACCAGACATCAAGGAAACCACCGCTGAAACCACAACGGCACCACCAACTGTTGAAACTGAGGCACCAAAAACAACCGAGGTTATCACCTCCGCTACGACCACTACAGCGGATGTTAAAGAAGCGGAAACGACAGTGGCAAAGAAGCCAGTTGCCGATTCGACAGCAAAGTAATTTTTGCAGCTTTAGTTATGACTTTATCCACATTGTTTTTTAACGAAGCAAATCCAGGCCAAAAGCCCCGGGGCGCATCATCGAGGTGTTTGATCTGCCGACAACTTACACGAAGACGCCAAAGACGACTGTGGCGGTGGAGACGACCGAAGAAGCCACCACCGAAGCCACGACTACAGAAGCTGCCACTGAAACCACTACCGAAGCCACGACGACAGAAGCTGTTACTGAAGCCACTACCGAAGCCAAAGAAGATAGCTCAGAGGTTTGTTCACCCTTTATGTTCGATGCTCAATTTTTTTTGCAGGAAACGGCCACTGAAGAGACGGTTACGGAAAGCCCCGAAGAGGAAGATTCCGAGTCTGGTAAGTTTAAAATGGCATTATTTCGAGATTTACCAACTCAGAAAGCATAACTAACGCTAAGTTATTTGCTAAGGAATCGAAATTTAATCATGAGAAAGAAAACGAAGTTGATTATGAGAAGGAATTCCTAAATTGACGACAAAAATCTCAACATTATTAAATTTAGGAATTTCAAAAATAAATCCGTCTAATTCACTTACATAATTTGTAGCCGCCGTAGAAGGCGGACAAGGCGATGGCGCTGAAGATGACGAAGAATTGGCGAGGGTAAGTCGAGGCGATACCCCAGAGAAAAAAAAACAATATTTAGGCCGCCGAGGTGAAACGGCACGACATCACCTATCTGATCCCGCAAGAGGCTTGAGCAAACAAACCAAAGACAAAAATAATGTTGTGTGCTTGTTTTTTCGTATTTATTCCGGTTGCCTGCAATTTTCGTGCACTCTGCTCCCCTTGTTTGTGGCATTAAATAATTTATGGAGGAACGGAAAACGGGAAAAGCTCGTTAATTGCACGACACAGATCGATTCGTGGGTTGAGATTTAGTAGGGGGAATTTGAAAGACGACGGCGTTGGGGATGGTTTTTAGGGATGAAAAAGACTAGGGCAGGGTTTCGGCGAGGTTGTACTGGTTGTAGGCAAATTGGAAGGCATTTATAGGTGTTTGAAGCCATTTTCGAATTTGAAAGCGGGAGCAGGAAGTGTGGATACTGCTTGCCTTTTCCAGGACATTTTTAAACGAAGTTTTTTAGGGTTTCCCATGGTTTTAGATAAATTTGAACGTACAGATGATTTTTGGGGAGTTTCGGGTCGTATTTTAGAATCGACAATCGACAAACTGGAGGATGCGGCCGAGGATTGTCCACGTGTACTGCGAGCCGCCGACATTTGTGCAGGTGGCGAGCAGGGATGGCGCGGCAGAGATCGAAGCTCGTTGCTACAAAATTGAAATATAATTGTGTTTATAGGAAAAGTTTGTATTGTCAGATTCATCAGAGTAAATTTTTATCATAATTTGTTGTTAATAAAAAATTTCAGGCTATTACGGTTTTTTCAACGCGTGTTCATTTTTTCAACAGGCCTACCCCTTGTGAGAACATACCGATTTTAGTCCAATCGATAGTCGCATGCTTTTTATAGGTTTTTACGCTTTAATTTCTAAGTTTTTCGAACCGTTTTAGCTCTGCACCCGGCCACCCTAGTACGTTTTTTGTTAGGCACCCTACCCCCCCTATTTTGGGGCGAACAGATGCGATGTTGTTGGCGCGCCTCCATGGAGATCGTCGACCAGAATGGGTTCTTTAGAGGGCAAGCCCCCCGGGCCAGCTGTACGAAATGCTACTTTCAACGGTGCCCCGACGGATGTTGGAAACATATCAAAATTGGACGAACAAGCTGTGGTCACTAACCTGATCATATCCTTCTACCGTCGCCGTTTGCCCTCCCGTCGTGCACGTGATGGCCACGGTCGCGCCCTGCGCGTGCGTGTTGCCGAAACTCACGTCCGAATAATCAAAGCTAAAATAAAATTAAGCGTAATTTTGGCAAAATCCGGCTTTATTCTTGATTTGCATAAAAACTCACCGGTATTGATCGCTTTGGTCAACGGCAGAGACTGGATAGAGGATCAAATCGGAACATCGTGCGTTTACAAAAGCTAAAGATAGGGGTTGGGTACCTGAATCTTTTGGAGACAAACCTGGATCGTTGCTCTGGACGAAGCCGGGCGGTGCGCATGTGCCGGCTAGCCCGACGAGGGCTACAAGGAAAAACGGTAGCAGCTCGGCGGCACGAAACGGGACGCCGCGGCGTCGTCGCATTTTTGCGGGTTTTCAGGAGGGTCGGGCTGGAGGAAAAGTTTTTAGAAGAGCAAATACGCTATGGGGGTGTAAAAACAGGCTCGACAGACGTCAGAAAGATGAAATTTTGACAACTACGGAGGGCTGACTTCGTTCCCAAAAATTCTAGGATAGGCTAGCAAAGATTGTTGAGGAAACTGAATTCAAGGGGGAACGAGAAAACGGGAAAAGAACGCAGGAGGACACCAGAAAGAACTGTTTAAGACTTCTATGAAGTGAAAATCATCAATGTTTAGGGCTAATTTTCTGATCAAAAATCTGAAAAAAATTGAAAATGAAAAAGACTAGTTCTTGAGATGCCGGTTACGGCGCTTGCAAGCTCCTTTAAAGCCGATATTTAGGACCAAGACCTCCGGAGATTTTTGGCAAGAATTGTTAGGATGAGCTTGGTGGCTCATATCGGAAACCAGGGGAAAATTAATATCTAGATATTTGTCAATAGATATTCCAGAGCTTCCAGGTGCCTTTAAAGCGTCGACAATCTGAAGCAGACCACGACGCGCGACTACGCGAGGACTACAAGTAAAAGCCGCGGGTACTCGTTGAATAGTCTGTTTCCACAAGCTCGTCACCCCCCGGCGGCTCGGGCCCCAATACAACTGGATTTCGGAATCGAAAGTTAGGTTGTCAGCGCTGGGCATCGAAATCGAAAGCAGATATGGACTAGATTTGTGGGCGTGCGGCACCGATCCGTAGTCATTGGAGCGTTTCGGGCGGCAGAATGCCATCGAGGGGGAGGAGGAGGAGGCAGAGAGGTTGGCTGCCACCGAGATCGCCCGGGTACGGTAGCCCGGGGGGACCAGCCCTCACTCACTCACCTCACTCGCCCTTCTCGCAGAAGCCCTCTAAAAAAGGCAGACAACCAACACAATACTATTGACGTTCGTGAAGGGGGGCAGGGAGAAGCTGGCAAAAGGGGGGAGTTCAAGTGCTTCTACGGCATGAGAAGCATCGGAAATTTCGATAATTGCCAGGGCAAGGTTTTCGATGAGTGGTATTTTTGTAGGGTAAAAGCTACGTTCGTATTTCTCATTCATATTATCCGTTTTAGCGGCAATTTCGATTTCTCGGCGATCCTACCCTAAGAACGTCCGCTTAGGTAGAACTACTAGCATATGCCTCTATAGCTCAGCTTAACGAGACGATAAGAGGAAAATTCAGTTAAAGGGCTGCCGACGGCATGTGTCGATCCCCCCCATCAACAAATTGGCAAGTAGCCAACAGGGCAGAGAGCGCGCCCGGGGAGAGGCGCAGAGACATTTTCTTTCCAGCGCGTAACCGAATGCCTATGCCGTCGGCATCCCTTTAATTGGGGGAATCTACGCTAGTCCTTGTAGGTCTAAAAGAGTGGCCAAAAAAACGAAGTCAAAAAAATTCCCTGAAAAGCAAATCGAAAGATCGCCATCCTTCGTAGACAAAAACAACGGGTTTTGAAGCTCTAGCGTGCCAAAAAAAAATATTTTTGAGAAGCGACAATTAGGCATTTTTTGAGTTAACTGACCCTCAACAGAATCCACGAAACGCCAAACCTGTCAAAAGACGCACGCCCACCCCACACTCTAATTAAGGTTAACCAGAATTTAGGAAATAAAAAATGTACGAAACAAACCACTACAAAATAAGTGTCTGTAAACGATAGCACGCCGAATTTCCTACAGCTTGAAGAACTATAGTGAAAGCGTGAAAACCAGATCTCCGTACTAAAGGAAAAGTCGGAAAAGAGAAACCGAGGGCATGAAAGCAAAAACAAAAATGCCTTAAATCAGGGCAATTTCGCGGGCGAGCAGCCAGCGAGTTAGTTTCCGGAGCGGCTCGGCCTATGCTCATCCCGGCCAATGTGGGGGCGGTTGGTTGTGGATCTGGTTATGCTATGACTAGAAGGGGGACGGTCTTTTTCGATGTGTCCAGTTGGACGAGCCGGGCAATTGGCTCGGCGCCCGGAGGGGGCAATTTCCACCCATTCAAACGCACCACCACCCACCTCCCGTACCCCTTTCCATATGCCTCTACCGGTGCGAGGAGGGGGATCCACAACTATCCCCCGAAAAGCTCAGTTATTTGCGGGGCGCCGGGCGGAGTGGGTGACAAATTTGGTGCGACAGTTTTGTAGGGGTAAGTTCCAGGATTTTCCGTGCTTCGGTAGACTGTTGCTGCTTCGGTAATCAAAATACGGAGAATAGGGATCTAGAATTTTCCGAACCTCGACATTTGCGATTCTGAAAATGCAAGATCTAGAAAACCGAGATTCCATTAGGCAACCCGAACCTCTAAATACTTCAATGCTCTGTCCTTTTTCTCGGGATGTAAACCTTACAATCAAAAAAATTTATTATTCTAACTAACGACGACTACCAGCACTAATGAAAACGGAAATGAGAAAACGAGTTTACACTGTACACAACACGTTGCTGAACTGAGGTCCCTCATTCGATGCCCAGCTTCTTCTCGATCCGCTTCAGCTGGTCCTCGATGATGGCGTCTTCGGCGTCCTTCACCTCGATCACATCCTAAATGTCAATTTTGATAAAAATCAGAATTTTACAAAATACCTTGACTTCCGGCACGTAGAATTGCAACATGTTCTGGATCCCGTTCTTCAACGTCACGGAAGATGACGGGCAGCCGGTACAGGATCCCTACAAAAAATTTATGCACACGAGCTTTATAAATACCTTGAGCTTAAGCTTCACCACTCCATCGTCAAAGCCGACGTACGTAATGTCACCGCCGTCCTAAAATACAATTTTTTTTTCTAAAAAGCGCCCATAAAATACCTCCTGCACCATTGGGCGGACTCGAGACTCGAGGAGCTCTTTGATCATTGCCACTGTGTCGTCGTCAGTGTCGAGAATTGCTGCAAAATACCACTTTGACATCATCAAGTCTTCTAACCTGTATCGGAATACTCGGGGACTTGTCCTTCCGTAATCAACGGCTTCCCGCTCTGGATGTAGTCAGCAATGGTGGCAAAAATGTGTGGACGCATCAGGCCCCATTCGGTTTCTTCGTTTTTCTAAATAACTAGGTAAAACGCGTAAATCTAGCGGCTAAAAGAGATAGAAAAACTTCTCCAGTTACTCTTCTACGATAAAAAGTACGCACCTTTGTGATCGTGACAAAATCTTGCCCAAAGAACACGGATTTGACACCATCGATTCTAAAAACAAATGAATATTTGCTCTAATAAATCTTACCGGAACAATTGTAACGCCAAAGGGCTGGCCTTTGCCGCGGAAACATTTGCAAATTCGTAGGTGCGATTCTCTTCACTAAAGCGGGATTTCTGGTAAAACAAAGCGACTCACTTTATTAACGTTTGGCCGGGCAGGAATTTCAGTGTCAGCGGGTTGGGGGTGTCCTGGACTTGGATATACATGTTGCGTCGAGCTAAATACGGAGATCATCCTGGAATTCGCAAGATGCCTACTGATTGATGTTAGAATTGAGGAGGAGGACCCAGGCCGGACGCGGGCCAAGCCACGAACCACCGAACTGAGCATCTGAAAACAATAAACCTCAGTTTTCCTGCTAGATCCTATTGTGTCTACGATAAAATCCGGTAAATACGTGATTGCATCGTACCGAGCATATTCGAGTGTAGCGTACAACGCGCAACGGATAAAATCTTTATATTATGAAAATAAATATATTGCGAGCGCATGCAGCGCGCTCAACGTTCGCAACATGGGGAACCAGGGAAGAAACGATGACATGAACTCTGACTAAATCGGAAGGGCCAAATAAGATCAAAGTGGCCGGGGAATGAATATGGGAGTAAGGGGCAGGTAGGGTAGGGGGGAGGAGGAGGCCGAAAAGACCGAAGAACATTTAAAAAGAACCAGGGTACAACGAAATCTGAGGCCATGTAGGGGAGGTGGATAAGGGACGGGAGAGGGCGGGAGGGATTGATGTGGCTTGGGGGCAAAATGCCGTTTGTACACGCTGCGGAATTGGAGTGTGGAAAAGGTTGGGGGGTTGGTGAAAGGCCTGGGAAAGGAAGGAGCCGTTTGAACTAGGGAGACGAGAAAGGCTGCTTGCTCATTGGAGGGAAAGGCCGATGCAACCCTGGGGGAGGCGGAAGAGCGGAAAGCATAACAAAGATCATCACCGTCGGCCACGTGAGAATGGTCATATCACAAGGTTGAGCGAAATCGAGGAAGAATGGAGGACGACACATTCTGGCTTCGGGACGGATGATCGGGGTGTGCGCAACTAAGCTCTCTGAGCTCCCCACTTCCAAAGCCAGATCTATGTCAAAAACCACACAAGTATATAGAAAATCATGGGCGAACCCCGGGGAGGAGGTGTGGCGACAACACGATATGAAAAGTATCGCGTGCTAGCGGAGAATACAAAGATATGGGGGCACACGCATGAAAGTTGATGCAAGCGGTAGATCAGGGTCTCGGGATATATACTCGGATGTGGAAGACACGACACAACGCACCTCAGCAAACAAACAACAGTAAATGACAACAGGACACACATCAAAAAAGAGGCAAAGTCAAGGGGATAATTTCGGGTGGCGGAAAGGAGGAAATAGATAAGGCGATTCGGTTACCCATAATGTTGTACAACGGTGTATGTGTGGGTGTTCGGAGACGATGGGGTGAAACGAAAGACGACCGGGGAGTTGAACGTGTCGAACTTGAAGGTTGAAGTGGATCAGTTCCATCCGCCCCACGGCGAACCGGGCGGCGGCTGCGGGGTGGACGCCGGAGGCTTGTTCCACGTCGGGCCCGATGGTGCCGATGGGCTGAAAAAAAACGTTCAAAATTGATAAACCAGAGCCCAAAAGCCACTTTGCAGTCGAAAAAAAACTTTAGAAAACTCACCCATTGTAAATCGAATACACCGGATGCATCTGCGACGACGGCATCGGGGGGTTGTTGGAGGCGGGCGGTTGCGGATAACCGTAGCCGCGCATTTGTTGATTCGTTGGGCCGTTTTCAGGTCTGCCGGGGCCGAAGCCTGGTGGAGCACCCGGGTAGCCGCCGTAGCCGGTGGGCCTTGGGTGACGATTGCCCTAAAAAAGCTGAATAAGCAGCCAAATGGCAAAAGTGGTACTTGGCGAAGAACTACTAATGCTATGCCGAAAATCGTAACGCAAAAATTTCAGCAAGCCGAAATCCGCCACATCAAAATATCGATCCAAGATGCAGTAAAGCCAAATTCTCGACGCACCTGAAAATCGGCGCCGTTGACAATGGTCTGCTGGTGATGAGTGCTCGTATAGGTCGGCAGCACATGGGTCAGCGGGTCGAACTCCTGCTGGGAAGCCTAGAAAAAAGTGCTCAATAAAGATAGTACAAAATACCTGATAGGTGTTGAAGTGTTTGGGCGCAGCCTTGTTGACAGCAGTTTGCTGATTGTAGCTGGGCACCACGGGAGGCTGGGGGCGTTCGGCGGGGCGGACGGGCGGCTTCTGGGCCGCGGCGATCTGGGCAGCCAACTAAAGGGTGGGAATTGCAATGATGAAGCGAGAACAAACCGAATAGAATTGTTCGGGCATCGGGGGCTGCGGGCGGGCCTCGCGGGCAGGCTGGGCAACCGGCTGGAAGGTGCGCGCCTGGGCCAGTGATGCAGCTAGATTGCCGATAACGTTGTTGCTGTTCGTCGCCGAGGAGCCGGGGCGCGCGAAGCTGCTCGTGGTGGGTTGTTGCTGTTGCTGCGGCATTGATGGTGTTGGCTGAAAAAAAGGGGATTGGTACGGTCGTTGGTGGCGGTACTCTCGTATTCAGCCAAACCTTCAACGCAATAAAATAAACGATCTTTATAGTTTTTAGTCATTACTTATGCAGAAAAAGGAAGAGAAAAAATCTATCGAAAAACTATAAAAATCGCCATTTTGTACAATGCGAAGGTTTCTGACAAAAAAGTGCCTTTTCGGAAGTGAGCATAATTTTTGGGAGGTTTTTATCTCCAAAAAAAGACATGGAAACCCGAAAGGATACCTTCGCCGGCACAGTCCATCCATTCGAGCCCGAAGGCAAGGCCGGCTCCCGCGATCGATTCAGCAGCGATCCATTCGAAGCGCTGGGCGTCGAAAAAGTCTTGGAAGCCGTGGTGGAAGTTTCAGCGAGCGAGCTCGACTGGCTTGGCGCCTGGTTCTTTTGCTGCGTGAAGGCGAGCTGTGGGTCGACGGCGGCCGCCGCGCCCCAGTCTTGGATGTGGCTCTGCAAAAATAATTATTATAAAGCAAAGGCAAAAATTCCGTACCTCGGCTGGATACTTCATAGCCCCGAATCCGTTGTTCACCGGCTTGTTGCCCCAGTGTTCGCCAATACCGGGCAGGCTGCCCCAGATGTTGGAAATCGAGAGCCCTGGAAATGCTGTGGCGCCGCCGTTGCTGGATTCTTCGCGGGGCCGACTGGGGCCTGGGAGGAACGAAGTGGCGGGGTTCATGGGCTCCAGCGCAGACGACGTTGGGGTGGTGAAGTTGGCAAAGCTGGCGGCCAAGTTGAGCTCGGGCAGGGTGACCTTGTCGAATTGCGTCAAATAGTCGAATGAGCCGGGAGAGACCGGAGCGTTATCTAAAAAGTGCCATTATATAAAAAATTTCAGCGTTTTGAAGGGGCCTAAATGAGCAGACTTTGGTCGAAAAAAATGTTCGAAAATCATCAAAAATGTAAAAATTATATTCAAAATGCTTTATCACGGCTTAGCTATCGCCAAAGGCTAAAAGCAACAAAAAATAAGCTGATCTCACCGATCATCGGCAATTCCCCGAGGGCCGGCAGGTGGTGCGACTTGACGCCTTCTGGCTGGGAAGCGGGCGCGGCCGAGGTTGAAAAGATGTTGGCAGACAGGTTGGGAATTTCTTGACGCTCAGGCACGGTGGTGGTTGGAAGATCGGCTGATGGAACGGCAGCTGGCTCCTGTCGCACAGGTCGCGCAATGGCGGTGACGACAGGCTGTGGAGCTGGTTGCTCGGCTAAAATAAATGAAATTGTTTCAAAGGCTTGCGTTACATACGCCGAAAGTTCGCTCCCAAACTCAAATCCTAAAGTGCTTGACATACCTGGCGTCTCGACAGGCGGTGAAACTGGAGGGGAGGGTGTGGTCAACGAAGAGCTGCCGCAAGATTCCTCCAAGTGTTCGCCGTGGAAGCGTGACATGGCCGACGGTCTTGAAGCCGGTCCTTGCGCCTTCGCCGAATGAAGCATTTGCCGCCGGTGCTCGAGGGTGGGTGATGTGGAGTGGGCAGCCGCTTCCGCTTCTAAAGATCGAGTTTTTGAAGGAGCCTCAGAAAATGCATTTTTTTACTTTGTGTTAACGCATTACAACTGATCATCAAAAAAGGGGTTGATTATAGCTCAAAATAACCCAAACTAAATAGCGTGAGCAAAAAGAACCATCGACAAAATCCCCCCGCTAACGAACGATAATTGAAAACCCTACCTTTAGCCATCGCCGCCGCCATTCGTTGCTGCCAAATGTTGGTGGTGGGCGCTGTGGCCGTGGCAGGGTCGTGGTGTTTGCGGCCGAGGCTGGGGCTCTTCTAAAAAAGAGTGGTGAGCATTGATTTCTAGACAATCACCTTGAAGTCGGCCTGCGACCTGTTGCCCTCGGAGGAATCGGCCGATCCGGTGGAGACCGAGCCACTGCGCATGACCTGGCGGATGATGTCGCCGACTGATGATTCCTGGTCGATCACCAGTCCGTTGATCATTTGAATCGCATTTCTAAAGGTTAAATATAGATAGTCTTAAAATTCTGCTTCACGTAAAATAAGTCATAAGCTTTAACAATGCCAGCTAATAAAAATTAAACCCAGTCTTGCAACATTTTTTTTGGATAAAGATGATAGCGGGTGTCTGACTCTAAGTGGAGAATCGATGGGAACGCGCAGAGAACGACGGGCAGAGAGCAGCCTGTTTTTCGTGCGGAAGGAACGTCTTCTGCTTCTTCTTTGCCCCTTTTCGCGCTGGCCGGCTCTCTAATGCCCAGTCGAGGAGAAGAAGTCCCAAATTGCACTCTTTCAAAGCCCCGGGTGAGTTGCACGAACGTTCCCTGGCCACTAAGTTGCGAGATAACTTTCAGCGGTGGCATGCGGCCGGAGAAATTCAGGAAAACACTCCCCAAAAAAAGGCCCATACCTGACAGTATCGGCCGTGCCGCGGATGGTGATTTGGCGTTCGGTCTGCTCGCGCTTCGTGTTCTGCTTCTCCACCTCGATGGACGCTTGCGTGGCTTCGCGGATGGCGTTGATGTTGGCGCCACCGCGGCCGATGACGCGCGCGATCGCGTTTGAGGAGAGCGTCATCACGGTGGCCTTGCGGCGCGTCTAAATCAGCAAAAGTGTGGAAAAAAGGAAATCGCATACCACTTCAACGTCTTTCCATCCCGAGTAGATCCCCGCTTCGTCTTGGTAGAAATCGGGGCGGTCTAGTGGCCCGCCAGCCTGCTTTGCCGTGATTCCCGCGGCAAGTCGACCCTAGAAAAAGGTTTATGTTACCGAAAGTGTCTTTATAACAATGACATAGTTTTAAATAGGATTTTTATGCCCATAAAACGGCTTCAAGTATATTTTCCATGTTCTATTGAATAGAACTTTCAAAACGTCGAAAATTGACTACCTAGTTGGTCCTAGAATGAAAATAGATCTCACCTTGGTCTTCTTAGCATTTGCCTTCACCCATTCCTCATTCTGAGCAGCCGTCAATCCCAGTGGGCTCTTCTGACTTGGCATAGTGGCTGTTGCAGGCACGATGGTGGTGAGCGGGTGTTTGCCACTCTCCTGACGACGGCGGTCACGTTGCGACTCCTTCTTATCCGATCTCTTATTGCGCTGCTTCTCGGATTGCGCGCCGCCTGCTGAAAATCCAAGATTATAAAAATTACGGAGAACAAAAAAGATGATGAAAGATGGCAGAAAAATATCTGACGCGCGAGATCAAGCGTAATTAAAATTCACCCGTAGCTTGATCGCTGCCGGAAGACGGAGGGGATGCAGACTCGAAGGTGGTCGTTGTAGGGAGAACAGGTACCCGTTCTTCGACGACTTCTTGTGGGGAAGACGCACGTTCAAGGCTGGGCGTCGGATCATCAGGCTCGGGCTCGGGCTCGGCCTTCAGCTCCTCGGTTTTTTCCTCCTCCTTCTCAACATCCGATTCACCAGCTTTCTCCTCAGGCTTTTTGGTTGCCGCCTGCTTCTTGGCCTTCTTTTTCTCATTCTTGCGTTGCTTGGCCTGTTTTTTGCTGCGAATCTGTTCCTCCTCCTCCTCGAGCATCTGCAGCAGGGCCTCAGCGGCCTTCGCGGCTTCTTTGGCCTGCTTTTCCTTGGCGGCGAGGATCTCTTGACGGCACTCGTTGCATTTCGGGTGCAACTCCTTGTCGCCGACGATGGTTGTGAGGTATCGATCCAGATCCTGATCAGATGGGAACTGGGTGACATGACAGACCATGTACTTGACCACCGGCGAATGCCCTTTGCGGAAAGCCACCATCAAGGGGGTGCTCTTCCGGTTGTCCGGAATTTCGACATCGGCGCCGTGTTCGACGAGTATTTTGACGGTCTCTGTGTGTCCACTGTTGCAGGCCAGCCACAGAGCCGTACATCCCTTCTTGTTCCGCGCATCAATTTGGGCGTTGCGCATCACGAGCATTTCGACGAACTTGTCGTGGCCCTTGTCGGCAGCAATCGTCAGGGCAGTGTCTCGAGAAGATGGCACGGGCCCAGTGTTCGGATCAGCACCGTCCTCCAGCAGCAATTCGCCCACTTCTGTGTAGCCACCATTGGCAGCCTCCATCAGGGGTGTGAGGCCAGTTTTGGCGCGATGCTCGACGTTGGCGTTGAACTGCAAGAGGAGACGGACAACCTCAGTCCTTCCCTGGAAACAAGCGAGGGTCAGCGCGGTGTTTCGGTTTGTCTCGATTTGGGCGTTGATGTCGGATCCGCGTTCGAGCAACACCTTCGTGGCTTCGCTGTGGCCGTTCATCGCGGCAAGCATGAGTGGAGAAATGCCGAGCTTGCTCCCTGTCCTCGAGTTGATCTCCGCGCCAGCATCGAGCAGCGTCGTCACGATATCCACATATCCACCGCTGGCAGCGAGGGATAGTGGGGTGTAGTCGCTGACGTTTCGGTGTTCCTTATCGGCGCCTTTTCGCAACAAGAAGTCGACAGTCTCCTTGCGGCCGCTTGAACAGGCCAGTGACAGGGCAGTGTCCTTGGTCCGTTCGCTCTGCGCTTCCAGTTCAGCACCAGCATTCAGCAGCTCGTCACACAAAAGCGCATGTCCGTGCGACGCAGCCATGATGAGAGGGTGAAGCCCTAAAAGAAGTAATGAAAACTTATTTTAAAGGGCTGCCGACGGCATGTGTCGATCCCCCTCCCCCATCAACAAATTGGCAAGTAGCCAACAGGGCAGAGAGCGCGCCCTGGGGAGAGGCGCAGAGACATTTTCTTTCCAGCGCGTAATCGATTGACTATGCCGTCGGTATCCCTTTAAATTTACCTTTTTGTCGCGATGTTCGAGGTTGGCGCCCCTCTTGAGCAACGCCAACACAGTCTCGACCGAGCCGTGCTGACAAGCGAAGGAAAGGGCAGTGTCCTGGTTCGACTCGGTCATCATGTCCACGCCCATCTTGCCGCCATTTGACGCTTCTCGAGCCGCCGCCGCCTTTGCAGCTTTGTCGATTTTACGGAATCTAAACAAATGAATCCGCAAGTGAACGGTAATCTACCGGAGGAGGTATTCCTTGATTTGGGTGATGGCAGACTCGAAAAGGGAGGCATCGGCCTCGTCGATGGCGTTGAAATCTTCGCTGGGCGCCGTGACGTCGCTTTCGCTTTGGGTTCGTCGTTGGTCGTAGCCCTGCAAAAAATAATGACTTTATAACGTAAAAATTTTACATGGCAAAAAGTACGAGATACCTACCCGAATGAGATCCAAATTGTCGCAGTATCCCTTGATGGCCAGGCGGCATTCGGGGTGGCTAACGAGCAATGTCTTGATGTCAGAATGGTGGAGACTTTCGTCGCGGGCGGCACCAAGGAAGACGGTTTCGTGGACACGTTTAATTTGGGCCGGGCTGAGGCGTGCCATCACTAAAAAGAAATATATTTCAAAAATCCTAAAAGGGTCAATTTAAATCTGACAGTATTGAACAAAACGATGTCCCTTTATTGAGAAAACCGGCAATCACTCACTTTTGTCGACCATCGCGGCCGTGGTGACGGAAACGCCCTCCGGAAGCTTGTCGGCGGTGGGCGGTGGCTTTGTCTTGGAGGGTCCAGGCTGATTCTTGGCATCTTTGACCTCGGGCTTTTTGCCAACGGAATCCTTACGCTCGGCGGTTTTGGGGTCCTACAAAAAAAGTGATTGGCGAGAGGAGGTTAAACTAACCGGTGTTCGGCCAATCGGCAGGCCGGAGAAGCTGCGCTTCAGGTTCTCATAGGCCGTGTGAAAGTAGCTGGATGGCGTGTTGGAGGGAAGGGGTGGATCGGCGGGGGTCCGGGTGGTCGTGGTGGTGCTTTGCATGTGCATTCCGTACTGAGTGGTTGGGTTGCGAGCTGAAAATTAGGATTGAAGGTAGGATATTTCATTTTGGAAGCTGTCAGACCTTCGATAATCAGAATAAAAAAATTTTTTGCAATGTTGAATTTTCCAAGTTTGATATTACGATAGGTATCATGTCTTAGCAATAACTGACCTCCACCATGATGTGCTTCCGGCGGCACGCTTCTGAGGTAGGGCATCCAGTGTTGAATCACCTTGTCTATCATCGAGCTGTCGGTGAGCAGGTCCGGGTTCCGGGGAGATCTCGCCTACTGCTAAAGCTAATCACAATGAATCCAAAGAGCACGAGCTGCGCCCAACGCCCAACTCTCACAAGCCCTTACTCGCAAAGTATTTGGCCAAGATGTCGGGCAGGTTTTCACCGTTGCTGAGCAGACTCTCCAGGTCGAAGAACGCGTCGTTCGGGTCCGTCTCGCCCTCCTTCTGAACCTGGGATCAATTGTAGGGTGGTAATGTTCTCACCAATGGATCGATGCTGATGCCGCTGAGCATGTGCTGCTGCAAGAGGGTACGACGGGTGGTCGCATCGGCTGTCTGGTTGGCTTTGACAAGGGAGGGTGGGGCGGCAAGGGGATTGGTTACCAGCACCTTCTTTCGGCGCTGAAAATAAGAGTTAAGATACCCCCAGGGGCTAAGTATGTCGCATTAATGGCAGGGCTTGAAATTTTATTCGCGACTAGGTCGAATATTTCCGCCTATCTGTCCCAAAAAGTGTTTATCAAAACCTACAGCTGTCGATCGCATGGGCCCGGCAACGTTGCTGCCAGGGATGGGAGGAAGTTGTGATTGTGGGTTGCCCGCGGCGTCAGTAGCAGCGCTGGCATTGACGATGGTAGACTCGTGGTCGAGCAGTATCTCCAGTATCTCGGCATGCCCATTCTTGGCCGCTTCCATGATGCAGGTGTAGCCGTCCTGAAAGAAGCTCGGTTGCATAAATTTTCATACGAAAAAACTACTACTAAAAAAGGCAGCAGGAAAAAGAACCACCTTGACAATAACCCCCGGGTTGGCGCCGTGTTTCAGCAGCAGCTCGACGATCTCCTTGAAGCCGCCGCCACTCGCCAATATCAGGGCAGTCATGTCGTTGTTGGAGGAGAGGCGGTTCACGTCAGCCCCGTGTTCCATAAGATATGCAGCAACGTCCCGAAATCCGTGCTTGCACGCCTTCATCAACGCCGTGCGGTGATCGACCTCGGTGTTCTAAAGCAATGGGGTAAGCACAGACATTAGCAAAATACCGGATCGGCGCCGTGCTTCATCAACAGCTCGACAACATCGACATGTCCGCTCTCGGCAGCTATCGCCAACGACGTGTTCAACTTTTGCTTGTAGTCGATGGCCTCTTTTTGCTAAAACATAATGGTTTTGGAATCTAGAAATACTGCAGACCTCCTTCGTGGCCCGATCCACCACCATCTTCGCAATATCGAAATGGCCTTCCTGGCTAGCCTCCATCAACGGCGTTTGCGTTCCCAGCGTCACATCGCCACCAGCATCCGCGAGGATCTCGAAAATCTCCCTAAATTCAAGGACTCGCACTACGAATTATGGTATACCGATGGCCACTGCACGCCGCCAACGTCATCGCCGTCTCGCCGTGGTCTTCGGTCGTCGCGTTAACGTTGGCCTTGTTTTCGATGAGGAACTTGACGATGTCGGCGTGGCCTTCGCGGCTTGCCTCCATCAATGGGGTGTAGCCCTCATCATTAGGTTCTTCGAGCGAAGCGCCGGCTTCCACGAGCATCTCGACCTGAAGGAAAAATTTCTCCGTGGCTGATGAAATTTCGATAATAACGAATAATTCATTTTATTTTATCCAATGTCAATTTTAAGTTTGATACGAGACACCCGAACAACTAGGCATAAAATTTACAATTTCCATATGTCCACCGCAGCAAGCGAGGGTCAGCGGGCTTTCGAACGCTTCAGACGCCATGTTGACCGGAGCCTTGTGGTCGAGGAGGAGCTTGGTAACCTGAAAGAAGCAGCGTCCAATTCCAAGAGCTGTAAAATAACTCCAAATAAAATAAATTAAATTCTTCATTTTAAAGTGCTAATCATACCTGAGAATGACCGTCCATACAAGACTCCATGAGAGCCGTGTGAAGTTCTTCCTCGTGGTCCGGGCCCTTTTCGATGGAGAGCAAAAACTCGACCATATCCACGTAGCCCTTGTACGAAGCAAGTGTCAAAGGGGATTCCTAAGCTTCTCGTTAAAAAAATTTAGGAAAAACTACCTTGAACTCGCTCGTCGTGTTGACGTACTCGCTACGGGCGCCGTACTTGACCAACTCTTTGACGCTCTCCAGACAGCCGGCGTTGGCGGCTTGCATGAGGGCGCAGTGGCCGTTCGCGTTGCGGATCGTCAGGTCGCATTTGTTGGAGGCAAGGAGGGCTTTCAGGCACTGAAGTTGGGCAATATTCGAAAGAAAGCAAAGATCAAACATCAAGGTGTCCGCTAGCCGCTGCAAAAACCAGGGCGCTGTTCTTGGCCTCGGACAGGGTGTTGACCTCGGCGTTATGCTTCAGCAGGACTTCGACTGGAAGAAAATTATATTGCTGACTGTCAAACAATTTAGTTTTTACTTTTACTTATCTGAAGGAATTTTTAAAGCCTAATTAGGGTCTATGTTATTAAATAATAAATATGTTTTGCACGAATTGCCGTAGCGAAACCTTCGCGCTAATATCAAAATTAGTTTTCTCTCTTTTTTTATTCTAAAACAAATTGAGAGAAGAACTGCTCAAAAAGAAACAATCGTCAGAAACTGACGACAAAACAAAACGAAATTTATTTAAAAAACACTCACCGACATCCGCCTTGCCACCCGCACAGGCTTCCATCAGGGGGGTGTATTCGTTTGGGGCTTCGTATTCGGCGCTCCCACGCAGTTCGCAAAGCAGGGCCACCAAATCCGCGTAGCCGGCCATGCAGGCGGCTCCAAAAAAATGGTCGTCCTGGGTTATCAGCGGCTCGTCGGGGTCGAGGGAGTCCTCGTCGGAGCCACCTTCGCCCTCAGTCTAAAACGGAGCGTTTGATTAACCGAGAAAAGCGCATGAATTCGATGCCAAGTTAGATTTTTTCAAATAGATAAAAACACAGAAATTAATTCAGAAAACTTCGAAAAACTCGCCTCGGAAGCTTGGTTGTCGTTTGGGTCCTGGCCGGACGCCATCAAATTTTCGCACCGTTGCGCATGGGAGCCACTGAAAGAAGGAGTTATTCGAAACTTCACGAAAAACGAACAGCAAAGAGCGTTGGTTGAGCACGATCAGGTACTCGGCAGCGTCGAGCGGTTGCAGTAGATCAGGGCCGTCGCCCGATCCGGGGCTCTTCTCCGGCAACGGTGGGAGATCAGCCGACATCATCTACACAGAAGGTTTGAAGCTTAGTCAAAATTACCAGTTGATGAAGGTCGAGGTCGGCAAAGTCTCCTTGAGCAAGGCCCTCCTCAAAGTTATCCAGGAGTCGCTTGGCCTGGAGCAATGATGTAAAGCGCTAAAAATTATTTTACCTTGAGGCCAGCCGCCATGAGAGCATGGAGAAGTTGAAGGAGGCGCGCCGGATCGACGTTCAACGGGGGCAGCAGACGACGGAAAGGGTCCAGGCACTTCATCACGTGCTGAAAAAACATGAATTCGCTTGAGTTTATTGTTGGCGCAATGAAGTATTCCCACGGTCTGGAGCATAGGCAAAAGGCCGAAATGAAACTGACCGCCTTGGTGACGCCACTCTGCGGGGCGCGGAGAAGGCAGGCGTAGGGATTGGCGTCGTTGCGTAGACGTCGGGCACGAGAAGCCGACGAAAGCGGCGACTCGCCGGGGAGGGAGGCCGAATCCTTGCCCTGAGGCACGTCCAGTCGCGCGGCCAAGTCGAGCATTTGGCTCTGCAAAAATGGAGTTGAAAATTAGAAGATCACTGATTGTCAGAAGATAAATCCGTTTAAAGGATGAAGACCTATGATGTGATATAACTACAGCAGCAAATGAATTCAGTTTCCCATAGGCTTTAGATTTATCTAGTCACTAAGAAAATTAGCAAAACTGTCAGGAGAAGCGTCAAGAAAGGTATTTCGAGGAGGTGCGCCGTGAAAAACTGACCATAGGTTTAGCGGGAAGTTTCTTTTTCTCGTCTTCCGCCATTGCGCTTGAGGATTGGACGGTACAAAATTCTACCTAAAACCGAGAAATTTGCTGGTGCTCAAAAGCTTCGGAGAAATGGAGTAAGAACTGTGAAGCTTTCAGGCTTGCAAACGCTGCAGTTGAAGCGTGAAAAAGATATCATCAGCGGAAAACGCGCCAAAGGGGAAAACTCGGTCAGGTTCGAAGAAATATCATAAAACCTATGCGCAATATGTCGTAATCGAAGCCGGCTTGACTAAAAAGCTTCAAATTAATCGGGCCGACTATAAACTTTTCAAAAAACCACGGGTCACGAGGGGCATTCATAAAAACGTGCAATAGTTCGAAATTTTTCAAAACACAAGTAGCTATCCAATTGCAAAGCTTTTTTCAACAAAAGAAAGGAAATAGCGAGTGCCCATCTCCTCCGGCTTTTCCCCGTCGATGACCCCCATTTCGGGCGGTCAATTCGTGCTCAATTTCGCGGCGTAAATTTTCGGTGTGGACAGCGGCTGAATGGTCACGGGCTACGCCAGCACCACAGGGGCGTCATGGCGTGAATCGATTGCGCCCTCACCCAACAGCCAAAGTAGCAGCAGCCGATCCCCCAATGCCAGCTGAAAACATGTGGGAGCAACGTTTCGGAAAGCCGCCAGCGGAAAACATAATTAATTGGAGGCGTTCAATAAGTGAAACGAAGGAAGGGGAAAGGGGTGGAGGGAACAAGGCGAGTAGTGCTTTATAGAGTGCGCAACGGGGCGAGGGTTGCAGCGTCGGATCCGGGCTTGGAGTTATTGAAGTGCGAGTAATAGTAATAAAAATTGTACAATAGTAAACCTATTAAACGTATTTTACAGGTCGTAAGTTATATTTTTTTCTTTCAAACCGTGCGGAAAATTATTATGCCACGAAATTTAATGTACCGTACACGCGATCCGTCCGTACAAATAGTACGTAATTGTCACAAATCTTATCGTAAAAACTTGTATAAAAATCAAGACCTACTTCTCAAACCTACTTTCTAAATTTTCTATTTTTTTATCAAACCTGTGCGAAAAATTCTAATTTTCCGGACGGTATTGTTCTGTACGGAGAATCCGTAATTACGCAATACGTCATTTGTACGTAAAAACCTTTTTAAAAAACAAGACGTACTTTACAAGTCCTACTTTCTAAATTTTAAAAAAAAATTGTATCTGAAAAGGGGCGCAAAATCCTTCCCAAAATACGATGTACCTTCACAGTCGATGATCCGGAATCAATCAACTTTTACAAAAGTAAACTTCATCATACAACTGTGCAAGCAATTCTTTATTCCCAGAAATGTAATGTTTAAGCGATAAAGCAGACACAATTCATGTTAACGGTTAGGCGAGTGGGCTGAGCTTGTTGGGGCCACGCAGTTTGAAGGGGAAGGAGAGGACGGGCGGTGGGGACCGGCCAAGTAGCCTATCACGAAGCAATCAAGAAGACAAGCCTTTCTCCTCCTCCGAGCAGTAAGACTGAAAGTGAACTGTTTTGACCATCCTCGTGTCGTGCACACCTTGCTCGGCTTCAGGCGATTGATAACGGGGCGCTTGGGGGCCTTGACGATTGCTTTCAACTGGTCGAACACCTCCTTCATGTCGGCGCGATTCTCGGGGTCGACCACCCTGCAACGTGGTAATTGGCGAGGGTGAGCTGCTCACCAGACACGCGTTTGGACGAATTCCTTCAGCTTTGCCGGGGCGCTCTCGGGGAATTCGGGCATTTTTCCCTTGCGGATGTAGGTGGCAATCTTTTTCGTCTCCCAGTCGGGCCACGGCTTGATCCCGTTGTTGAACGTCTCCCAGATCATCTGAAATTTCCGGTTGTGAAAACCCTGTTTTCTCTCACGTATTATAAGGAATCGAGTTGACAATGTGACCCACCACGCCCAGGCTCCACACATCAGACTTCTTCGAGTAGGTGCGGTTCTTCTGCAGCGCTTCCGGTGCCATCCAACTGGATCGGACGTTGATTTTTAAGGTTTTTATATTTTTTATGAGTTTTTATAGCTAAACGGTGTTCTTAGGAAAAAAGGCAAAGGGATATATTTTTTTCTCCGTCTCCTATAAAAAGGATTTATAGGGAAAAATGGAGTGGTCGGACAAGCTTTTTGACGCTTACCGGATGGGAAGGCCCATGTCGGCCTCGATGTCCTTCTCCTTCGTCTCGTCCTTGCCACAGTTCTTGGACAAGCCAAAGTCGGAGATCTTGATCCAGCCCGTCTCGGCGATCAGACAGTTACGGGCGGCAATGTCGCGGTGGATGCAGTTCTGGCCGTGCAGGTATTGCATCCCGTCGGCCGCCTAGAATTTTGCTTTTGGTGATGATCATAGGGAGAACGAAGGAGCTGAAGAAGCAGCGCCTCACATCCATCATGTAGACGACGCGCTCGGTGGACTCGATACGGTCCCTGTATTCCTGGAGATGACGATCGAGACTTCCGCCCGGGCAGTACTCGAGCACGATCTGCACTGGCGGGTGATCGGCGGCAACACCGAACAGCTGAAATTTGATTGTAAGTGTTAAGGCTATACCTTCTTTATCATTTCTGTTTTAGTTTATTTTTTTGCGTACTTTACTTGTTTCCTAGACTTTAGTTTTTTTAAAATTAAGCAAAGAACTAACAGTTCGCTATCAGCCTCGAAAATTACCCGAATGACATTGGGGTGCGAGTAGGAGGCGATCAGCTCGGCCTCCCTGAGCATGCTCTGCCGCTCCCTCGTGATCTGCTCCGGCGTTCGCTCCTCGGCCAGCGGGAGGGCCACCTTAAAGCCGGAAGAAGCATTAGCGTTAACAAGGCGAAACACACCTTCACCGCCACAGTATGCGCCCGGGTCTCATCGCGGAATATGCCCTTGTAGACGACACAGTAGTTGCCGCTTCCGAGGCGATCCTGCAAGGTTTGTTAGGTGTAAAAGCATAGTAGGGTGATGGAGTGTTAGCGGGGGAGGGAACTGATTTCTTTTTTCTCTGATATCGACCGTTTTTAGTATATGACGTAATGTACTAGTTTGAGTTGTAATCGTTTTTAGTAGCTTTTGATTGCTAGAAAAATCAATTTCAAATTTTTTAACCCTTTTTGGCCATTTTCACAAATTTTTCTTCAAAAAAAAATCAAAATCTTCTAATTTTAATTCAATTTTGTTATGAGCCTTTGATATCTAGATAGTATCTAATAAAATGTTTAAAATGTTATAAAATGTCCCAGAATTTTTAAACGGAGATACACGATTACGGGGGAAAATTTGGTTTGCACCAAAAATAGTATTAGCGAGAAAAATACCTTGGCCTCGTCGAAGTTGACCTGCTCGTGCTTGAGCATCCAATTGGGGCGATTCTTGCTTTGGCCTAGCTTCAGCGCACCGATGCCACCCTTTTTCTGGAAATGCTAGGGTCCGATAGCAGAGTTGAAATGAACCGTGTAGTGCTCCATGAGCTCGACGACGGACGGGAACGGGATCCGGTCCTTCTCCTTGAGCGCCGACACGAAAAAGCGGCCCTTGTCATCCTTGCTAAAAAGGATGACCGTTTACGAAGTAAATCTGGGCAACGTACGCGATTGTTAGATGCTTGGCCACGCGCTTCGGGTCGACGATACTCAGGATGATTAACAGTCGGCCGTCCTTGTCGTTGTCGGTGGCGCGGACGAGCCAGTCGCCCTTGTCGACCAGCAGCGCCCTAAAAATCGGATAAAAAGGTGGGTTATCGTTGAAAGCGCAGCTACGCAAGAGCTACGTGGACGCCTATTTACGTAGCGAAACGACACGCAGACGTAAATCGGCGCCCGCGAAGCATGTGCTCCTTAGCGCAGGCTGTCGTGCTCTCTGTCTCGACTGCCTGTTGGGCTAAAGGGACGTAAAGTATACCAAAATACTCGCCAAACTAAGGCAAACATTTTGGTATAATTTACTACCCCGATAGACAACTCGGAGCCGAGATACAAAAGCTCTGGCGCAGGCTGGGCGGTGATTTGCCCAATAAAAACCGCAATTGTGAGAATAAGCACATTTCTTTCAATAATGTAATGTAACGTACTCGCACTCCTTCCTCGGCCTCATCCCGTGATACCATGGCTTGCTCTCCAGGTCGGTGCTCCGGGTGGGCGTCGTCGGGGCAGCTGATGGCGGAGGCGCCATCTTGCTCTCGCGGCCGCTCATTTGGCCTGTAAAAATCGGGTGATTCCAAGGAGCAACAACGTACGTACTAGCCAACAACAAAACTGACCGAAATCGGCGGCCAAACGTGGTAAAGACGTTTTAGGGCGCCTAGCCAAGCAAATTTGAACCCGTAAACCAATGTAAAACGTGTTTTTTTCCGGCAGAAAACGATTTCTTATGCAAATCAATTCTCCGAAGCTGTTTTCAAACTCGATAATAAATGCCAAACCTTTTTCCAAGGCGATCATCATTTTGATTCTGGCTAATTTGGTTTTTTCCTGATGTTTTTGAAGATCCGTACGATGTAAAAACTTTTTCCAGGGAAATCATACGTATTATGCTAATTTTTTTATGTTTATGAACTCTTCAAACTCCGGAAACCTATGCAAAATGTTTTTTGTTCCGTTTTCCTAGCTTCCATGCTAATTTGTTCAAGTTTTATGGGGTTCTTTGTCCACGAACTTTTGCAGCAAAAAGTCCACGCGAACGGGACTGGCTTTTGGCCAGCATAGGGAATTAGGGAATGTGGGCAGGTACTTGAAAATACGCAATCTGATTACTACCCAGGCTCGCGGAGGACAGCAACGTGAATCTTGATGCCGATGAAAAAGCGGATGTGGCCCTAGACTCTTCTCAATTGCTCATTCGGCTTATCGGAGCGAATTTTCGGGCAATTAAAAGATGTCGTACGGTTTTTTTTGCTTTTTCTGTACGTAAATTTTGTGTATTAATGGCCATTAAGTTTAAAAAAACTGTAAGAAGTTCATGGTAGTAGCAATAAGCTTTAGAGCATACTTTAAAATACTTTAACAATCTGTTTCAGGGTCTAAATACTTAAAATTAATGCCTTACAAAAAGCGCGGCGCGTGGATATTTGCTAATTGCCCAATTTTATCGCAATTTTCAGCAGTTGTGACCTCAGCTAGGCTCTTGTTTTGAGTTTTCGAGCGTTTGAGTCGTATTTTTCCGGATGCCAAGCGACGAATGCGCCCCAAAATTGTTTTGCCTTCTATTTCTCACTCAGACACTTCAGAAGTTTTAATGCCGGCAGGCAGGCTAGTTTTTTTGGGCCTTTATTACGGCGATTCCCACGGGCGGCTAAGACGTCTTTCCGGATGGGTGAGGGTGGATAAAAGGGAAGTTCCGCCACGCGACCAAATCCCGGGTCTAGCGGTTTTTTCGAAAAAATTGGGTTTCAGTCGATTATGGATTCCTCTAGGGTTACAGCGCCTCGAGTCGCGATAAACAACGCGCGGCGCAGGCTCGCGTCGTCGTCGTCGAGGTCAGGCGTAGCGCTTCCGTTGCGTGTCGCGCGTGCAAAAAATCCAGTTCCTCGCGATATCCAGTGCGCATTAGATATAAATGTGCAGTGGAGCGCCGCGTTTTCGTATCGTCAAATACGCGGAGCTCCTTCACGCAGCTTTGCTCCGTGCGCTTCCTGCATTCCCAGATGTTTATTCGTTTCGGGACTCAACCCTTGAAATTTCCTTGTTTTTCCCAGCGAATTTAAATGTTTAAAACGTTGAATTTGTAAAGCCGTACTTTTTCAGCTTGTATTCATGTCCGTCTGTCGATATGGGCCTCTACATTCCTTGATTTTGGCCTTTCCCGTGGCCAATTACCGAAAACACCTGCCCAAATCTCCAGCCAGAGCTCACAAATTCTGTACCCTATTTTCGGGAACGTTGCAATCGAAAACCTCCCGGGCTAGATCCAATAAACGGCGACCATTTCTCATTATCGGCCAGGGGGAAACCAACCTTTTCTTCCGATCCACAGATTTATGATTCAACGGGGTAATGTATCGTTTTTCACCAACCGTCGTATGAAGATTATACAGATACTGGTAAAAATTTACAAAATACCGATTTTTCCACCAAAAGGATCGATTTTGATCGAAATCTCGACTTTTTTTCAATAATTTTCGCTGTTCTCACCCATTGAAAGCACAAAACTGCACAATTTTCAGTTCTGTTTCGTTAGCGGGGGGGGGCACGGCCACTTCCCTTTCTCAAAAGGCCTGTTACCACCCCCAGCCCTCCCCCCGATCAGGAACTAGCACCCGAATTTCTATCAAAAATATACCAGGATGGATTTTTCGGCCTGAAATGATGAATTTTGGCTTTTTCAAAATTTTTCAAGTTCAAATATACCTGAATTTTGCCAAAAAACCTGGCTAAAACACTTGCTCTTTCTCTCGCTCCCTCTCAGTCTCTCGCTCCCTCTCTTTTTCGCTCGCTCGCTCTCACTCTCTCTCTCGCTCTCTCTCTCTCGCTCTCTCTCTCCCTGAGGTATACTCCCTGATTTTTAAACTCATGTGCACATGGCGCCGTTTCAAGATCTCGATTTCAAGCAAAAATTCGATTTCCCCCTCCGATACTGAGCAAGAGCCGGCTTTTTGATATGACCGTGTGCCGGGTGGGGGGCTAGAAGAAGTGATTAGGGGGCCTTCCCTTTCATCGGGCCCCTTACCTTCCTTCGCAAATCCTGTCTCGTCGTCAGTGGCAACAGCAGGTTCTCCCCCACAAGGTGGGTGTTGCCCATTTCGGCTTGGTCGGACGGGCCGGGCTCGAGCTCCCACGGCCCATCACGAGATGTTGGCAAAGTTTTTGGTGGGGTTCACGGTCTAATTGTTGTGGTCGGGGGGTTTTATGGTCACTTTTTAGTGTCCACACATCCGCCCCTTGGAAATTCCGCTTCTTACTCCTTCTAGCAACTCTTTACACTTCCACCGACAATCGATCTTGGTTCTGTGGGAGATAAATTGTGGTACTGGACTGTTAGCGGGGGGGGAGTTAGCAATTAACAAGCAATTTTTCGAAGTAACTTGCGGCCTTATAACGAAATATAATTTATTTTTTAGAGCATTTTCGCCCGTTTTTACGCAAGATCTAGGAAAATCCCCCCGATAATGCAAAAGAACCCGACTTTTTCTATCTCAAAGTTTAATTTTCGAATTTTTCACCTTTTAGGGTTGTATTTGCTTGCTCAAACTCTCAAAAACCCCGTAATTTTTCTTAGATGAATCGCGAAATTGTTTCAAAGAGCGTGCTGAAGACGCTGGAAGCCGTGTTCCACGTCCACCCGGGCAGCGACGACGAGAACATCAAGGATTCGGCAAAATTGATCGCGTAGTGGGTTTTGCACAGTTTTTTATATTGATAGTTTTGGACGTTATTTCCAAAATCGCACTTTTCTAAGGATTTAGCTGACTTTATCACTTTTCAACGCTGATTTCTTTTGCCCGCAAATTCTAGCTCGTTTTTGCGAAGGGAGCGCTAATTAGGCGTTAGGAAAAACTACGCATTTTCCGCTGCAAAACCCGGCAATTTTCATTATTGAGGGCCCCGAATAGAAGTTTGCCGCCTACTACGCAATCACGCAGGAAAAGGGCGCCGCGTAATTCGGGGCTTTGTCTTTGTCCTTTCTTTTTTTTGGGGGGCGCATCAAGACAATCTAGACAATCCCAACGGGCGTGGTGGACTTTTGGAGGGTGTCGAGAAACCCCTGCGTCATGAATTTTGAGAATTTGGCGGGGGTTTAGGGTTTTGCAGGAATCTTTAAAGGCTGGTAGATGACCAATTCTCCCCAGGGAGACATTGAAAACATGCAAAACTCAAGAATCAAGATTGAAAATTGGTCCATTGACGTCTTTGAATTGATCTAAAATTTCTACGCCATGGTTTTTGGCGCGGTTACGCGGCATATTTGGGCTGAGGGCTGCTTTCAAAATGTCGAAAATTTCAGAATACCGACATTTCAGAATGCCGAAATTGACATAAACAAATCTCCCGCAAAAACGCCAATTTTATTTTATTTTACAAATTTTAAAACTTCGACGTATTGAAATTTCAACAATGTTGAATGCCGATATTCTGAATTGTCGACATTATGACGATTCGAAATTACGATTTTCGATATTATGAATTTCGACCGGAGAAACGTCGATATTCTGAGTTTGGACATGGAGAAATGTCGGTATTCTGAATCTCGCGGTGTTATGATAACAAAATATGCCAAACTCGTACCAAAAAATATATAGACGCAGGGATGCAACGTGCGCATAGGACGAAAATGTGTAGTGGAGCATATCGTAGTCGATTTTATGAAAACGCTCCGCTCCACCGTACAATTTTACCTAATGCTCTCGAAACATTTCTTGCTTGGTTTTTTAACAGATAGGCACGTTTTTCCGGAAGTGCGCATGATAAATGCGCACGGGGTAGCGTAGCGTACTCAACTTCCACGAAATTTTGTAAATTCACGGAGGATTCATGGTTGAAAAAGTAGGCTCTCTTTCAGCATCATCTCGAAAAGCCCAGAGTATAAGCAGGCGTTGTCAGGGGTGGCCGCGTTCCAGGAAAAGGACATCGAAACGAGTACGCGGTAAGTTTTCCGGCGTTTATTGTTCCCTTTCGTATACATTTAATAATAAACCAGGGTTGAAAAGTCGCGTCGCGACTTTTCAACCCTGGCCCTGTTTTGGACCAATGAAAGTTTACACTTTGCATAATTCGGTCCGACCCATGCTACAAAATGAAAAATGCGTCCTCTGCTCCTTTATATAGGCTTCCCCTACTTCCGGTGTATGCTAATTGATTCCTAACAAAGGCGGTCTCGGATTTTTCAACAAAAACTAAAATTTAATGTCGAAAATAAGGGATTTTGATAAATTTGATACGCGTGCAGTCATCTCCAGCCCATTACGCATCTAATGACGTATCAAACATGCCCCTAAATACTCTTCTTCTTGAGATACGACTGGAACACGCTGACGGAAGTTGCATGCAAAGTGGCACACACACACACACAAACACTATTTTTTTATATATAGTAGGATAGTATTTTTTTTATTATTAGCAGAATATTTTACTTTGGTTTAACTAACCATTTCACCCATAATTCTTCAGATTCCTGACCCTGGGAGCAAAGGTGGTGTCCGAATTCGCGCAGCTCGTCGAGAACTATTCAAACGAGAATCGGTAACCGGAAGCGAGCAAGCTTATCTAATTTAATTGGCGCTTCAGATGGCACAGTTTCGTGTTCGAGGTGATGGCCCGGCACGAGAAGTACCACCTCACTTCCGGCCATTTCGACGAGTTTGCCCGGCATTTTCGCGATTTTGTCTTTGCGAATACGGTGGTTGAGGTACGGTAGGCTCCAAATGACATCGAAGTTATAAAGTAACGGGTGTGGCTGTCGTTTTTTTCGATTTTGACGCAACGCGCGAAAGAAGCGAAAAATCGCTCGCATTGCGCGCCACGAAGGCCGATAAAAGCCGGATTTTGATGCGCAACGCGCGTGCCGCTTGTGGAAGCGCCAAAGAGAAATAGAGAGAGAGAGAGCGAGCGAGAGATAGCGAGAGAGAGAGCGAGAGAGACAGAGAGAGAGCGAGAGAGAGTGAGAGAGTGAGAGAGAGCGAGAGAGAGGGGGGAGAGAAGAGAGAACTCTTTCCTTTAAGCACACTTTTTTTTTGTGGAATAATTGCCGAGTTACAACAAGCAGCAAATGACAATTAATGCTTTCCGTGCGAAATTTTCGCGTTGCTTGGGACAGGTTGCACAAAATCCATATCCTAGAAAATCCATAGCCATGACTCGCTTGTCCCTTTAATCCGAAATTTTTAGGAGGAAGCGCGCGTGGCTTGGGAGCAACTGTATGGCGACTTTTGCGAGCAGACCCGGATGCAGTTGGCGCTGCTCGGGTTGAAGGACCGCGTCAAGGAGCTGCCATAATCCACAGGAGCTGAACGGAAAAATAATTTATACATTTGATACCTCCATAAAATACAATTTATCGCTTCCGCTATTGCCTGGCACAGTGAATTGACACGGCGATATATCACAACATAGAGATCAACAAAATCAACAAGGGGAGAGAGAGAGAAAGAGAGAGAGAGAGAGCAAGAGAGAGAGATATGGGTAGCAAGAGATTGAACACGCTGTTATTGCAATAATCAGCGCCCTGCAAGCTACAAAATGCAAGGGGAAAATAGGTGTTTTCCGGTTTTCCGGCCGACCCCAATTTACGTCCCCCTCAAAATGGCAAAACACAATTGTTAGGCGCTAAAATCTGTGGATTTAGCATGCCGGCTCGTCGATGGTATCGGTCAGCGTCAAGTTCATGATCCGCAACGAGCCCAAGTCGAGTGAATGCTCGGAGAGGCGGCCGATCAAGTACACCTGAAATATTGAAGTTGGTACCTAATTCCTATAGGTAAATTATATTTATTTAGTTTTAGACAAATATGTCAGAATAGGCTACGCCACACTACGGTACGGTGCGATAAGGTACGATACGTTACAGTACGCTACGGCCAACTACCCTATGTACCTGCCACAACAATGCGCTACGATAGATACGGCACCGAGGCAACAGTACGTTACGGCACGCTACGTTACAGTACGCTTCGGTACGCTACGCTACGTTGCAGTACCTTATGCATACCGCAACAGTTCGCTACGACACGATACGCTACCACAGGGGACCAAACAGTGCGTTGCACTACAGGATGCGACACCACCGTACGTAGGGATTTGTATTCAAATTTAAAGATCAACTATTGTTCAAAAAACTGGGAATGGGATACGGTAGCCCATAGTATCGCTCGATAATTCACCTTTGTATCACTCGGCAGAAGTTCGATGTAATCTTCACCATCCGAGCCTTCCACCTGCAAATTTTTGGTGTTTTGAATTTCTAAGGTATCCACATACCTTGAAGCAACTCTCCAGCTCCTTTTTGACACTATCATTGCACACATACAGCGAAGCATCGCCCTAAATTACACTTATAAAAAGGCAAAAAATAAAAAGTTACTGTAGTGGCATACGTGAAGTGCAACCGTCCGATGGTATTCAGGCGGAATGGGACCGACTCGAGGACGGCCACCGGGCGTCCCTTTGAGATCGTGGCTCGAGCACCGGCATTGGTTACCTGGATTCAATTAAAGGGATCGGTAAGGCACGGATTTTTAGGATTTGAACAGCGCTCGGAGACAGCGCTTAAAGGGCACGTTCAGGGACGTTTTTTGGGAAAAAAGCAAAGGTTTTTGCCGCGGCCGGGGGTCGAACCCGGGCCCCCCGCTCGGGAGGTGCGGATGGATACCAGTCAGCCACAGCTACAACCTGGCGAGGGGGCGAGGGGCGCCTCACCCCGCAAAGGAGGGGAATGGCCTGTCACAGCACGGGCAGGCAGTGCGCGCGGTCCCTACGTCCATAGGGTGTATACGTTGGACAGAGTATACGGCCCCTCCCTGAACGTGCGCTTTAAAGCTTAGGTTTCGACTAAAGGTGGGCTTTGCTTAGGCTTGCTCGACTTAGACTTAGGCTTGGCTTAGGCTTGGCCGAGTCTTAGCTTAGGCTTGGCTTAGGATTGGATTAGGTTTAGGTTTAGGCTTAAGCTTAGGCCTGGCTTAGGGTTCGACTAAGTTTAAGCTCAGTCTTAGGCTTCGTTTTGGGGACATAACATTCTTGATGCCTTTTCCGCCCCCTTGATGCAATAACTACGAAACAATACCCTGAACGGAGCCGATCCGGGTACGGTATTGTGCGTATAGAGGCAGGCATGGCCATGGGAGAAGTCGCAGGACAACAGGCGACACACGTTCGGGTCTGGGTGCTCGACGGCTGGGCTGAAAAGTGAGGGTGTAGGGAGGAGCGTCGCGTAGTTGTACCTGAAATGTTTGGAGGCGAACTGGCGTGCGAAGGCCGGGCAGACGGAACCCTGAAAAGCGTTTTAAAGGGGCTGGGAAGGCCAGAATCGAGCCCATGGGTCTCGACAACTACGCTTCACACGCAATTACGGGCATACCTAGTCGAACGGAGGGCTGAATTTTGCGCCTTGTAGCTCCTTGAATTCCCTAGATTACGCAACGATACCTGGACGTCAATGTCGTCGACGATGAGGAGACCCTGGTCTTCGGCGTCGGCGCGAAGAGCTATTCTAAAGGGAGGGTGGGTTTTATAGATTGCATAGCGTAATGTAATCAGTATAAAGCGGAAATGTAGCTAATCGCTTACGGGCTATAATTAATGAAGGGTATAAAGGAGATTTTCCTCATTAAATGACGTATTCTACAACAGAAAAGGTAGCAAAAAGTGCCTTAACCATTACATGGCGTAATGTAATCAGTATAAAGCGGAAATGTAGCTAATCAATTACATGCTATAATTAATGAAGGGTGTAAAGGAGATTTCCGTCTTCAAATCACGTATTCTATTAACAAAAAAAGTAGAAAAACGTCTTTGCAATTAATTAACATAATGTAAACAGTAAAAAACGGAAATAAAGTTTATTTTCTATTACGATACCAAATTTAACTATGAAAGGCTAATTGATTACGCTTTGTATTGCAAGTAATAAAAATGGGAAAAATAGTGACCTGAACGGCTTCTTGATGGGCGGCAAGTCGACGACCACCGGTCCCGAGGCGGCCGGCTGGCAATCGAGCAGCGATGGCGACGATTCTTCCACCAGACACACCTAGAGCCCACTGTTTCATAGCGTAACCGGACAAGCCACCTGCAAAGACGCCGTCCCCGTGGCCCACATGTTGAACGAGATCGAGACGTCGTCCAGCACGCAGCGGATCACCTGGAAAATTGGCCTAAAAAGAGCGGAACGCGACTGCAGCAAGTTCAGGTGCAAAAAATTGGTGCAGAATACCGGAAATATATTTGACAAAAAAACAAACCTCCGAGAGCAACAGCGACGAGCCGCCCGTCTCGAACTTGGCCACCGCGAACTCGCCGTCTGAATCAAGCTTTAAAACCTAGAAATTATCTAGACCTGGAGTCCGGATCTGGCCACTTAACGAGTACAGCTTCTCCTCATTTAGCGGGCCATGGCCCACCTGCCAGACGTCGGGAACAAGTTCACTAAAAAAATTATTTATTTCTTTATTTTTCAATGATTTTTTGTCATTCGTAGTATATATTTTATACTAATACTTTTATTGATTATTTTGTATTGTTATTTATCTTATTTTTGATTTTTTATGAATTTTTTTGTTTTGGCTTCAAAGGGTGCAGGACAGAATAATTTGCTTAAAATTACGGTATTTACGTGGTTCCGGTACCATACAAATTCTCAAAAAATACCTTATATAAATGATTACGGTATTGTACAAAATCGTATGATTCTACAGAATATTGGACTAAAAAATTAACTTACGATAAAAATACATGAATTACGGTAATTTTAAAAATTTACCCTATTTCGGCATTTAGCTGATTACGGTAATTTAACCGAAAAATCCGAATTACCTCGTAGCACAGAGTACGCCACTTTCCAAATTACGACCACCGTACCTGTCCTCAACATTGTTATATTCCGTCGATCCCCAGACGCAATCCGCTGCACGCTTCGAGAAGTCGCAGGACAATTCCTGAAATTTTAGCTCTTAAATAAAAGTGAAAACTATGAAATCCTAAATCCCGACCCTTCCACCGTACCTTCCCAGAATTCACGTGGCGATGGAGAAGTAGAGATAGCATTGGGGTCGAAACAAAGTGTTCGCCGAGGTCAAACACAGACAACGGGTCCGTACATAGCGTCGCCCTGGAATTATGGAATCTACCGTAGCCCCATCCACGCACCGGTACGTCAAATCGTCAATGATGACGACGCTGTCGAAATCTGGGCTGAAGCTCGCCACGCGGATTTGGATCTAAAAATTTTGGAGTTATCAATTTAGCTTTTTTACCGGATTTTGATGCTGTGTACTATGCGTAGCAAGCGTACACAAGCCTGGATGTTGCGCGTAACAAACGTATAAAACGTACTACGCCGTACAACTTACGGTAGGCCGTCTCATACCGTTTGTAGTATACCGTACTAATATGTCTCGTAAGCTAACGTATGCTGTTTTTATCACAGCCGATTTCCTCATCATAACTTTGTCGTACGGTAACTTGCAGCACATGAGACCATATAATTTATGTAGTGCCGGTTTAACCATAAACTATTATTTTAGCGTAATACCCACCGTAAACTGCGTGGACGCGGTCCGGAACGATACTTCGGCCGGTGCGGGGCTCGTTTCGGCGGGCAAAGAACGGCATTCCTCGGGGGTACCCGGCGGCCCTACGGCACACACCTCTAGACGGACGTCCCGGGTTGCCCACCATCTACAGTAACCCTACAGTACGTCTCGCTCTCTCTATCGCTCTCTCACTCTCTCTCCCACTCACTCTCTTTTTCACTCTCTCTCTCTCTCTCTCACTCTCTCTCTCACTCTCTCTCGTGAAGTCTCTGAACAACTTATAAAACTGACCTGAATGATAGCTTGTTTTCGGTCTGGCTTTGGCACGGGATTGGGTCGGCTTTTAGGACGTCGAGGGGCCTCTTGGAGCCCTGATCGATGTAAAGGACGGCATAGGCTCCGGATGGGCCTAAAAATGGAAAATTTTTCACTGTCTCTCTCCCCCCCTCTCTCTCTCTCTCCCTCTCTTACCCATATAACTGCCAGTAGTATTGTAAAGGAATTCTCGAGGTAGAGGCGAGGTTGACCGACGCCACATCTAAAAAGCGGTTTTAAAGGGACAGCGGCACCAGAATCCATCAGCGACGCACCCGCAACGCATTCACTCACCTTATCCGACTGGCCGCCACTCCTCCACCGGCATTTCTCGTCGAAATCGGCGCAGTCGAGCTGGCTGGCAAGCGAAATATCCTAAAGGACCGTTGCAGGGTGAATCTTGAGCCCCTCACCTTGCCCATAGCTGCCGTGATCAGCGGCTTTGTCGAGAAGTTGTCGCCGAGATCAACTGAAACATAGAATACTCGTTTTTGTAATTTTCCAAAATGATCTCTGCTCGCTTGCTCCTATACCTCCAACATTACACAACGGTGCCGAGTACATGATTTGGTCGACCATCACGAAGGAGCCTTCCTGAATTTGGGGTGTTAATTATCTATCATTAAAATTAAAGGGACAGCGAAGTTTGGGGGTTGTAGATTTTTTCTTTCTGGGCTGTTAGCAGTGGGGGAAATTTTTAGCAGGGGAAGCTAATTTTCATAGTAAGTTTTCCGTTTTTACCACTCACACAAAAACCTCTACCACTCCTTTTAAACTCCCTCCCGTACCTTATTGGCAATATCATACGCCCGGATGGCCAACCGGAAGGGCGTCTGCCGGGCTGGGATGTCGGCATGGCACTCGGTGTTCAGACTGATCGTGCCTGAATTTGGGGAATTTCCATTTTAAAGGTCTAGGCAAGCGTACCGCAATCAACATACGGCTTCTCGGCCAGCTCCTTCAGTTTGCCGCCCGGCCGATCCTCGAGGAGCAGCACCTCCACTCGGGCATCATTGTACACCCAGAAGCTGAAAAATAGCATAGGAAATTTTTTAAGAAAGTTGCAAGAATTCTCTCTCTCCTCCTCTCCCATCGATCTCTCCCTCCTTCCTCTCTCCCTCTCTCTCGCTCTCTCTCTCTCTCTCTCTCTCTCCCCCTCTCTCTCACTCTCTCTCGCTCCAAACCCGGTGCCGTGGTAGGCTTTAGAAAACGTACGTGAACGTCAAATTCCCAGTGGCATTCTGGCAGCCGATGGGGGAGCTATAGTAGATGGCAGACTGTTCTTCTCTTTTCTGGAAAAAGACAAGGTTCTCGCAGAGCGCTAGCTAACCCTATCGCCAGTGAAGATCATCTTATCGCCCTGGGCCACTTTGCTGGGGCCGGGTCTGACTTGGAGAGCCGGGAATTCCGTCCAGTCCACCTGACATTTTCTTGTTTTTCTTGATTTTTGAAGGTATGAAGAGAGAGCGAGAGAGAGAGGGAGCGAGAGCGTACGAGTGAGCGTGCCGGGGCGAGAGCTAGTTAAAGTGAGAGGCGAGAGATGAAAGGGAAAGAGAGAGAGAGAGAGAGAGAGAGAGAGAGAGAGACGAAAGTCAGCACCTTTTCAAAAAGATGAAAATCCAGCGAATCCATCTCGTGCCTCGCCTCCATATTTTTCCACCTAAAATCGAGCTCTTCCAATGCCGCCACACTCCAACTACCGGCACTCCTTCGGGCTGCTAAAGTCACAATTCAGATCCGTCGACCGGCGGATCGTCTTGTCGCTGACTGCTGAAAATTCAATTGAACCGTAAAAATATTGTAAACTCCAAACTACAACTTTTGGCTAAAAACACAGCATAGTACAAACTACATAGCTCTACAGTACCAGTTTTATCCAACCCGTGCGGCAGCCACTCGATTCCGAGATGTTCCCGTAGACGATCACGCTCGTCCTCGTAGCCGGCCATACAGCCGAGGGCCGCTGAAATGTAGAGAGGAGTGTAGCGTAGGGATGGAGGTATCGGAAATTTCTATTTTTCGAGGGGCTGGGATGTTAGAATCTCCAGAGGCTTTACCTTTTTTGCCTTCCAAGTCCCTTTAAAAACCTAAAAAAACGGAAGCTTACCTGGCAAGAAGCCGGCTAGCAGCCCGATCACCAGTATCCGATTCGGCATTCACTGGCTCTAATAAAAAACGCAAATACGTTAATTTTAAAGGTGAAAAGCTAGAAAAATGGTAAAAACAAAATGGATTACGATAGGGAAATCAGGAAAAGAATGTTTTCATGACGCGCAAAAAAATTAGGCGATATTCCGGTTCTTACAGTCAGCCCGGGCTATCAAGGGAAAGGGGTGGAGAGAGAGCGAGCGAGCGAGAGAGAGAGAGAGAGAGAGAGAGAGAGAGAGAGAGAGAGCGAGAGAGAAACAAAGCCCCCGGGGAGTGAAATGCGGGTTGAGCCTCGGAATGGCAGCCCTGTTTTGGGGGGTGATCGGCATTTTCTACTGGCTAGCGCGGGGTGGCAGATCTTTGAATCGATGGCTAGATGCCAGAAAAACACGCTATTGTGATGCCGAAATTAATAATATGGAAATTTCATAATGCCGAAATTCATAGTCGAAAAATGATAATGCCGACAAACCCGCTAATTTTGATGGATTCATACCCAAAGTATGCGACTAGGCGGGGATAAATAACTTTCGCCCGGCTATCACCTACTTTCCATTCGCGCCGTAGAGCGATTAATTAGGCGAGACAGCAGGTATCGTTCCGGCTGATTGTGTGTGATTTTAAAGGGATTGTGCACCGAATCTAATCGATTACACAATGAAATTCTACCTAAAAACATTAAAGGATCGATAAGTCAATTACTTCTACGCTACTTTCCTTAATCGTTTACGTCACTAAATTATCAGGGCATCAAATACAGCCGGACCCGGGGGTAATCTATTTTATCTCGGGCGTAATTGATTACGCCATTAAATTCTGTGAACATTAGCTTAAAGGGTCCGGCAAGCCAGGCATATTAGATACCTTTAACCAATTACGCCGGAAATTCTGGTCCGAAAGCAAGTTTAAAGGTGCGGGGAAGCTGAAATATCTTTCAAAATCGCGGCTAAATAATTTTAAGGCACCAGGAAGCCAGATTTATGAGCCAAATCGATACTAATCCTGCCGGAAATTCCGACTAGCTACTATGCATGGCTGATAGGGGGATGTGGATATGGATGGCGGCTGCAAATTCACTTTTCTTTGCCATGGCTGTGAGGATGGGTTGGTGATGGCTGCTTGAGGCGGCAGAATTCAGTCCAAAAGCATACCCGAAAACAGGGGGGGCAGGGTGATAAGTTCGGAAGAGAGAGAGAGAGAGAGCGACTACGCGCCACTCCCAAATGACAGTTTGCCATTGGGGGACAGCCTCACACCCCCCAACGGATTGACATAAAAAAGGGAGCTAGGCAGAGGGGCGCTAACAGGAACCTCATCCACTGTTCCGCATTTTACGGATCAGCACGTTCTGGCATGAAATTAGTCGTTTTACGGACACCTCGAATCGATTACGCCTCGAAATTCTGTTTTACGTGTTTTAAAGGGATCAGGAAGCTGGCAATTATCGATTCGGCAATTGAATTTTTATCCGGGGGTTAAATTGAGTTTCGCTCAAAATCGATTACGCCATGTTTATCTCAGAGCGACTTCTTGGCAGATCAAAGTTGAGCACCGTAAAGCTGAGATCTAAGGTTGTTTCAGGCTTAGCTTAGGCTTAGGCTTAGGCTTGTACCTAAGCTTAGGCTTAAGCGTAGGCTTGGGTTTAGGCTTAGCTTAGGCTCAGAGGTAGGCCTACGTTTGGGCTTAGGCTTAGGCATAGGCTTAGGCTTAGGCTTAGCTTAGGCTTAGGTTCACGTTCAGTAGTTGATTAGTATAACGGCGGGGTGGTCAGCGAGTGGTTGAAGCGATGGCACATACCCAGTCTCTAAAGGAAAATCCTTTGGGGTGGGTGGTGGCAATTGCGACAAAAGGGGTATGAGGAGGAGGAGAAGGACTGTCGATTGCCCATCCCTTTAATTGACTCTCAATCCATCCCCTTTTCTCACATTCGCACAAACTGACAGACAGACAGACAGACAGACAGACAGACAGAGGAGAGTGACATATACCCACAGTGGCTAGCAAAACTAGCCCTTAAACTGACCCCAGATGAGGAGGGGGGATGAGGCGAACGGGAACGTTTGTCGGTATGGCTGTCTGTTTCTCTCTCTCTCTCGCTCTCTCTGGCTATCTCTCTCTCGTTGTGCGCATAAAATCACAGTTTGCATAATTTATCGCAGAAATTTTTTCCAAGCACTTTCACCCAGAATTGAGACCATTTTTGTGGGTTAATCAGCGGTAGTGAAGACGTCACCAGAACAGCAGCCTGAAATTTCGAATATCGCTCTCTCTCTCACGCAGTCTCTCTCGCTCTCGGTCTCTCTCTCTATCCCCTCCACTTACTTCCTCTCCTCCACCATATCCATCTTGTCGTGCAGGGCACATCCGTTTTCGACTTGGTGTTGCTAGAAAATATTTTTATAGCTAGAGTGGGAGAGCGGGAGAGAGAGAGAGAGAGAGAGAGAGAGAGAGAGAGGTAGAGACAGAGATAGAGAGAGAGAGAGCAAGAGAGAGCGAGCGAGAGAGAGAACGAGAGAGGAGGTATTACCACAAATTGCTTATCGACCGTCTTCAGGTCGGCGAGCATATGGAGTTTGGGCGGATGCTTGTGATTCGCGCGACTCAAGTCAATTCGCCCGTACCTAAAGCTCGAAAAATTCGATACGATCCACCGGGCACATACTTTAATGAGGAATCGGCGACGTTCGGGTCGTGCCGGGACTTCCAGTAGGGGTCCTCTTCGAATGGGGCTGAAAAAAACGGAACGTCATAGGAGTGTTTTGTACTATGCGTTTGAGTTGTATTTTGGAGTGTTGTGTACTGCACGGAGCAGCTACTGAGGCTTGGCTAGGGTCATTTTGTACTGTAGCTGGCAGCTTGTATAGGGTTGCGTGAATTGGAGTGTTTTGTAAAACCCACGTGGTGACCTCGTCTGCAACGTGTTAGCTATCGTAAATGACGTCAAGATGTTGCGGTCGAGAATGTAGGACAATTCAATGTCATCATCGTCGAGCCCGAACGGTCGCATCAGATCTTGGCCCACCTAGAAACGTAGACGTCATCGAAACGTAGAAATGCCTATGCTAAGCCTAGCCCAAGCCCAAAGCCTAGGCCTAAATCAAACCTAAGCCAAGCCTAAGACAAGCCTAAGCCAAGCCTAAGCCGAGCCTAAGCCGAGCCGAAGCCAAGCCTAAGCTTAAGCTAAGCCCAGGCCTGATACGGAACTTAAGCCTAACAAGCCTCAATCAAATACCTTGAACCACCCAACGAAGAAGAGAAATTGCACGACGGTGAAGATGGGGAACCGGAAATCCACGGTTTCCAGGCCTAAAGAAATTGTTAAATTGGCTGGTACCGATACCATGCTTTGCGCGCAGCTCCGATTCGACGATCGTCTGCCGGCCGAACAGGCAGAAGAAGAAAAAGGCGTACGTGGCGAGAGCAGCTACCTAAAACAGGGGTTTGGCAACGCGTTCAGGGCGCGGCACGGTTCCTTGACGATTTCCAAGGCCAATTAAGGCAATGTATGAACACCTACTTGCGTATAGACCAACGGCACACACACCCAATCGTGACAGAACAGCCGCCGGAAGCTGATGCGGAACGATTTGAGCTCCTAGAAAAAGTTTTTAGCGTTTTTAGACCGTTTACATGATGAGGTGGATGCTATTAAAATTGTTATAAAATCACATTACAGGGGAATTAGCCCTAAAAAAATTGGCAATAAAAATTTAGATATTTAGTTGGTACTTTCGCATTATCGGGGGGGGGTTTCTTCTAAAGTCGGAAAATGCTTCGCAATGTAAGGATAAATACTGTAATAGCGTTTAGTAAAATTTAGCTATGGTTCCCGTAGAAAAAAAATATTAAAAAATTTAGGAAAATTTTTCGTCGAAAATCGGCCATTTCTGCTCGAAAAATCGACATTTTTATGGTTTTTATTGAAAATTTGTCGGTGTTTTTATGTTTGTAATCGACAAAATCGGTCAATAGACCAAAATTAGATCTTTTAAAAGGACCCCCCGATAATGCAAAAGAACCGATTAGTTGATTAGATTCCCAGTTACGCGGATGCTTGCGGTACTTACGGTTGTTATAAGGTAGAGCGTGTCAAAGACCACTTCCTGCAATGGTAACGAAAAAAGGGGGGCGGGGTTTCGTGAGTACAGGGGTGTACTGTTTTTAGGCACGTTTGCGTACGCTTGCGTAGCGTAGCGTACCTGGTTGAAATTGTTGACGTAGGCGGGAAGGGCACCGCTCTCGGCCACCGTTTCCGAGACGATCTGTTGGACCCAGTGTAGGGGGGTTAGCCACACGCAGCCTTGGCTGATTTTCTGAAAATTATTTTAATTATGTTTTACTACATTTTTAATTACATGTCGTAATCGTAATTTTGATTAAATGGCTGTCGTAATCGATTGGTTTATTTTACGGCCTAATAGCATGCAAGCACCCCGCCGTCTTTCGGTGCTTTTGCATTATCAGGGGGGTTGCAAAAGTCGAAAATTGCCTATTACCGTAATAGTAAGTATTTTAATTTTGTTTTTAGCTATAATATGACTATATTTAAAGTGGAAAATAAAAAAATTTAAAAGTTTAAGATAAATTTTGTCGAAAATCGATGGAACATTAAAAACTACTTCAATTCAAAATTTTGAAGGTTTTAAATCTTTAAAAACTATTTAAAATTGTTAAAAATTACATAAATTGAATTCCTTGTAAGTGATTATGTATATATTATACACTAACCGCAATATCAATCAACTGTTCGTACTCCGTCTCCGTCAACAGGCCGCTGTCGATGATATGGCGTAGCGTGGGGAAGCGGAGACGAATTTTTGACGAGATTTCACGCCTGCAAACGGCTATAAACCACACAAAATGACGCACCACGCGAGGGCGCACGTCAAATTCAGATATCTGGCAACGCGATGCCGGACCCTGGCCTGCTTCATGTCGTCGGCCGGCACGACGAAGCACAGTAATGAGAGCAGATCTTCTGGCCAGCATAGGCACTCGAATTGGCGCCACCATCTGGGAAGGGGTTATTTCATGTCGAAATTGATCATATCGAATATTTTTTCGAAATTCAAAATGCCGTAGCCTCATAATTTCGAATTTTCTCATTATTGAACCTTTTTCAGCTCGTCGATGGATTCCCGGTAGTTTCTTTTGGCAAATTTCGATATCATGGAATTTTTGCATCAGAGTTTCGACATTATGTCGGCATTTCGGCAAAGCCAAACCAAGAAAACGCACCTCGACACCACGTTCGACACGTAGAATCCGAGGAGAAACGTGAGCGGTATTAATTTGGTATACTCGTTGCACTGCTGGCAGACCGAGATGAAGTTCTCCCTAAATTTCGGTTGGTAAAAAAATGCCGACAAGCCTGATATGGCGACAGCCAAAATGCAGACAGTAAAAAATGCCGACAAGACAAGTCTAATTGCTAAATTCAATTAGAAGCGATTCGATGTCGGCATTCTGACATCCTAAGTGTCGGCATTTCACTGTTTACCCCTGGTCACACTACAATTCTATAAATAGCGCAAAGTACACCCTCGTACAGACGCGTACTCTTTTCACGCTTACCTGTACTTGTGCGTACCCTTCGGATCGGCCCATGGTATCGCGTGCGTGTATGAGACGCGTACAAGGTAGTACAGCGTCACCCAAACGAGCAGCTCCTTCCAAACACTCCGAAATATCGACCCCTTCCATCGGAGGAGCAGCTGCACAAAGTTACCCGAGTACGAGATGGTCATGCTCAACGACGGGGCGACGACTAGAAAATTCTAGACATTTTTTAACTATTTTCTATAGTTTTTAGTAATATTTTTCTATATGTTAGGTGGAAAAATACATAAAAAATTTCGAAAATTTCGATTTTTTAATCTAAAAATTACCTCTATTTTTGGGACGCTTCAGGCTGTTTTTGAGTGTATCCGCGGTGCGTAGATTCTATAGTATGGGCGGTTCTTCGGCTGTACAGGGTCCAACTCGGGTCCAGATTCCCACTTCAACCCGCCAAAAAGCACACCAAATAGGGCCGACGACAAACAGTAACCCTGAAAAAAATTTGGAGTGAAAATTCAAGTGGGCCTCGGCGCGGGGCAAGCTAGCAAATAGCTTTCTGGAAGTAAAGGACGTGAGATCAATGTGGGAACAATTTGAAGAGGTGCGGAAAAGTGAAGAGTATTTATTAAAGGCAGGGCAAGGCAGAAAAACTAAAAAAAATGGCTTTTTAAACCCTTTAAAATTCGAAAAAACACGAAATAAATCGTATTTTCCCTCATTTTTAACCATTAAATCACGATAAAATGACTCCCGGCGGGAAAACAATGCAAAAATCCCCGTTTTGGGGCGTAATCTGTAATTATCCAGGGAAAACAAAAAAAACGGATAACAAAAAGTAGAAAAAAATCCGCCATTTTCTGTGGTAAAATCAGGAATTGCCCGTGTAATTTCCATAGTTTTCCGCATCCGCGACACGCGACGCGCCCGCTGCGCAACGTCATTAATCATTTTGAATTGCCGAGCCCTTTAAACCTAAAAAAACAACCAAAAAACTGAAAATCAGCGCAATATCGATGTAATATAAAAAGATAAAATACCCAGCGCCCCTCCGCGACGCTCCAATTTGCCTGCGAATCGTCGTTAGGTGTCGGCGGGACGAGAAAATTGGCGGGACCATCGAGATGGGTTGAATGGGATGATTCGAGGTGGGGAAAAAAGTATAAAAGGCAAAACGGTCTGATACACAGGGAAATGGACAATTTGGAGCTTTCGCATTATCGGGGGGGCATTTTCCAAATGGCTCAACTTTTGGTAATATAAATAAAGTGCTGTAAACCTTTTTTGCTATTCCTAAATGCGAAAGCTTTATAATTTCTATCTACCAATTTTAAAAACACCGATTTTCGGCAAGATTTTCAATTTTCAAAGATCCAAACCCTTACCCCCGATAATGCAAAAGCACAAGAAATGTATATGTTTTTTACCATTTCTATCAGCCGTCTTAGGGCGATTTCTAGGGAAGAGAAAAATTCAAGAAAAACCTTGCCAGTGTCCTCTTCGAATATTTGCTTATGCAAATTTGAAAAGCCGTAAATGGGCAAGGTCTACAAAAGCCCGGGAAAACGATATACTTTAGGGGTTTTTTGAGCGAAGGTCAAGTTTATTGAAGAATTTGGGCGCGAAAATATTGGGTGCTTTCGCATTATCGGGGGGGCTCAGAGGAATTTTTTTGTATATGTAAAGTAAATTATTTTAAGAGTGTTTTTGTAAAATTTAAGTTTATTTCAAGCAGAAAAACTATTTAAAACATTGCGTAAATCCTAAAATTCAAAATTTTGGTCAGATGATCGCTAGTTTTGTATTTTCTAAACTATCCAGAAGTCTTAGAACTTTCTAAGCTATCTAAAGAATTCCGAAAACTTTTTAAAAATTTTAAAATTCGAAATTTTGGTCGAAAATTTTTTTTCCAAATTTAAATTTTTAAAAAAAAAAAAAACCATTTTTTTACTATTTTGCATTGCAAAAATATAGAAAAATGAAACCACCAGCAGCACGGAAAAAGCCCCCCGATAATGCAAAAGAACCCTAACCTTTTTTTGTAGCACTATTTTAGGCATCATCCATAAACAAAACTTCAAAAAAGTGAGAGGTGCCGTTCCCAAAATTTTCCACCGCCTTCGAGCCGTTGTTCAGTGACTGGGCCTATGATTTGGCATCAGTGAAAGAACTCTTTCAAGACCATTTCGACGCGATGAAAAGCCCCAAATCTCGAACGTCGATTCGCAAGGTTCGTAAACGGGAACCGGAAAGATAGATGGCGGCTTGTTAGCCATTCTAACGCATCCTCGAGGGACCCAATTTTTTGGTGGCGCCGGCAAAATTAAATATTTTAGGCGGTGATGCCCGTAGACTTAGGAAAAAAGGGAGAGGAAGTGGCTTCAGGTGCTCTCTAGGGTCAACAAAAAAATCATCCATTGATGCTGTTAGTTTTATAGCATTTTTAAACCCAAAAAATCAATGGAAAAACTAGTACTTTTAAAAATCAGTGGGAAAAGGAAGGAAGCATAAAGGATGCCAAAGCCCTACCTCCAAAGCTATCGTTTTAATGCCAGGGTATATTTTGAGAAAAACTCCGGCCTTCTTGCAAAATTTTGGTACTGGACGGTTAGCGGGGGGGGACGCTAATTGTTATTTTCCGATCTGTTAATAGAATAAAAAATGTTAAATGTGTTTTTCACTAGCTTTTGATTGTTATTATATAAACATGCATGAAATTTTTGGAAAATCAAAAATTCTTACCTGCGGTGATTTTCTTGAAATTTTTGGAAAATTATTATGGAGTTGAGCTTAAATCTGTGTAAAATGCCATCAAAATGGTTTAGATTGCGGTGTAATGCCGTCCGGAATTCGGAAAAAATTAATCAGTCCCCCCCCCCCACTAACAATCAAGCACCTAAACGTTGTGGAAACAACAGCTAAAGCTAAACGAAAATCACTGCAAAACGAAAGATTTGATGCCATGGCCTAATTTTAAAAAAATACATATTTCCGCGCGAAATGTTGGAACCGAGGTGTTAGCAGGGGGATAGTAATTTTCCGACCTGTCTTAAACAAAAAAAGGTGCGCTATGAAACTGGTTTATATTGTGGTAAAGGACCGTCGGCAATTCGGAAAGAATTCATTCAGTCCCCCCGCCAACAACCCAGTACCAAAATTTTGAAAACGTAGGCTTAATGCGAAGGTATAATTTGATTAGGCATGTTTCCCCCTTGAGAAAATCAATGTTTGTGGACGTGGCCAGGTGGATACAGCAGATATCTTGTGAGGGTGGATAAATGGAGAGAGAGGGGCTATGAGGTTCTGATTGAGAGCGTCGAGCGTCACTTATTCCACATCTACTGTTTGACCATCTCCTCATCTTTCGAAAAGAACGCGAGACGCCAAATGGCGCGCCATCGCCCACCTCCCATTACTAATGTCTATTTTGATGCGTTGCATGCACTTTATTTTCGTGGCTAGATTTTTTAAGCATTTTCCGTTTGCTAACTTTTTTATAAAGTGCTGTGTGTAGACCAGGTAATTAAAATTAGACTTATATAATTTAGTGTTTAAAAGCGCTATTTTCCGCACTTCAAAATGGTATCAAAATCATTGCGATACAACTTTCCTAGGCAGAGAAAAAGCTGTTTTTCTATCGGCCCTCTAGGACCTCTCAAACTTTCTTGATTTTTTTTATGGATTTTTCTGTGTGTTTTTCATGTAAATTCACCAATTATTATGGTAGAAATCTCTTTTTATTAGCAAAACAAAAAAAAAACAAGAAGCGAAAAGTCGAGGCGGCAAAGGCACAAAATTTGTTCGGGATCACCGGAGGAGGGCAGGGGACGATAAAACATCCAAAAATTGGGGTATAAACTTTCGTAAAATATCCAAAAAAACGTGGGATAATCGTGATTTCGTAGCGTGGCGTATTTCGTATAGAATATATAGGCAGTACGGGATGAAACAAGAGGCGATCTGGAGGTGGGGAATAAGTGAAATGAAGGATGGCTGGGCACGCGAATTGACAGTTTTTTTATCAAATTGGCATTGGTCCAAAAATTATATATATTGGGTTCCGAAAAATCACTCGGCATTTCGACGTCTTCTAGACGATCGGGCTCAAATTTTGGTACTGTTCTGTTAGCGGGGGATCCGAATTTTTGTAATCTTACGGCCCTACAAAAATGCATCATGTCATGAAATCGTTTTCATAGCATTTTACACCGTTTTTAGATGCAAAAACCGCATAAAAATTGCACAAACTTTAAAAAATTAGGATTCTTGCCCAAAAATTGATGTAAAATAGCTAAAAAAGTAATATTTTTCAATTTTTCAATGCGTTTTAAATAAATCATCACTTTCTAGCAATCATTAACTACAAAAAGCAATAAAATGCATGGGGAGAAATAAAATTGCCCCCACCCCGCTAAAAGACCGGTACCAAAAATTCAAAAAACTGTTTTTTAGCGATAATTTTTATTTTACAATATCGGATTCGATAGAAGGCACCGAATGCCGAGTGATTTTCGTGACACTTTATAGCAGGTAATAAGTAGTACTGAAACCACATAAGGCAACGTGCATAGGACGTACTCGTAGCGGGTGGGAGGGGGGCCCAAAATGCTGCCAATGAGGGGGTTACCGGTCCCTTGAAAATTCCAGGAGAACGTGGAAAAATAGAAATGGTTTAGAAAATCTGGATTCTGTACAAAGATGGGCAGAACTTGGATAGTTTTCTAGGGTTTAGCTGCATGGAATCTGGCAAGCTGCCTGGGTTGGCGGAGGAATTTAGGGGGTGATGAAAGTTTTTCACTGTGGAATTTAGAGTTTGTAGTCTTGATTTAGATGGATTGTAGGCTACAAAATTTAAAATTCTACTTAAACTGTCGCGAAAGATTGTAGACTCCAAACTACAAAATCAGATAACATTTGCAGGCTACAAACTTCACTAGATTGGCATGATTTTGGGCTACAAACTTCAAATTCTGTTTGAAAAGTTGTAGGCTACAAACTACAAGTCTTTGGGAGCAGAATTAGAGATTGGGGAGCGCCGGAAAACCCGTCAAGTTCTAGCCGTACTCAACGCCGTCTCGTGGCCATCATCAGCAAACAGGGCATCCTCGTCTTCCTCACGCTCGCGTTGCGCTTGTGCTTTCAGCAGTTCCTTGTAGGAGATGCGCTCGCACAGCACCGACGAGGCGATCAGGAGCGCGATCTGGAAATTCCTGCGTTTTCTCTGCCCGTTTTTCTGCTGAATTCTCGGTAACTTTATAGGTGCCCCGCACTCGATTTTTAAGGTTTTTAATCCCGAGTTTAAACTTCTTATTTTTTAGTATTGTCCACTCACCTGTGCCAACGTGCACACTGAGAAAAAGACAATGAGTAGCGTCTCGGAGTGTTGGAAACGGCTGACCGGCTCACAGCCGAACCCTGTTGAGCAGCGCGATTTTCCGATATAAACGTCTTCGAGTCGGCGGTGTAACTGAAGTGGATTCTGAATTATCTCTACCTTCGCATGAAAAAATGGCTCTGGTCCGTCGGGGGTATCGGGCGCCTGATAGAATTCGGCTTTTTTCGTTTTCATTTTTCACGTTGAAAAATAAGATAATACCGACAAATCAGGGGCAATATGCCCCCCGCTAATGAACAAGAACCTGAAAAATACAAGAAAATCGCGTTTAGCAGGCCCTTAGAACGCAAAACATGCCAAAAATTTGCCTACCCTCGTGCGAACCGTCAACGTGAAGGCCAGGATGACAAACTGGGCACACAGCTGCCCCAACTGGTACAGAATGAACTGAAAAATTGGATACTGTAGGTCAGTAGTATTTTTGCGTACTATTGACAGTAGAAATGAGCTGCTGATCGACGTGGCGATGACGCCGAGGAAATGGAGTGAGAAGAGACTCCAGCCGAAAAGCGCCAGCAGCCCGATCGTCATCAAGTACTGTAATGGAATGGGGTTATGCACATTTTATGAAGTTTAAGATAGTTTAATGACTTTTTCCAGTAATTTAGCATCACAGCATATTTGCAATAGTTTTAATTATTTTCTGTAATTTCCATTACATTTTCTAAGCAGTTTTTGCCGTAATTTATATAAAATGTCAAGCATTTTTGTAGATTTTAAATTATGTATAATGTTAGAAATTTGTTTTTGACGATTTTTTGACATTTTCGTATTAATTCCAGCGTTTCTACGCTCTCTCCCCGAAAGTCTGGATGCCAATTTCAGTGGGGGCTGGCGACTGGGGGTTTCATTTAGTGGCCGGCCACTACGGGACACTCCGCTCGAACGGACTGGCTGGAAAGGGCCTCCAAATGGAATAATATCCATCCCCCCAGGCCGCCAACTTTCCACCCCCTGCCCCATACATACAAACACGCAAACATCCGCCCGGAAAAATGTATTTCCTCCCGGCGATTTGGGCTCGAGGAGTGGTGGGGAATTGGAGAAAGAAATCTGCGGTCTTCGGTTTCTAAATAGAAGTGTAGCTTCCTGTTGCGTCTCGATACTGGCGTACTGGGGCGTAGCTTAACGTAGTAGAACGCGTTTAGGGCGCGTCAAGGCTGTCTCAAGGTCTTGATTTTTTAAATCGCTTGAACATGTACCTTCCCAACCGAGAGATCAATTTACGACCTCAACTTCGAGCCGTTCAGTAATTCTTCCGGTTTCCCCGGAAAAAGATTGGATATATCCACCCAAACCCCCGAAAAGACCCTTCATGACCCGTAGTAGCTCATTTTCTCGCGGCTGGATGGTCGTCCCGGGTGCTTATCTCTCTCTCTCCCCTGAATATTCGACGAGACCCCCTATCCTTCCCCTTTTCCGGGCTAGCGACGAAACGACATGCTCCCCTTCTGCTATTTTGCCTCCTCCTCCTCCTCCCCATCCGCTTCCCGAAAGGCACAGCGCTCATTTTGCAGAATGACTGACTGACTGGCTGGGCGGGGTGTGTGTGGATAAATATGTGACGGGATAAGTGGTAGGGTAGTAGGTGAATGCCCGGAATCCATAGGTGTATAGGTTGTAAATGGAATTTTTAACGGGCCTAGGAATCGCAGAATTTACATTCCATGGAAGCTATCGACGCCTAACCGATGAACAACGTCGAAACTACCCCCTTTAGTCTTCATAAAAGGTCAAAAAGCGTTTTGTACGCAAAAATCTGTACAATGCGTTTGCGTAGCTACCCTCTCTAGCCATCCCTTTTCAGTGTTTCCTACCTGCGGGTACTCGTTGACCTGCTTGGGCGCAATATCGGCGGGCGGTGGATTCACGGCCGCCACCACCACCATCCCCAGCAGCCCCAACGAGCAGAACTGAAAAAAATAGATTTTATATATTACTTATATTAACTAATTTTATTATTTTTATTTTCTCCATTTTCACGCGCAATTCTTGTTTTACCCCTAAAAATGGAATCGGCCAGTCAACCGTGGCAACGATTGTCTCAATGTGTACATCGGGATTGACATCCCGTTGAAGGAGAAAGAGGAAAGGGAGAGAGAGAGAGAGAGAGAGAAGAGAGAGAGAGAGAGAGAGAGAGTGAAGGGGCAAGTGCCGAATTATTCGCACCCTTTCCCCCAAAATGATCGGCCGCCCTCCCCCATCGATCGATAGCTGACGCGCCGAAAAACGGCACAGAACCTAGACCGAAAAATACACAAAAAGGCCGACCGACAAGAGCAATCGACGCCAAGGCAGTCTGGGTTGAGTTTTAGGATTTCAGACGGGTTCTGTGGCGTTCTCGGAGGGGGGGGTTTCCTACGTCCAGCTATTTCAGATAGTCCAGAGGTTAAAATAGTAGTAAGGGTTTAATCGGTTTTTAAGAAAATTCAGCAATTTTCGAGTGGAAAAAGTCTTGAGAAGACTCTTAAAACGGTTTAAAAATGGGCATTTTCCTGGAAAATCGCCACTTTTTGTTGAAAACCTATAATTTTTCTACATTAACCCACTCATTTTAAATGCGTTTGTTAAATTTAGGTAATTCTTAAGCACAAAACTACCTAGAAAAAGCAGAAATTTTTTTTACTTCTCAATATTTTTCGAAAATTGGCCTCTTTTTGTTCAAAAATGACTTTTTTGCATTTTTCATCAAATTTTGTGGAGTTTTTACGTGCAGGAATTCATCATCGATTTATATTCGCAAAATTAAACATAAAGAAAAAATTTTCTGCTCCACCGGGATGCCCCCGTTATTGCATCAACTCCGCCCGGCGGCGGATGTTTAGCAGCAGCCAGAGTGACAGGGTCGACAACAACCAGCCCCCAAAAAAATATGCTGCATGACGACCGAGGGGGGGGGGAGACGAGGAAAAAAGCGGACGAAAAAAGGAAAATAAAAAGGAGAAAAAGAATCAATGGCAGACGGGGGCCCGGCGGGGACGAATCCCGCGCAGATCCGGCACACAAACTTTTTGCGCGACGAGGAAGAGCTGACGGATTTTTTGGGAAAGCCGTTCAAAAGTGGAACTGAAAAATTTTACAAATGAGAAATTTGGGTTTTAAATGAGGCATAAAAGATAATTCGACAATCTAATAGCAAATCAGATAAAAATTTTTGCGAAAAAGGTCGATTTAGGGTTCTAAAATCGGATAAAAATAACGTCATTTTATAAGATCATTCTCAGATCGCCCAAAAAATAACAACGGAAGAGAAAAGTTGATCGGCAAGGTCAACAAGATCAAAAGGATAAGGAAACGAACTAAAAACAATAAATACGACGGTAATTTGCCATAGATAAGCTAACTTAAAGGGCTGCCGACGGCATGTGTCGATCCCCCCTCATCAACAAATTGGCAAGTAGCCAACAGGGCAGAGAGCGCGCCCTGGGGAGAGGCGCAGAGACATTTTCTTTCCAACGCGTAACCGATTGACTATGCCGTCGGCATCCCTTTAAGAAGAGCAGAACGTCCGTCAGAATTCGCGAAGAATTTATGTAAAAACGAGCAGAGAAAGAGAAGTGTTGAAAAAATTGTCTAAAACCTTGAGAAAACGTGCCTTTCCAAAATAAATGAATAAAATAAGCTCTGAAAAGACTTACGAGGAACAGCAGGTTCAAAAAGAATGTGATGGCCCATGGAATTGTGATGGAACGGGGCTCGGCCATCACGGCCCCTTCTGAAACAAATCAAAATAAATCAAAATTCATTTGCGAGAAACGCGTAAATAAATGCAACAAATATCTTTTAGAGACCCAAAATTCCGGCAGTTAATTTTATGGCATTATCGGAGAAAAAAACCCGAAATCTGTGGGAAATCAGGCCAAATCAACGACAAAATGCTCCAAAAAAATTAAATAATCAGATTTTCAAGTGACAAAAGCTGTATCAATCCATTTAGTAAACTTTATAACATAGTTGAGAGGCTACAAATGTGTAGAACATATTTTGTTTTGGCTAAAAAAGCGCGGAAAAATGAGGAACAAAACTATGTTTTCCGAGCCTTTTAATGCCGTAATTTACTAACATTCGGTTTCATGGTCTTTATTTTTGCGTACAACAAGAAATATGAGAGAAAATGAAGAGTTCTTCAGCTATTTAGCTGTCTAAAAATAGCCAAATTATACTTTGAGACTTTCAAAGGTGCTAATAAGATAGAAAATCAAGAAAAATACGATAGTTGATTCAAGACTTCTAGTTCTGCGAGCAAAAACAAGAATAAAGCGAGAAAACGATGAGTTTCCGAGCATTTTAATGCCGTAATCTATTAGCATTCGACTTTATGACCTTTGCTTGCTGACAATAGGCCAGCAAAAGTCTCTGCTTACAAAACAAATCTTTAAAAGGTCAAAAACGGGCCAAATCCGGGGATTATAGCGTTTTTACACCCCGGCCCGAAAAGCGTTACCTTGGCCGGGGGAAAAATCGTGTGCCCGCGACGGGGAAGGCGGGGGGAGCAATGAAATGGAGAGGGCGGGCGGGGGAGAGAGGCGAGAGAGGCGAGAGAACACGAAAGAGAGAGAGAGAGAGAGAGAGAGATACACATACACTCCCATCCATCCCCAACCACAACCGCCCTACACACAGAACACTAACCGACAAACGACAAACAGCTGCGTACGACGTACACCCTAAGCACGATTATGATAACGGCGGGTGAGGCGTATAAGCCCTCGAATGATAAGGGGAAAAGCCGTGTTGGGGATTTGAAAAGTGGGGTCTAGAAGCAAGAGATCTGCCGGGTCAAGGCCTTTCATGCATCATTTAGCGTAGGGCAGAGAACCCCGATTTTTGGAGACCCGGACTAGCGAAAACCCAGATTTTTTGCACTATTTTAAACTTATTTTTGACAAAGCGCATGTCGACCAGCGCGGCTAATTGACGCCCAATCTACCGTAACCCGCACTGAGTCATCGAAAGCTCGTTAAAGGGCTGCCGACGGCATGTGTCGATCCCCCCTCATCAACAAATTGGCAAGTAGCCAACAGGGGAGAGAGCGCGCCCAGGGGAGAGGCGCAGAGACATTTTATTTTCCGCGCGTAACCGATTGACTATGCCGTCGGCATCCCTTTAAATATCGCTAAGAATCACGGGCCGCGACTCGCCAAGTTTCGCACTCGCTAAAACTAGACTTTTAGAGAAATCAAATAAGGCTTTCTACTCTCGTCAAAAGTATGCTGATCAGCGCGGCTAATTGGTGCCCAAACTACCGTAACCCCCGCTCGGTCACCGAAAAGCTCGTTAAGTAGCGCAAAGATTAACGGGTTATAGCAGGAATTCGTTAAGTTTCGTACTAGTTAAAAACGAGATTTTTTAGAAATATGAAAATAATAATTTCAATGCCCTCTCCATATAACTAAATGGCGCCCAATCTACCGTAACCCCCCGCTGACTCACCGGAAATCTGACCTCCCCTATAAAACATCAGGATGATTCATCGCCTGGGGGTGGCTGGACGGCGCGGAAGTGTCGTTATCACGCCAATATCATCTCGATAAAAGCTTCCGGAATTCAAGGTACGTATCGCCGTTCAAAATCTCCTCTATAAACCCTCGAAAAATGTCCAGAGCGCTCAATTGTGTAAATCGATAAAGAAATTGATAATTATCGCGTAGAATTCAACCATTTATTACTTATTATGAGGTAGTTTTTATTAAATTAGGAACATTCCGTTCTGATCACCCGTGTCGCACGATGAAGCCGCTGTCGGGGCCGTTTCTAAAAGTATTTTTGTTTGTATTTATTTAGTAGCTTTGCATTAATTTAAAAAATAGTTTTATTTGTAGCAAATCATAAAATATAGCTTGGGATTTATAAAAAAGATACTTTTAATAAATACATACCTTTCGACAGCCATCCCCGAATCGTTTGGCCCTTCCTCGGCTAGTCCATTATCGACGATCTCATCCTCGATCCCTTAAAACAATAATTATACTAAAATTATCATGAAAACTATAGTATAAAAATACTATATACATAAAACTATAATATAAATATAATTAAACTGTCAACCCCTTATCGCTAGTCCCAATCCCAGATACATTTTGTTGTTGGCCAAAAAATACTTCCGCCCTGACCTTGTTTTCAGGGAAGCCGCCAAGGTATCTTATTTGCTAACGGAACTGTCAGATGATTTTTGGGAAAACATCACTTTCAAAACAATTTTGTTTATTCGCGCCCGTCTAAAATCCAACCAAAAAAAAAGCGGAAAACGAACCCTCGCGGAAGAAATACGACTTCAGCGCGAACGGGTTCTGCGGGAAGTTGTTCTGGATGACGGCGGTCACCTGAAAATTCGCTATTTATAATTTTTAGTCCTTGCATCGGTCGAAGTTGAGAAAGAACAGATTTTTTGATTTATGCCCGCTGCTAAGAAACCGGAAATTAATTTACGCCCCGAATTGGGCCGCCGCGAGCTTGGTGCACCGATTTTCTATTACACCTTTAATAAAGACTATCATTTTCAGATTAAAAAAAACGATAAAATAAGCATTTATAATAATAAAAAACCTGATGATAGTCGGGGCACTGGTCCGCACTCGCATCCAGGCAGCAAAAGTAGTCGACCTGGTTGTTGTAGCAGCACACCGTATCGGCGTTCGGCTAAAGACGAATTAATCGTCGTAGAAATACACTTACTTACTAACTATTATTGTAATAAGAAGTCAAAAACTTATTTTTTTCTCTAATTCCAACGATTTTAGTGCCTTTCGGCTGGAAAATGGATAAATTGAAACATTTTACGATAACTGCTCAGTTTTCAGAGTGTAAAAGGTATCGCGGCGTCGAAACGTAACGAAAAACGTACATTATCGGGCAGGGCGTTTACGCAAAGCGAATTCTGATGTGGCAGACATTTTCGCGGGGCCCCATCCGGCCTCAAAAGCGGCCTGGAGCCAACTGGACAAGGTGGGATCTCCTCGACGGCAGAAGCAACGTACAATAACCCTTAAAATAAGTTATGAAATTTAAATGTGTTTGAAAAACGGAAATAACGTTGCTATTACCAGCTATTAGATTTCAGTGAGATAGCTTCGCACTTCTCGGGCCCGTTAATCATATTTTTTTTAATTTTGATCCTAAAAACTGAGTAACAAACCGGCAGAAATGAAAAGTGCCACGAGCATCTCGGCAATCGTCGGCCGTTCAATGGAAAGTGTCGGAAAGAGAAAATGAGAACCGGCCGAGAATCGGGTCATCCGGCTAACGAACCTGCACTCCGCCCCCGGGGATGAACCGGATCCAAAAGCTTGGCTCAGGAAAAGGCAAATTCCTCGAAAAGTCAAGAAAAAAAGAGTAAAACCCCTGATGGGCCCTGCCAATGAGGTCCATGGGATGATGCCGGAATGTTTCCGCACAATTTCCGGTTAGAAGCTTGCTGGAACGGCCTCGAAAAAGCTCATCCAGTAATAAAGGCTCGGGCGCACTCTAGATAAAGGCTCTACCGTATCGTAGCAACTAAAACTTTTGAAAAAGCCAAAACCCTAATATTGAACATTCTAAAGGTATTTAATTTGAAAGTTATGTGAATTTTTCATTTTTCCGGCGTTTACCAAAACATTTTAAATGGACGGTAGCGTTCACGAAAAGAAAATCCGATCGGGGGAAATGCAGCGAATGCAAGATATAAACGCGTACGGTGCAGCGTCCCGTACTCGTTTTGAAGGCAGGTGGCAGGAGGTTCGACACTGGCACTCCCTGTAATTTTCACTTTTATGGTGCAGTGTTTCTCTCTTTTTCTTTAGCTTTGATTGTGTTTTTTTAATTTCCCGACCACTAGTGCTTGAATCTACAAAAACACCGCTTTTTGGAGTGTTTCAAAGATCGCTCCCCTCAAGCATTAGCCCGACCAAAATTACGTCAAAACCTGGCTGATCGGGGGCACGAGGTCGTGGTCCGGCTGTTCGCGGAGGGCCCACCTTCTTCGCCCTTATCTCGTCCCCTCTCATCTCTTGCCCACACTCTCACCCCCAAAAAGACCCACACTTCACGGCTGAGACACACTGCTTTCCCCGGCAGCCCCCCAATTTTCCAATTGTCGGCCGTTGCGGTGGCGGTTCTTGAAGCATAAATTTTTCCGAGGATTCGATTTTGTCGGAATCTCCTTTTTTACAAAGGCTTATCAATTTATACTCGTCAAAAACTGCCGTAAATGGGTTCTCCAAGGAAAGACTTGCTAAGATTCTTTTTACGATCCTTACGATTCCTCTTTATCGAAACACCTTGTTTTTGAAGCGCTTAAATTCTTATCGGAAGCAATATAGGAGGCCAAACTTGGTCTTTCTACGCCAGAATGTCGCAAAAATTTTTGCGACACATTCGTATTACCGTTATCTTAAGCTTCTTCCTGACTTCCACTATTCTTTTTGAACTTCTCGGAGGTTGACCCAGTGCTCATTGGCGTTGGCTGCCACCAATTGATCGGACCCTGCTGCTGTTCTCTGCTTTCCCCAGTTCCATCTTTTGCCCAGGCTGATCCAGTTTTTGCAGATACTAACCGCTAACGATACTCACCATGGCCACCCCACCTCACACTCCCGAAGAAACGGTGGGTCTTTAATTTAATATCATGATTTTTCCTTTTAGTCGCCCGGCGAAAGATGTGGCTGCACTTCCGTACCCCTCGTCGGCTCGCTGGTCGCGAACACTTTAGCCGACTCACTGGGCGTTTCCCCGCTTTATAAACAGCAAGAGTGAGTTTTAGTATTCTTAGGTTTTGTCTTTTTCAAATCTTTAGATTTCGATTAGATCGTTTCCCAATAGTGGTTTTTCAGCTCGGCGCGATGGAATAGCGCGGCTCAGGTCTACAAGTCGTCCCGCTGTGTATCGCCGACCTCGGGCACTGCACAATTCGATTTCGACGGCATTGACCCGACAGAGGTATTTTTTGGATAATTGATTTCACTTGCTTAAAAAGTGCCCTACGAAATTTGTAATATACTCTCGTGAAGCAAAAGCCTCCGCTCTCGCTTCCATCTATTTATCCTTGAGCTGTAGCGGGGCGGGGGCACACTCCCGTAGTGATATCATTTCCCTGTGAACACGGAAACCTAGGATGCCCTTTATTTACCAAAAACATGATTCTAGATCCCGCTCGGACGACCGAAGCACTTGGCCGCTAGTCTTCGACAGACCAGCCAGGGCAACGTCAAGTTAGCATCCGACTTTCGTGCAAAAATCGGCTTTAGGACCCCATTGAACCTCGAAGAAATCGGCGAAATGAATCGGCGGCGGCATGACGAGGTTGGAGGCTCGATGCAAGAAGAAGGAATTGGCGCCCTGGAACTTGAAGCTATCGCAGCGGTCCACGAGCTGGCGTTGGAGGTATTTTTGGCGCATCCTTTTTCAAATGATCGGTAACTTTTTAGGTCGAAGCGATCAGCGTTTCCGAGATCCTCCCTCGCACCTCCGATTTGATCTTCGTCAATGTGAAAACACATGAAGGTTTGTGGGTTTAGGCCCTGGGTCCTAGGCAGATTTATTAACTGTTTTTAGGACACGTCTACTGCCTCGAGCTGACGATGAAGGGTTGGCGAGTTGCCAGCGAGCACTCTGACTGCATGAATGGCGATTATACCAAGGTTTTAGTTTTTAGTATTTTGGACGGGATTTTTAGGTCGAACTCCACACCGTGTACTATCGGAACGCCCGGGAACTGTTGAACACCGTCTCGCCCAACCACATCACTCGCTTCAACGAGTCGTTAGCCGAGAAATTGATGCTTTTACAGGTGTCTCGCAAGTTTCGAAGTCACAACTTAAAATTTGATTTTGTCCTCACCTATATATCGTTTTTAGAACACCGAGTCCCAAGAAATTGCGGCGAATTAAGCCGCTTTGACGTGCTGCTCAGATTTGCTGTGGACGGGTAGGAGAGTCGACGAACAAGTGCTACTATATCGCCCGAGGCCTTTATTTTTGTCACTTTGTATATGTTGTATATGTAGAAGACACTTGCGATAAACAGGTACTCGCCTTGAGAAGTATTGGAATTTACACTATCCCTAAAACTATAGAAAACATGCTTTTGTGACTTTTAGGCGTTTAAATTGTAAAAGAGCTGGGTCATCAAAGATTTGGAAAAGCCTTCATCTCACTTTAGTGCTCGCTGTTGAACAAGACACCGTAGGCGCTCTTTTCGGCGGCAAAAACACCCCACAGAGACGCAGATGGTCCTTCTATAAACTATAATGAAAAACTTTGAAGGTGGTTGATAGAGATATAGAAATAACGCAGTCCATTTTCATTTATACAGATGAGCGGGTTTTTAGGTAAGTTCAAACGAAGCTAAAAATCAAGGAAGCTTTCAGCCCCGCCGGGGTTTGGTTCGGCGCCCGGTGAAGCGTCCACCAGCGATTTGCCCGGTCTCGCGGAACCGCATAACATTTCTATACAACAGGTAGGACAGCGTTTTGTATTATAAATCTTCTATTATTGCAGATAGAGCTCCCGGAAGCGGAGCCAATCGAAGAGTCAGCCTTGGAAAGATTAGCTCACTACCCCTATCAAGTCTTTGTGCTCTCCGAGTACGGGCGGCCGATTTATGTATCGTAAGTGGAGCCATGCGGTGGAAGTTATATACGTAATCTTAGATGTGGTCAGGAGGAGCAGCTATGCGCTCTTTTTGCCCTGATCGGCATCTTTGTGAACCGGGTGCGGCACTGGAGCGGCGACATGCTGCACTCGATCTCCAGTCGCAACCTGCACGCCCATTTCCTCTTTAGGAAACCGCTGATTTTGTGTATAGGTTGGTAATTTGCCTTGCGTGTAACGATTTTACGTGGACCTTTTGGTATGTCGATACTTCTCTCATTTCAGTCTCAAAGCGCCGCGAGCAACTTGCCGCCCAGCTGGACGTGCTTTTCGATCAAATTGTCTCGACGATCAGCCGGAAGCAGCTGGAGGGCGTCTACGAGAAGCGCGGCGACAATTACGATCTGCGGAGATTGCTGCAGGGCACCGACAAGTTGGATATTTGGGTTTTCTTAAGAAGTTTATTCTTTTAGGTATATGGATAGTTGCCTGGAAGGCTGGCAGACTGACCTCTCCCAAATATCATGTGCCATCCGCGTGTTTCCGTTGCCGGTAAGTTGCGGAATTTTCAAAGTATTTTTTAGTGCTTCAGTCAATTCATAAAAAAATGATAAATTGAGGAAATATCGCAACTATTTTTTACTATTCCTAAGCGTAAAGCTTCACAAAAAGTTTTCAAAATACAAAAATAGATTTTCGATTATTTTGTGAAACTACGAAAAATTAAAGAAAAGGAAATATGACGAAAATACGGAAAGAAAAATTTACGAAAAATAAAAAAAAATAAAAGTAATTTAATGTTGCAGGCCCCCGAACGCGATTTCCTCTCGACAACAATCGCCACCACAATCACGGCCGCTGCTCCGGAGGTACGATAATTACGATAATTGCGATAATTCTGTTTTCGCTTTCAGGGCGTCCTCTTTGGGATCGTGTTGGCTCATCGGCAGCTCGTCGCGATGGTCCGCTACAAGAAATACACCATCAACCCAAAGGTTTGGCGCTGAGATATTCGACTAAAGCTATAATTTAGGATCTGCACATTCTGATCAACTTTGTCTCCAACAATTCCACAATCTCGGTGTGCCCCATTTGGACGCCGATCTGCCTGCCGTATTTCAACGACAAGTAAGTGTTTTCGAGGGTGAAAACGGGCTTAATCGTTAAAATTTAATATTTAATTTAATAAATTTTCCGTTACAGCGGATTCCTCCACGCTTACATTTCGTCGCTTTGGGAGGGGTCTGCTGCCTATTTACTACTGCTGTCTGTCGATCGGAATGCCTTCAACACTCTCAACACGATCAAGGAGGGCATTACGGAAAAGCTGAAGGTAGTTTGGCTTTTCCGTTCTGTCGGATCTTTCGCATTATCGGGGGTGAAAGCTAACGGAATTTTTCCCATAAATCCAGATACACCGAAATTTAGCTATATTTCGGGTGGAAAGCTATCGACTAACCTAGAAAATTTTTAAATTGATGTACCTCTGATAGTGCTCAAAATCTAACTTTTCCAAAAAAATAAAGCAAAAACAACTTCCTTTAGGCGAACACAAAACTATTTCCGGGCATCGAATCGGCGATCAACACCCAGCAAATGTTCCAGATATCAAATGTAAGTTTTTAGCGAAAGCAGAAACGTATCCTCATGCAAAATAAACCTTGAAAAATGTTCAGATTGGCGCCGGATCAGACGCGATGTGGAACTTTTTGTACAAGAACCGCTCATCGCAACAAGTTTGCCTTTCAGCACTGCGCCCGCCGATTGTCAACGACGAGGAGAGGCAGCACATTGTTAGGTGGGTGAGCATCAGACCTCTCTCGCTGTCTCTCTCTCTCTCTCTCTCTCTCTCTCTCTCTCTCTTCTCTCTCTCTTTCTATTTCTCTGTTCCCGTAACACTTTTCAAACAAATTCTAGGACTGTCGGCCGGCTATACGGAGTCCTCAAATCCGTCGAAGGCACCCGTGTCATTTATATGCGAAGAAAACGGGACGTTCTCCTAGTTCGGGTCAGTAAAATATGTAAAATTTTAAAAGTAAAGTAAGTAACTTTTTAAAAAGTGTAAAGATGTAGAGAAAAATATGTAAAAAGAGTAATAAGATCCTGATATCTAAATTAAAGAAATCAATAAAATTTAGGCCGAAAATAGCTACGACTTACAATGCATTCTCTCTCCATTCTGCACCCCCGCAAACGCATGGATTTTGGGCGACAAATTGCTGAAGGTGAGTGCTGAGCGGTTGTTTTTTAAAAAGATTTTTAGGCTCTAAAGACGCACGAGGGCAAACACTTTATCACGCATACGTTGTCTTTTAAAAATGGATTTTTGGCATTTTTCAACCTACACATTTTCCTTTTTCCATCCCTTGCTCACCCACCACACGCATTTGCCAGTACTTATCCAACTGCTGTGATCGTCTACTGGCCTTTTACTCTTTATAAATACTTATTCGGGTTACAATTCCAATGATTGTTCTTAAATTACGCTAGTTTTTTTGTTCGAAAAACTGATTTTCATATCTTATAGCCTTGTAAGTTATATTCTTTATGCTGCTTCAAATAAAAACGACACTAAAACGCTCAAAACAGCACAATAAGGGCTAAATACCCTCGCTTCCATGGCCCTTTAGAAGCCCACCCGGTTTGCGCTGCTGGATATCGACGTCCGGCTTTCTCAGCGGGACCCTGGCTCTGGGGGAGGGGGGCTCGACCGGGCTGACCCCGCCACCTTTTATCCTGGCGTAACCAGATGTTTGCTTTGCGGTTTCTTTAAAATAAATAGGGTTAAAATATTGATTCAAAACCCAAAAATCCATATTTTTCGCCGCCCCCCGACGATACGTGAAAACAGCGCCCAGCGCAAGGGTTTTTTGTTTGCGCGCCTACGTCATCGTATTGGGAAATTCTGAATCATCGGATAACTCTTGCCAAATTGTCGCAAGTAGCATTTTTCAGCGTTTTTCAACGATCGCCCGCCTCGCGCTTGCTAGATTAGCAAAAATTAAACTATATAAGTTTTGTATAAACCGAAAATTTGATAGTATAGTGTCGAATAATAGGTTCAAAGGTATAAAAGTACGCTCTAATACATAATTACAACCCATCTTCAAGAAAGTTACAATTTTTAGCGGGGAATAACCGACCAAGTCATGTAATAGCTTGGAGTACGAGAATGTACAGTTTGCGCCAATCTGTAGTCATCAGTAAGGGACGTTGCGAAAAGTACTTTATTTGTATTTAAAATTAGCCAAAATACCTTCATTATGTTTATTGAACGATTTGGCGGTGTTTTTCGGTCAGTTTTATAGTTTTTGCCGTTCTCTATAACTCAATTTCGCTATTATACTTTAAAACACTGTTTTTTTTTTCAGGATGGCGTTGTCCCCGGCCGCCTCCAGCTCCGACGACTACTATTTCATGCTCGGGGTGGAAAAGACGGCCAGCGAGGTGGAGATCAAGGCCGCCTACCGGAAGCTCGCTCTAAAATACCACCCGGATCGGAACCCCGGCGATGAACACGGTAATTTCGTCCTGTTTTTTTTTGAGATTACTTTTCGTTTAGCCCAAGAAATGTTCAAGAAGGTGTCGCTGGCCTACGCGATTTTATCGGACCCCAACAAGCGACGGTACGGGACTTCTTCTATATTATGTTTGCCTTTTTAGGCAATATGACATCAGCGGCCCCAGCGCTTCACAGCTTGATTTCGAGGCTTTCGACGTGTCTGGGATGGGGGGAATCGGTACGGTGATTTTAATGTGGTTCTGGATGGATTGACATGGACAGTAGTTTGTATTTCGTAGTTTCTTTCGTCGTATATTGATTTTTCTCTTTTTAGAACGTGTCTTCGGGGCTCTATTTTCCTCACTGGGCGTGCCGATCCCGACTCAAATTTCAACAAAGGTAAAATAGGGAATTAGAACTCTTTTTCATACGACCTTTTAGGTCCTAGCTCAAGCCCGCCATCTTACAGAAGGGACGCCGTGCAACGACGCGACCAAAGTTCCGCTTACTCCTGGGCAAGCTATTTCGGCAACTGTCGGGAAGCAGGTACTGTTTTAAATGTAACGATTTTAATATTTGATCAATTATTAAAAATATGTAAATAATTTTTCCAGGAAGCCGCTTTTTACTCGATCGACGTGCCCCAAGAAGCGTACGGCGTCTCGATTCTCGTCACCTCGACGTCGAACAGCAATTTCAAGCTCGTCCTTTTTGATAAGGAGGGTGGCGTACGGATGATACAGGTAAAATCACGTCTTTTACGGCATCATAATTTTAGGAATCTCGAAAGCGGAAAAATTGTACGCAGGCCGATTTCTATTTTGCGCCGGTGCAGCGCGTGAATATCGGGGAATTTAACGCGATGAAATGCCATATGGAGGACAAGGAGACGCCCGTTGTTTTTCATTATTTGGATACGCTCGAGACGCAGGTTGGTTAAGTTTTTTTGTGAATTGGAGGAGCTCGGATATTTTAAACTTTTTTTTTCAGCCAGCGCTGACCCTCGATAAAGGATCCCGTCATCTACTCTGTGTTTACGGCGACAATTGGCTGAGGGCGGTCAAGTAAGAAATAATAACCTTCCAAGTTTTTGATTAGATACACGATAACCTTCCTGCCGCTTCAACACGAGACGGCGCCCGTCATGGAGCAGATTTCCGGGGTCGAGCAGAAGCTGTTGGAGAAGAAACGAGAGCTAGAGCAGCTGCATCGACAATTCCAGGAGGCGAAAACAAAGTTGGTGCTCAAAACGACTTGCAGGGCTTTTGGCAATGCGTTGCCGGGTTTTTCACGTAATAGGACGGGTTCAAACCAACTTTTTTCTATAGGTCCAGGAGTGCCTAGTAACGTAATACCTAGTGTTTCTAGTAAAATCTAACAATATTTTAAGTCGAAAAACAATAAACAATGTGGGAATTTTTTACCTGAAATTTTGGTCACAAATCGTCAATTTTCGTCAAAAATTGAATTTTTACGTTTAGAACTAGTAAAAAAAGTTTAGAAACACTCCTCCTATAATATTAGAAACGTTAGATTGCTCCCCCCCCGATAATGCGCAAGAACCTGTTTCTGCAAAATATATTTTCTTCTAGATTCGAAGCCGTGATAGCGCGAGTAGCCATCGAAGATAAGGCCGTCACCGAGATGCTGAAAGACCGGGAACAAAAATATGACGAGGTAATTTTCCTTAAATCGTCATAATTTTTTTTTGAGGTGGTCACCACAGCGTCGGCCCCGTTCAACAAGACCGTCGCCAGCAGTCCCAAGAAATCCAGCAGATTCGGCCTTTCGTTGTTTTCATGATCTCATCCTCCCAGTTTTGCTAGCACCAATTTTGTTCCTTTTTTCATGTTTTTTCTTCTTCAGAATTCTATGGGCGTGTAGTTTGCTTCTTCCGTGAGCTTTTCTTTGTCGTTTTTCACTTCTAGTCATTGCCCGGCTCGGTAAGGGCCGATAGAATAAAGCATTTTTGGAAAATGATGAACTTTTGCAGGGAATACGCAAGCGGATAACCGTCGAAAATAGTTTTATCTTTATCGACTATATTTTCTGGGGATCTAGAGGCGGAATAGGTTGAAAGCACACGCAATACAGGCACAAATGAAATAGCCCAGAGCCGGCGACGACGCGGTCAGGGTATCATTTTGAGGGAGATCAGATGGGGATGGGGATGGTGTCGCCAGGTGGGGGATTGTTGCTGCTCGAGTGGTCAAATGTTCACGATGGTGATTCGCTCTGCAATGATGGTTGTTGATACATGACATTCTATTCTTCGCTTTTGACGCTGGGTTTTCATGATTTTAGAAAGTGAAGAAAAGAAGGACCTTTCGAAAGAATTTACCGTTCATTGTCCTTAGGCGAATCTTGAGTCTCGTTTAGCGCATCTTCTTCCTCTTGGTCCGCTACGCCGACCGCATTTACGGAGAATTGATCATCTTCTGGCCGCTGAAACACGAATAATGAAGTCAGTAGGTCTTTTTGCGCTTTTCTGTTACCGTGGGAGGTCATTTTTACCTTTCGCCCATTACCTATCCGGTAATAAAATGTAGGATTTTTATACGCTCTTTAGTAGGTTTGGTTTTATTCAAGCTTGAAAAATTTCAGCATTTTTAGCTGAATTTTTCGAACATTTTCTTAACCAACGTGGAAAATTTTAGGTACTTTACGAACTTTTTCAATCTAAAGGCAACGTAAAATGGTTTAAAAATGGTTTCCATTTGTTTCTAGGGACGTACGGAATACCGGGGTTCCCCCACCACTAACAGAAAAGTACCGACTTTCACCCTACCTCCTTTCGCGGCGCTTCTGTGATCCTAGGCTTCGGGGCGCTGGTGAACACCCGAGCTGTCGGCCTTGCCGTCGTGCTACGAGCCCCGGAATTCACACGGTTCGACGCCGACTCGTCGAGGTCGTCGTTGACCTTCGGGTGGTGTTCCTTTTTCCGTTGTGGCGCTGAAACCACCTCGTTGTTTTCCGATGCGTTTTTCTTGCTTTGCTGCCCTTGCTACGTTTCCGGCAAAACCTACAGAATTTTGGCAGCGGCTCGTCGGTCAACTTTTTGATGGTCGATATCCGAACGACGCCAATCTTGGCGGCAAAGTCGAGCTGGGCGATGCAGCTCATCCGCGCATACCGCACGCTGCTGTTGACGGCATACAGGAAGGTGGAAGTTGCGAAAGGGCCCTGAACGGATCTTTGGATATTTCTGGGGATCCTTACAGCCCTCTTTTCTTCCCCGATCAGCACCAACGGGCCGTCGGAAGCCACCGAATTCAGCTCGGCCGCCCCGCCGAATGGGTTCTCCAACTGGCCGCTGTCTGCTTTTACGGATTCCGGGCTAAAAAGGGTGCTGGATCGTTACCGGGGGTTGAAATATAGGGCTTTAAGACCCCCGTTAATAGCCCAGTACCAAAAGCCCTGTACTCACCGGAAGAGCAAATCGAAGAGACAGGCTGTCGTATAACTTCTGGATTGTCGATTCACCGTGACGAGCGAGTGACGAGACGAATCGCTACCGATTACAAAAGAAGAGGCGGGCTCTTTTGATTCTTTTCGATCTGAAATTGAGGGTGACGAGTTGCTACAAAATGACGTTATTTTTGAACCGTTTAGCCCGTTTAAATTAGCGATAAAGCTGACAAATAGCGTTAGCTCACCTTGCGAATAGTGATCAAAATTGACGGTGCTCAAAAGGCGGAGCGTTCCGTTGCGCAACACCATCTGTTTGGCCGTCCATTGGCGCCCGGCGGAATCGCCGTCGACGGCGTAGAGTACGTCCTGAAACGTATTTACGTTTTTTTTTTTTAGGATTTAGTGGACTCTAGGAACAAGTTAAATGGCTCACCTGGAATGCGGTGTCGAGGAACGTCTGCGCCGAGTCGAGCCGGAAAGACTCGGAATGTGAGCAGACGAGGAAGCGAATTGAGGTGACTAGTGAGTATCTGAACGTACAGGTAGTCAAATTTAACCGAGCTTGATACCTAAATACATGAGAACCAAAGAGGATCTCGGGAGGCGGGATGCTCACTTCAAGCGTGCAGAGGCGAGATGGGCCCTGAATTTGTAGTTTGTAGCCCGGTAGCCTGTAGTCTGTAGTTGATACCTGTCGCATGAGCAGCAACAATGTGGTTGCCGAGAGGACATGGAGCTGGACGACCGACGGGGAGCAGTAGCTGTTTCGAGGGTCAACCTGAAGATTCCGGGTTCGTTTGGTACTTTTGTATTATCGGGGGTGGGGAATTTTCCTATCAGCCCAGAAAGGCCAAGTAATGTAATACAAAGTATTTAATAAGGTTTATATTAAAATTTAGCCAGAATTAAAGTCGAAAAAATATCTAAAAACCTTACAATGCATGAAATTCTGGTCGAAAATCGGTCATTTTGGCGAAAAAGCTATTTTTTTTTGTATTTGTAACCAGAATTTATGCATTTTTACATTTAGAAATTGTAAAAACTATATGAAGCACTTCCTCTATTTATTTTAGGAAAATTGTATACGAAAGTAAAAGCCCCCCCCCCCGATAACGCATAAGAACCGAGCTTTAGAAAAACAGGTTTTTAGATCTATTAAAGTTGAAAAATCCAATCTCTAAAATCCCACCTGAATCCCCTTCAAGTAATCCAACTGGTAGGGCCGGACGAAGAAGAGCTGGCAGTCCTAAAGCTCGGGCTTCAGCCAAAAATTGAAAGCACCGACCTGGGTGAGCCCGTAGATAATGTAGTCGTCCTTCTCGGCGGTGCCGATCACGTCGCGGAATCGATTGGCCGCACAACTGGAAGGGGTACAACACCTTATTATGATCATAAAAAATGGGCTTACGTGCAATTTAACCCCGAGCCGAGCCCCAGCTACCGTATCTCGGCTCCCTGTTCATCTACAGGTGTGTAAAGTATACCAAAATACTCGCCAGGCGAGACGAACATTTTGGTATACTTTACACCTAAGAAGACCGAGATACAATACAAATTTGGTGCTGGCTGGGGGGTAAACTGCACTGTAACCAAAATCTTACATGAAATCAATAAATAAAGTGCCACCGACCCTGTAATGAGAGCATTTCCCTGCTGTATTAGTAGAATACCGATGAAAAGCAGTAGATAGGCCACTTTTCTCCAGGCTGCCATCACGTGCCAAACATTGCAGGATTGGCGCTGGATTCTAAATCATGAAAATATCCAGATAAATCGTTGAAAAAATAGCACGGCAAAAGGGCATTAAAAGCGAAGAAGAGCCATTTTAAAGAGCTATCAGAACTCGCAAAAAAGCCTAAATATTCTAAAAAGCGGCCGTTCCTTTCGAAAAGCCGAACGGCAAGCCTATTGGACCCATTAATTCGGTATTCCTAATTTTATTAGCCCGGCGGCGCCGAACGTTTTCTAAAAAACGCGCCATTCGCTTCAAAGCGAGGGTCGGAATGCCAATTTTATGCGCGAGGAAGAACAGGATTAGCGGTTCTTTTGCCTTACCGGGGGGGGGGGATTTTTTACATAAATGTTTAAGAATTCAAAATTTCGATCGAAAATCTAGTTTTTTTGAGTATTTTTTTCATCAGAATTTGGACAGCTATATCTTTTATGTCAAAAACTACAGATTGAAAGCCTAAACTTTGGGTTTTTGTCAAATTCGTAAAATTTAAAGTGGCATTGAATCGCAATTTTTATAAAAAATTCAAGTTTGGTCGAAGCTGCGCATTTTTAATAATCGTAATAAAACAGCTGTAACATTTTTGCATTTAGCAATTTTTAGAATTAGAATTAAAAAAAGCAATTTTCTAAATACTTTGATGAAATGAAAATAAACCGTAAAAACAGTCTAGAGACACTTTCTCTATTTTTATGGGCCAGAAAAATTGGATACGAAAGAAAAATTTACCCCCCATAGTGCAAAAGCACCCGTTTGTCAGCTAGCCAATTCTCGAAAGCAACAACGAAAATGCAAATTTGATCCCCGGAGGAACGGCTCGTCATCATGGAGGGCGGACAGGTGGGAGAGATGAGGGAGAGTGATGGGCCTGAAGGGCTTTTCCCGCAACCAGAAGCTGTGCTGTGCTGAGGGAATGCTGTCACAAAACGAGGCTATCATCGGCCTCTAGGGATTAGACGTCCAGTCGGGCGAACATTTCGAGATATACTACATAACAAGACGTATGCACAAATCAGTGGGTTCGCAGATAGCGTAGAACATGGTACTTTGGCATTATCGGGGGAACCGAATTTTTTTGCATAACTCTACGTAATACGCATACGTAATGTTAATGGTTTTAAAGCGGCTCTGGCAGCACACCGATTACGGCACTTCGGGGCCGGGCAGAGACGCAGAGCTCTGTCTGCGTCTCTCCTCTGGGCGCGCTCTTTCTCTCCCTGCCGCGACGCACCCGACCGCGACGCTTCCACGAATCGTGGAAAAACGAGCCTGCTGCCAGAGCCCCTTTAATAGCGTTTTAGTAAAATTTAACAAGATTTCAATTGGGAAACCATCTAAAAATGTTAAAGATACAAAATTTTGGCCAAAAATTGATGTTGTATCGTATTATTTAATGCAAAAATTGGGCGTTTTTGGCTTTTGGGATAGTAAAACAAACCGAGAACAACTTTATTCAATAGAAACTCAAGAAGGAAGTACTACTCAAGAAAAGAATTGATTCCTCGCTACACCCCCCGCTAGTGCAAAAGCACGTAAAATAGTTACTTTACGCCAAAATAGTTTTAATAACTTAATAGAAAGTTCCTTGATAGTGATTTTAACCTAATCGAGCGATATTTCCAGCTAAAAATATCTCGAAAACTAAGGCAATTTTTCACAAGTTTAGCTTTCTATAAAATATCAATGATTTCAGGTTGATGAGCCTCCCAATTTTACGAAAAACCTAGAAATACAAACTGAAATTTACAAGAAATCTGGCATCAGAAAAACTCAATTTTTTTCAAATAATACCCCGTTCGTTCGCCCTGCTTCCCAACCAGGTGCCCTAGCGGGGGAAATCCGGAAATGCCCAATTTTCCCCTCCGGCCATGACCTATGGACGGCCAAATAAGGGGAGTGGAATGGATCATTGCGGAACCGAGTTCTTTGACTGGCTAGTGAATTCAGTAAATTCTAGTCTAGCCTTTAAACAAAAAAAACACAAAGTTTTCTAGCAGTTTTAGTGGTTCTTGATCCCGAAACGCTATGCAGTTTTTAACAATCTGAAAAAAACCCCAAAATTTTTGAGCATTTTGGGTTCTGGTTGGGGGGGGTTAACAGGGGAAGGCCCAAATTTTCATTGGGTTCAACTTGTCCAGTATGGATAGAGAAAGTGTTTCTACACTATTTTTTTACTTTTCTAAATGGCAAAAACTTTACAAATTTGTGAAAAAATACAAAATCAAGGTTTTTCAAGCGAAAACGGCCGATTTCTTGCAAAATTTCAAACTTTTACACGTTTTTAAGATATTTTTCCGCTTGAAATAGAGTTGAATTCGACTAAAAATACTATTAAAATTCTGCTAGTATCTAACTAAGAATTTCTAGGCTGGCACCAAGTTACGGCAAAAAATGCCGATTTTCACGTTTTTTTGGCAGTTTTCCTCTTGAAATATCGTTAAATTTCACTTTAAAAAATTACCAAAATATCACTACGACCAAAAAATATTTACTACGACGCTATTAGACAATTCTGGAAACAAAAAAAAACGGTATCCCCCGATAATGCACAAGACCTTAAACCCACCAAAAATAACACAGGAAAACAAGCGGCCGGGCGAGCACATTATAAGCGGCGTCTCCTCCGGCATGCCGCCGCGGGACCCTTCCCTCCGGAAGAAGCGCCGAATTGACAAATGGGTCTCGAGGAGAAGCAGCTAAAAAGCGAGGGGCCAAGAAAGGAGGCTAAAAGACACCTTTGAGAAGATGCATCCCCGGGATTACCCCCCTTCAAAGCATCTTCACCCACATCACCCCACCCCCGAAAAGCCCTTATTATTTGCAGGGTATTTACAGAGAAATAGGGATTGTATATAAAATATATACTTAATGGATTTAAAAATCAAAACTACTAAAATTCGATTTTTGCATGATTTTTTATGTAATAGCAATTATTTTAATAGCTGAACTTATTTTTTTAAGAAGTGTTCCAATAGCTTGGTATTTTTTGCTTCTTGTGCATTATCGGGGAGGGGGGACTTTTTCCTTGGTATCAGGCTTTGCATTATCTGAGAAAAATAGAGAGTTTTTCTAGACTTTTCACTTCTTTTTGGTAATCGTTTTTCTTTTCGGTTTCTTTTGCATTATCGGGGGAAGCTTTTTTAAAAATCCAGAACATTTAAAACATTTTTGTAACTTTTCTAGATAGGATCTTTTATCAAAAAATCGCGAAAACCTGATTTAAAAGCGAAAAATTCATTTTTTCCTTAATCAAAAGCCTATTTCGAAGATTCCGAAACAAGAACAGCGCGGGACCCCGGGGAAATCCAGGGAACGGCCATCTCGAACCGATAAATCTTCTCCAAAGGGCTTACCGGAGACCCGTTTTTTTTTGTGGGGCCGCGCACTTTTGGAGCAGGGCTTTAGGCGAAGAGCTTAAGTTAGGAACAAAAAGAAAAAGCTGAATTTTATTTTAAGGTTCTAAAGAATTTTTGGCGGAACGGATTTCTGAATTTAGGAAAAGGTAATTTCGACAATGCGCACGTTTGTGTATTAGGTTGGAACATAAGTTCGCGCAATCGAACATTGGAAATTTCTTTCTGAAAATTTAGCGGCCAGATTCCGATGTTCCCTCTTTGCATTTCTCTATTGGGTTCATGAGTATGTGGGATCAAAATTACAGGTTTTTAGCCCCAGTAGTTTTTAAGATTTTTGCGTTTCTCTCGAGTGCACTTCAAATTTTTGACCCGGACGTCTTTCCGAACCGCCATAAAGTCACCATAGAAATTGATCATCAATATGAGAATAAGTTGATCTACTGGCTGCATGCCGAATTAGCCTAAAAAGGACGCCAATTTTGTTTTGTATAGGCGGGCCGAAGCGATTTTTCGTTTTCGCTTAAATCTAGCTTTAAAAAATTCTAATAGGGAAACAACGCGATTCCGTCCCACACATCGAATAGAGAATTTTATTGCATATCCGGTCATCCAAAAAAGATTTTGGTTCTTGCCCGTTTTCCGGTCCGAAAATTACAAAGAAAGAAAAATATTGCACGAACTTTAGTTCCAACCTAATACATAATGCCTAAACTTCATGATGCCGAAATATCATTACGTCGAAATTTCGTGATGTCGGATTCATAATTTCGGAATTCCTGCTATCGACATTCATATTATAGCAACTATAATGTCGAAATCTCATAAGACCGACGATTCATACTGTCAAAACGTACATATAATTTCGATGTCCAGAATACTGCACTCGATAATGCCGGAAATCCATAATGTCGAAATTTGGGCATTCTGAATGTTGACCTCTTCAAAATAATCCATCTCGGCTATTTCCAGAACAACAAAGTTTTCCTTTCCTTCACCAACTTATGAATTTTCTGCCAAGTTTTTCAGCGAGAGCTATAAGAAAAGAAGCCCCCAGCAGCTAGGGGCATAAAAAATGGATTGTTCGGCGACAAAAAGGTGCCCAAATTTTCATATTCTTGAGCGGGGAGTAGGAGGGAGGGAGGGGGGAGGAGGGCCTGAGGGCCCTCCACCTCCCTCTCAAAAGGTGCGTCGCGGAATTTGATTTTTTTTCGTGCTCACCCCTGGGGGGAATAAGCATCTGGATGCGGCCGCGGGGTTTATAACTAACGTGCGTAAGGGAGCATCGAGTGTACAACAAGGTACTACGAAAGATACAGCGGAAACGGTTCTTATACACTATCGGGGGGTAGCTTTTACTTGAACTCTTTTTTCTAAAATAAATTGTCTGATACACTGCTTTTTACTGTCCCTAAAAGTAAGCAGTTTACAAATTTAGGTACTTTCGCATTAAGGGGAAACCGACTTTTTCTAGTCTTCTATTTTTCTAATACAACACCTTGCCCGGATTTCAATAATTTCTTTTAAGCTCGTTTTAATACGATTAAACGAAAAAACTTTACAACTTTTTACGAAAAAATTAAAAATGGGGATTCTTTGACGAAAAAAAATTGCTTTTCAAAATTAAAATTTGATAAGGATTTTTTAGCTAGTTTTAACATTAAAATGTTTACGTACTAGTCTACTAGGCGTATTGGGACTCGTTCTCAAAAAATTAGGTTCTTTGGCATTATCGGGGGGGGGGAGAGCCGAATTTTTTGTCGTACTTAGAAATGCCTATTAACGTAACAGTAAGTATTTTAATAGTTTTTCTTAATCCTACTATATATAAAAAAATAGTGTGTATGTGTGTGTCTGTGTACATTTGCATCCACTTCCGGATGTATGTTCCAGTCGTATCTCAAGAGGGGAGGAAGTTAAGGGTACGTATGATACGTCATTAGGTGCGTAATGGTCATCACACGACTGCACGCATCTGAGATTTTTTAAAATCAGCTGTTTTCGATATTAAAATTAAGATTTTGTAAAAATTTCGCTCGGCCTCTTTGTTAGGAATCAATTAGCATGCACCGGAAGTGGGGATAGCCTATAAAATGGGGAGAGGACGTGCTTTTCATTTATCTGCACAGGAATTCAGGTGTTTATGCAAAGTGATAAAGAATGGGGGTCAGACGGGGCCAGGGTTGAAAAGTCGCGAAGCGGCTTTTCAACCCTGGTATTTACCTAAATTTCAGGTGGAAAGCCCCCAAAAAAATAGACAATTTTGAAACCTGGTCGAAAAATCGGGTCTATTGTAATTTTAATGCAAATTTTGTGAATTTTTACGCCGTGATTAGAAAAATTCCATTAACCCCGATAACGACACAGAACCGTAAAACCTGCGGTTAAAAAGGAAAAGCATCCGGAAAATTTAGATGCAAAACCCACAAAAAAAACCGGCGCACGAGATAAAAACGGCTAATTCGTTTAGGCAGCCGGTCGGATATGCGGGGAGAAGCGGACAAAAAGCCTGGAGGGCAGCAGGATTGGCCCCCTGGGGGTGGAATGGAATTATGCAAACACAATGGGAACGGCCCCCCGACATCCCAACAAAAACCCCCCGCTTCAAATATATGCCCTTTTACGGGTTCGGCGTCCACTTGTGGTGAAAATTAACAATAACATATTGACAATAAGTAAAAAAAAACAAAAAAATAGCATAGCGCGAAATGTAAGAAGGGGCAAATCATGCTTTATCTTTATTCTCCAGTTTTTTCTAATATAAAAAGAGGAAATGTTGTTAAACCGTACGCAGGTTATACAATTTCCTAGTAAAAATATAAAATATATCGATCGTAGGACCAAAACTGACCATTTTCGACAAAGTTTTGAATTGAAAAGTAACCGTAAAGCTCGGCCAAAACCCAAGCCCCCCCCCCCCCGATAATGCAAAAGCTCCTTTTGGCAGCATCGGAGGTGAGGGATTTTTCCGAAATATGTTAATGATCTTGATGGTGGATCTAGTGCTGCCCCCTCCCCCCGATCATACACAAGAACCGAAAAGAAATAACCAAACTATTGCGGCAATTCCTACCACGCGTCTGCACGGTCTATTACGGAAAGAAAGCCGTCCGGCTTCTCCACTGGAGTCTCCCGCTCTCTGGCGCAAAACAAAGCTTTTTGAGGCCGAGAAAGAAGTTGTGCTTGCTGTGTTTGGGGCGGGCTTCATCGTGTATTCCCGTTGGCTGGACGGCGCCGTGGCTTCCGCTCTTCTGCTAGGCGCGCAAAAATGGCCGAGCAGCTGGAGCGAATGATGCGAATTAGCAAAAACAGATTCGCGGCAAAAAATTCTAATTCCAATTCCAGAACACCACAAGGTTTTTATGGGTTTAATTACTTGCTACATCTAGATCTAGCTAGATCTTAGTTCAAGAATATATTATCTAACGCGAGAATTCCTTTAATCCATTTTTCTCGGAGCTTGCGTATTATCGGGGAGCATTTCAATAAACTTCCAATTTTTCTAAGAAAATTTCCAAAAATAGGATCCTATTTGCTAATATAAATAAAGAAATTGTTTCTAAGCTCCATTTTTTTGCTATTTATAGCGTAGAAACTTTACAAATTCGGTTAAAAAGCCCAAAAATAGCCCAACTCATCCCGTCCAAAATTTTGGATTTAAAATGTTTCAATATTTGTAGAAAATTTTCTGACCCGAAAAGTCGGCTAAGCTTTATAGGAAATAATATTAATAATGGTGCAAAAATTCCTACCCCCCGATATTGCAAAAGAACCTTTTTATCTATTTCGAAAAATTTCGAGGAGGCCCATCAGCTTATTTACTAGAATTTAGACACTTTAGAGCTTAGTACTTTTTTCATGTAAAAACTACTATTTATCGACCAATGTTTTATTCAAAAACACAATCACAAAAATGAATACATTTCCAGTGGGTGAATCGAGCCTGAAAAACGTCGAGCTGTTGGGGGGGCAGAGGTCGCGGCTGACTGGGTGGCCCGGGTCACATTATACGAGGAAATCGAGCGGATAAAATATGAAAATTGATATGGGCCGGGCGGGACCCGAAAGAATGCGATAGAAAGAATACCCGCACATCCACAAATATCAGAGCACAACGCGAAAATAGGTATTTTCAGCTGGAAAATGGCCAAAGGATTGAAAAGTCCAGAATTCCAGTCAAAATTACGAAAATACCGACAGGCAAAACAGCCAAAATACCGAAAGCCATTAAAATACCGACACCTATAATACCGACAGCCAAAATCCCGACATATTCCTGGTTTTTAAACAGCTATTTTCCTTGTCGGTATTTCCGCCGACGGGATCTTGGTTGTCGGGATTTTGTCCTGTCGGAACTTTGGCTTGCCTCTGTCTGTCGGGATTATTGCCGCCGGGATTCTGGAAGTCAAAATTTTGGCTGCCAAAATGTTGCGATTCAAGACTGTCGGGATTTTAACTTTCGGGATTTTGTTTGTCGGCATTTTGGCGTTTCCCCCCGTCGATACACTATGCCTTAACAAATGTAGATACATTTTGGCTAAAGTGCAACGCGATTCGATAGATATCGGGTAGTTTCCCCAGCATTCCGCTTGCTTTCAAGCTGTCGATTCGGCGCTTGTGATCGGCCATCTGGACGAGCCTGCGCTTCTCGAGCAACTTCCACTTGTCGGTGTCCGATAGGGTGGCGCTGAAAGGAGGGTATTCAAAAATTAGAAATTTTTGATGCTTAAAAATCTCGTACCCATCCACAAATCTCCAGCGCGCGGCGTCTTCCGGCTTGTGACAAGGCTGGGAAAATATTTGCTGGTCGATGAAGCGGAAATTCCATTCATTGCCGATTTTCCTAAAAGGTGTGTATGTTTATAGCGTTTTTATTAAAACTTAACTATGCTGCAAGTGTCGCGATTTTTTAAAATTTAGCTAAACGGTTTATAACCTGAAATTCAGGCGATATCTGGTTAACCCACGTTCGCTTCCATCCGTGAAAGAAGAAATCGTCGAGCGACCATTTATTGTCCGTCAGCCAGCCGTCACGCACCCACGCACGGCCCTAAAGTTTCCTCTAGTTTTAGGTAGTAATTCGATACCTTTTCATAGATGTGGTATTCTGTCGAGGCGGCGACCGACAGAATATATTCCTGCACGCAGGCCTGATAGTTGAAAAGGCCCTCGTAATTCCTGAAAAATGCTTTGCTTCTGAGTTTATTTAGGGGACGCGCGAAAATACCGACAGCCCCAATCCCGATATGCTAAAATGTCGACAGGCGTAATCGACATGCGGAAATGCCGACAGACATAATCCCGACATAGATTGGAATATAATCCACACAACTGTAATCCCGACCTGCTAAAGTCTCGACAGCCCAAATCCCCGACATGCCAAAATACCGACAGCCATAATCCCGACATGTCAAAATGCCGACAGCCATAACATCGACATAGCAAAATACCGACAACTATAATCCCGACATACCAAAAGCCGACAACCATAATCCCGACAACCATAATACCGACACACCAAAATACCGACCACAGCCAAAAAAGCTGTTTAAAACGAAGTGGTATCGAAACCAGCGTCACGGATATGTCGTTACATGGTGCGGCTTTTTTTGCTGGAATTCGCTAATATTAGCCGGATTCTTTGGCACTAACGGGGAGTGAAGGGGTTTTCAAGCCTGTAATGTTCTCGATTTTCGCTTACTTTGATGCAGCCCAAATCGCCTCGCAAACTTGTCGACTTTCGTATAACTCGGGGTGGAAGTATTCGACGATAACGTTCTGAATTTTAAAACACTTTGTAGAATTAAACTACACTAATTAAATTAATAAAACTAATTAAACTATACTCACGTTTATCGCCCCGTTATCGGTCCCAAAATAAGGGTGCTCTTGGTAGTAGTTGGCCCAAAAATGGAGGAAACCGAGGCCCCGTCGTGAATTTCTGGAATCATGAAGGTGACATGCTAAAATGGGCCCCAATTACCGTACGATATAACTGCCGCTGGCCACCTCGTCGTTGTAGAAACGATTGTAGAAGACGAGATGGAGGTCCTCGGTCAAAGTATAGTTTTCGAGTCGATGCAGTGGGTTGACGACGCCTGAAAAAAGGTAATTCTGATGAACTAAAATTCGTGCATTTTTAGTTCTAGTTCATTAGCGGGGTGGCTAACTTGGTTTCAGCCTCACTTTCATAAACTAGTGCTATAAACAGTTTTAAAATGTTAAAAAGTGGGAAAACATTTTTATAAATTTGATGTATTCGCTTTCTGACGAATTTCAAAAAATTTTGACGAAAAATTCGAATTTTAAGAGGTCTTTATGAACTTTTTCTATGTAAAAAGCTGTAAAAGTTTATTCAAAATAATTGCTATTTTAATTAAAGGGTTAAAATGATTTAGCTCCCCCCCCCGCTAACGAACCAGCACCTATTTTGAGGGGTAAACTAGCAGAGTTTCTAGGGGAAGACGCAGTTTTTAAACCGTCAAAGCCGCCCTACCAATATCTGCATCGAGAAACAGGGCCCATCCATATTGGCTGGCCGCCAAAAACTCGGCCAGCGCGCAGTGACGCCGGAACATGAACTAAAAAATAGGCGCTATTACATTAGCGGGGGGGGGGAGCAAATTTTTTGTAGAAGCCCAATTATGCCTAATAAGTTAATTAAAATATTTTAATCGTGTTTTTAAAAAATTTAACTAGTATATTTCGAGTGCAAAACCCGCTACAAACTTTGAAAATGGTAGTATTTCGGTAAAAAAATCGAAATTTTTGTAGATTAGATATAAATATGGTGCTCCATGATAACCTCTGCCCCTTCCCCCCCCCCCCGGTAATGCCATAGAACCAAAAAATACTAGATCAGGCAAAGATGCGGAAGCCTAACAACCTACGTCTTTTTGCGGGCATTTCTGGACAAGGCCCGGTTCCTCGGCCAAGTTGAGCACTTGCATCGCGTATCCTTGCAAATTGGCATAGCAGCTGATCGAACCGAGCTGAAAAGGGGTTAAAATAATTCTTTAAGACGAAGACCCACCGCAAATTCGTATTCCTCGGAATTTCCTAAATTCTCGACGACCACGACGATGATAAAGGTGTCCGACAAGGGCACGGGATTCGAAGCTCGATTTCCTGTATATTTTTTTGGATTCCAGGACCCGGCAGTAGCGGATTATTTTCAAAATGTCGAAATTCGGAATGTCGAAATTCATTATGGCAAAATTTCATAATGTCGAAATTCCATAATGTCGAAATTTAATAATGACGAAATACAGAATGTCGAAATTTACATAGGCTAATATGTAAATTCCCGCGAATCCGTGCAAAAAAAGTTCGACTTTTTGAATTTCGACAATATGATTTCCGACCTAATTATAGCAATTCGGAAGTAAATAGTACCTCTCGTCCGCAATAAAAATGGATGACTTTCTTCGCCTCTAGAGCTGGCAAAAGAGGGGCCGTAGTTGATGACAACATATAGGAAGCAAAAGCCTGCGCTCAATGCCACCCAAAAAATCCGGCGCCTCATCGGTCAACACAATCGCATGTTTTCTGAAAACTTTTAGAAAAATTTTTAAGCGTTAAAACCACGTCAATAAAGGCAGCATTTTCATATTTTTAAACAAAGAAACGGACACGAATTTTTCAGAAACTCAAATCGGGTACTTTTTTGTTCAGGAGCTTTTGAAACTGCTATCCGGCATCGTAGAAGCATTTCCAGTACACCAAAAAATGCGCATTTCTTCGGACTACCAAGCCTACTAGTCGGATTTGCCACACAAAATCGCCGAGAAAACGGCCAAAACTTCAGTTTCCTATCACCTTGGCACACATTTCAACTGGAAAACTATTTGAGAACTTCAAAAATTCGAAATTTCGGGCCAAAAATGGATTTTTTTTGTAGCTTTTAAAAATTGTATAAAGTTTATACTTTTAAGAATAGTAGAAAACGGTATAGAAACAATGTATCTATTTTTATTCAAAAATTGCATCCTGAGAAAAGAGTTGCGCCCTCCCCCGATATTGCAAAAGCACCAGAATTACATGATTTGCTATCAGAGTGTCGAAATTTCGAAACTCTTTGGATCGGATTTGGCTGGTTTTCAAGGATATTTGCTTATGCAAATTTCGGCATTATGAATTTCGGCATTACGAAATTTCGGCATTAATATATTGATGATTAATATATTGATATTAAGAAATTTCGGTATTATGAAACTGCGGGAGTTTTAGCATTTTGAAAGCACCCCGAGTTATATATTTTTTTATTAATAAATTAAAAACCTGGGGAAAAAAACCAAAAAGGTTGCCAGGGAAAGTAGAGCGCCATGGCAATGAAGCGGGGGGGGGGGCCTGAATGCAGTAATTGAAGCCATATATCCGTTCTAGCAGCTCTCCAGGATTCCCCCGGCAACCGTTCGCCCTGCCCCATTCGTCAACAACAAATTGTCGCGTGCCTCCCGCGCGACTACACACAATTTTCCGAGTCGGATTTACGGTTTTACGCGCGTAGGTATACCTGTAAACCGGGGCTTAAAATGGAGGTCGGGGGAAAGCGCAAAAACGAATGGTACCGGCGGGTAAATTTGAAAATTGTGTGGTAAATCGCATTTTTCATAGTTTTAGAAGTTTAAAAATACCGTGAAAGTTCGGATCTTTTTCATTATAGGGGGGTTGTGTGGTCAATGCTTTTTTATAAGTCCCGAAATGCCTAGAAACGTAAATTAAGGAGCTTAATAATGTTTTTAGTAAAATTTAACTATATTTCAGTCGGTGAAACTTTCCAAAAAATTAAACATTTTCTAAAGATGCAAATTTTTCGTCGAAAATCATTGATTTTGGCTGTAAATGTGGAAATTGATTGGCAAAAGGTATTTTTGAGAGCTTTAGAAAGGATAGAAATTTTTGGGTGCTAACAATCGGCCGTACTGCCAAGAATGAAAGCGATTTTTGCGGGAGTCGCCGCGTCATCGCGTCAAAATATATTCTGCAGCTGACCGGTATTCGTCCTGGCAGCGGAGGGAATACGAATTTTAGCGATTTTTCTAAATTTTCCAACAGTTTCCTGAGAAATCGATCCGCTGGGGTTTTTGGCTGTCGGCATTTTGGTTGTCGGTATTTTCGCTGTCGTGATTCTGGTTGTCGATATTTTGACTCATGAATGTGGGATTTTGGCTCTCGTGATTATGGCTATCGGGATTCTGGCGGTATTACATGGCTGCCGAGACCTTGTCTGTCGGTATTTGTGTGTATTTTCGCTGTCGGTATTTTGGCTAAAATCCCTTGTATACCTGAGGTATTCAACGCTAATCCCGCGACTTTACTCAAACCAACAATTTACGAGGCGTGTGCGCTACATTGTGAGATCATCATTATTGCATGGAGGGGAAACGACGAGATAGGCCGAGGAGCAGAGAAAAGAGAGACAGAGAAGAGTGATGGAAAGTGTATTGCTTCGGAATCTGGGTACGAATCGAGTTGTGGAGGTTATGGCTGCTGTGGCTGGCGGTCCTTCAGATATGTTGGAAAGGAGTATTTCGCATTTTTCGGGTACAACGGAGGGCTATTGACGATGCGGGCGGCGCACTGGGTCGCCTCGTCGGCCAGCAGCTGCAATACGGGTTTCTTACTTTTTCAGAAAACTCAGAAAAATGCTAGATTTGGGAATTTGGTCGAAATCGAGATTCTGGTTCCGGAAAATATAGATTTATGCTTGTTTCGGTAACCGGTGGCGTACCAGAATCTGACGCTGCAGCTTCTGAATCTCGCGTAGTCGATCAAGGGCCGTCACCGGCTCGCAAGGGTCATCGCTGCAATTACAATTAGTAAAATTAGGAATTTACACGACCCCTAACAATACTTTGTAAAAAAGCTACAGTGAGCATCTTAAGTAATAGCTTTTTTGAGAAAAATTCATCTAAATTGAAGGGAATAACTATTTGTAAAACTTAGAAAATGTTACTTATTTTTTTTAAAAATCTTTTTTTGTGGTTTTTATTAAATAAAAATTTGGGCCAGGTATACTAAAAAACGTGTAGAAATACTTGCTCTGTTAATATTATAGCAATTTGACCCATGGAAATAAGGTGCCCCCCGATAATGGCAAAGCCCCCGGAAATGTTATATTGTGATTTGGAGCCGATCGTAGTGTAAGAATTGACAACGAAACAGATCTAGTTTTTTCGGCTACTGTAGCACCGCACGACTTCGCCAAGTCAAAACAACGTACAGCGGGCTCCACTGGGGCCGGGCGGGCGCACGCTTTTGCCAATTGTCCGTGAACGTCATCTGTCCCATCACCACTCCGAAGAGCACCACCATCAACGCCAATCGGCAACCACCAGTCGACAGCATTTTTTTTGTATTTGCACCAAGATGAGGGCCCGGCGAGGTGAGGCTGAAAATGAGTGCTGAAAAGTAGCCAAAAACCCCGAAAAGTGTGAAGAAAACGACTTCCGAATGTCGTTAGTTAAATCGAGGATAGAAACCGGAAATCATTAAGTTCAGTCATACCCATAAATCACGAAAAATAAAACAGAAAAGACTCAAAACTAGCCATTAAAGGACCGCAGAAGTTGAAAAAGAAAAAGATTTTCATAGTTTTTAATATGTTTGGATTGCTAAAAAATCTTCAGCCTTTCAAAAAAAAATTAAAAAGTTTACGTTTATTCTTATTTTTTCAGGAAAAGGTAACATTTTTAGGAAATAAAAAAACTCCTACAAAATGTCATATATAAAAATCCGTTAAAACTATTAAGAAGCTTATGCTATATATTCAGCGATGGGGTATTATCTGGGAACACAAGATAGAAGAATTTGCCCCCCCCCCCGATACCACACCAGCACCCGAGAACTTTCACAGCAGAAAAGTGGGAGCCCCCGAGGATATCTGGGGGGATTACGGTAATGAACCAAGGGCCCCCGCAGGCCACAAAAGGCACAAAGGGCCCACCGGGGCCCACAAGTAATTGCCCAGGAGGGCCTCCCCCCACAGCAATCCCCATTTTTTGGCCACGATCATCAATCTGCATCACCGGATTTATGAGGATCAAATACCGCGACCAACCGCCCGGGGGGATAAGCGCCCTCAAAAAGGCCAAATTTATTGGCGCGGGCAGGTGGCGCGAAAAGAACAGGGGTTTCAGCTTGGATTAACACCTTAAAAATGCAATTTATGACGACGAGTTGGTACAGGGGAAAGGTCGCAAAATAGGAAACAACCAAACATTACGAATTTTCGGTTTTGGTTTGAGAAATAGGCAAAATTCGTCGGCTATGGTTAACAAAAATCTGGAAGTTTTTATTGGGGATTTTCGAGAAACCACTGCCCACGCACAGTATAGAAACGTTTTTTGGAGCACATCGTAGTTGTGTGAAAAAGCCATGAATTTCCTACTTGTAAGTAGCGCACAAAATAGCGCGTACGGTGCAACGTAAGCGTAATCTAGAGCTGGCGTACGCAAGACTCCTCTGCACAATTTTACCGTATGCGCTCTAGACATAATTTAAATTACCATTAATAATATTATAAGTATTATTAGTTACTTACTTTCTTGCCTATGTCTCCATCCTAACTCTACAAAGCCTTTAAAAACCCGGTACTTTTTCATTATCGTGGGGTAACCTTTTTTTAGGATTGAATTTGTCTCATATAAACCGAGGAAGCGTAAAAAACGGGAAAAAACATAAAAACGTTACAAATTGTTATTAGGATATGCAAAAATGCGATTTTCCGACCAATATTTCAAAAATTTGAAAGTTTCGGCTAGCTAGTACTCGAAACTGTGCCAAATTTTACTAAAAACTATTAAAACAACGGTTGGCATTTATTACTTGTCGAAAAAATTAGCCCACCACCCCCGATATTGCCAAAGAAGCAAAGGTATTACGCCACATGGGAGTGGCCTTGAAAATACACAACTTGGATTTAGAAATCTCATTTCCTATCCCAAGAGTGGTTTTCCGACTAGGAGTTATGGGTGGAAAAGATGATTGAAATTCCGGACAATAGCGGATTAACCGGTTGATGGCGTTGGGGCGATTTGGTGGGTTTGTTGAGATGGAATGAGCCCCGGATCTACTCGCCGGGGGCCCCCTATCGGCTTCTGGATGTGCCGAGGCCCCGCCCCCATTCCCGGCCACTCTTGACGACAGTAGACTTAATAAATAGGGTTTTTTCCATCATAGATTGGCTTCCAAAACGTCTAAGCGTCTGAAGCTGAAAGGATGATGAGTCGCGTAGACTCACGCGCGTGCGTTGCGTCTCTCATTCACAGGTTGTAGCGACAAGTGACGCGTCCTTACTGCCCGGCGCTTTTTTACAGCTTTTGAAAGCTTTTTAAAGCTTTAAAATAACTTAAAGCTAAATAGCACATAGAATAAAAAGTACTTACCACCCCAACAGGCACCATGCAAATATAGTATGTAAATCTATCATTTTCCGGAAGTGCTGTATCTCTGTCCAGAGGCCCATTAAGGAAATTCTGACTAGACCGTTGGAATCGCCATAGCCGAAAACCTAGGGGTAGCCGCGAGCGTTTTTCGAAATTCCACCGTGCCAACTTGAGGTTCCCTTGTTAGTAGCGACGCGTACTCAACGGTTTGGAAACGTCGTGCTTCACTTCCAAATACTTTTCAAAGTTATAAAAATTTTAAAAGAGCTGAAAAAGCTAGAAACAGGGAAAATGTAAATAGCGCACAGAATACAGTATGCGAAGTGGCAGCCCCGCGTAATCAAAGGTTTCGAAACGTCGCGCTCCAGCGCACCGGTTTTACTGTGCATATCGCCCCGAAAAAGCATTTTGTCCTGTAAATAACGCCATTTTTAAAGTATTTTCGTAGGCGTGAAATACAGGAGGGTGTTCAATACAGCGGCCCAAAAAGGGCGTTAAAGGTTTTCAAGCTGTTTCCGATTTTTCCACTTTTTCCAGATTTTCCAGCGTTCTCCAGCTAAATCCTAGGCAAAACTGCGCAAGCGACATCGCTACAAATCTCAAAACATCTCCCCCCGAATGCCAGAAACTGATCCTCAGACCAAAAAAACGTCACCCTACCCTCACGAAGCCCCTGTGCCGCCCGCAAGATTGGTGAAATATTGCGGGGTCAATCCCTGAGAATCTGGCTTCCCATCGGCGCTTATAAGGGGTTTTCTTGCCCCCCAGCCTCACTTCCTCGACCCGACCCCGCAAATAATCAGCGAATCTCCGGAAAAAGGGCGGCAATCACCCCGGGAAGCCCGGCAAACAATTGCCTTGCAAGTTCAGGGAATGTTGATGAATTTCTGTGTGCGTGAGTTTCCCTGGGTTTCCGAGTTTGACTACATTGCAAAACAGTGAACCCCCTAAAACTCTCAAGGGCCATTTTCTAATAACTCCTAAACTTTTTATAAAAAACCTAAGTCTAAGCCAACGAAACCTTAAAAGTCGTCTGGCCGATCTGTCAGCCTTCTACGCTGATTTTGTGCGCACTACTTTTCAGTTTTCGTCTCGAAAACTCGGCTTTAGTCTACAAAAATGTAACTTAAGATTAGTACACAAACTACGAAAAATAAAAATGTCGCCCTCCTTCGATAAAAACGTTTCCGCTTCAATTCAATTGAATTTTTGCAGTCCAATGGTTCATTTTTCTGGTCTAAAGGTAGAAATTCGACCTCAGCGCAGAAACTGTACGCCTCCGTACGCCAGCGTAGTTTGAGAAAATCTTTGTTTGCGAACCTGTAGACACTTTTTTTGTTAAAGTCCCTCTCGCTCGGCAGTTTTTGAAAGATCGAATTTATCAGAATTTCAAGCGCGTTCTAAAAACTCGCAAAAACGGCAACCTGGTAGGTCGTCTGAACTTTCTACAAGCCCCGCAGTCCAAAAAACGACGTGAGTATGCCCTATTATTCGAAAAAAAGTGACGAAGTCTTTAAAAAATGGTCAATTTGCGCCTCCGTAAAAGTTGCCTCCCATATTCCGGTCCAGCCGGTCTCCAGGTGACCAACACAAAAGACTGCTGTGGGGGCGTCGAATGGCCCAATCAGACCCTGGAGGCTCAACTGCGGATATCCAGAACCCACTTTTTTTTGTCTTACAAATCGTTGATCCGTGAGGGCCCGAAAAAGGTTAGCAAATGAAGAGCGCGGGATTAGGCGCTAATGATGTCCTGGATCTAAAATTGGCAACATTTGGTTTAGTTTCTGCAGAAATTAATCCGTTCTTTTTGCAAGGTGTTGCAGAAATCAGGTTGCTTGACGTGGGCAAGGTGTCGAAAATTTTTTGGCTTCTGTTTCGTTAGCGGGGGCGGGGTTGAGAGGGGTAAAGTTCCGTGTTTTTATTCCATATTAATAAAACACTGACTATTTTTATCGTGTTTTTAGAGCTTCCCATTACTAAAAAATTAGGAAATTTTTTTAGAATTACTTTTTTAGAAAACCTTAGGAAATTCTCTTTTTACTGGTTTTCTTAAATTTGTAGCCTAAAAGAATTTCGAACTCCGTATTAATAACTTTTGATATTTGTGTCATTAGTGTGATAAACGCTTCCCGAGCTTCCCCAAAAAACACTGCCCTTCCCCACTTCCGGCATCTGTTGCGATCACCCAAGGGCCCCCGGCCAGCACCCATCATCATCCCATCGCCTTTCCTATTCATGGCCCTCAGATGGGCTTCTCACTTGCAACGGGGCCATTTTTTCAGAAGCAACGAAGATCGGCCCATTGTTTAGGGTGATGCTATCCAGCACACGCGCTGCTGTTAGCCATCGCAAAACGTGGACCCAGATCACACGATTTCAGTGTCCTGCACCGAGTAATGAGAAAAACGGGCACAAGGTTGAGGGAAAATCCCACAAAAATTTGCCAGTTGCGGTCCCGCACGGTCGCACAGCAATCAGTCGACATTGTGAGGGGGCGCCAACTTTGAATCAAACTTTCTTCTCCAAAAATGTCGGTTAGCAAACCACGCTTCTCACAAGCAAGCGCTAATGGGCGTTGTTTCAAAATCTCAAAGTTCATAGCGTCAATATTTAAGTACTGGGCTCTTAGCAGGGGCATCAACTTTTTCCCGGTAATCCCTAAACGCAAACTATAACCCCACTTTCTAAGTTTCTCGCTGTAAAAAAGGTCGAAAATAATGTATGAAAAATGGCTAAAAAGTAAGAACTTTCGAATTTCCGCAAATTTTGTTACAACTATCTGGCAACTACTAAATCCCTATAAAAATGCATTACATATTACAAATAGGTAGACATAGACAAAACGAATAGTTTTCCCCCTGTAAACAGACCAGCACCGAAAGTCGATCCTTTTGCTTTTTGCGTATTTCGGGATTCGAAATATTGAAAATGATAGTTGAAAACCCTGACAGCGACTGCGCGAAGGCTCAGCTCATGCAAACCTTTATCACATCCGCATAAAAAGCTCATTGACATGACGTCAGGGGCGGATCTAAAGAGTACACAATGATTCAGGGATTCAAGGACACTGAACAGATATTATTCGAAAAATGCAATCACATCGGGTGCGCGCGAAAAGCTGGCGGGTTTTATACAGAGTAGGGAAGCTCAAAAACAAGGATGCAGGACGAAAAAGTAATTTACAGGTAAAATAAAGCGATAAGGGCGGAGATGGGCTTGGAAATGAGAGCGGCAGGGTTCTGGGTCGAGACGGGATCTTTAGTACGATGATGCGATGAGGTCCTTGTTCAGCAGGTCGATTAACTGCATTATTTGCGTGTTTTCGCCCAACTGCTGGACGTTCTCCATGATGTCCGCCGCCAATTCCTTCAGACGGGCCAGGGTGCTACTGAAAAGGAGGACATTCAAGTGGTAGGTTAATTACTTACTCAAAGGCTCCTCGGGACTGGATCAGCGACACGCAAAACTTTTTCAGCTCGATATCCTCGGTGCGTTGCCGCAGAATATCTGAAAGAAAACATACACCAGATCCTTGGGAATTCCGTGGACGGTTGAGAACTTTTTGCATCCGAATCCGTTTGGCTAAAATAAATACATAAATATTTCGCAACCATTTTTCAACGTAAAAACTCTGCAAAAGCTATTAGAAACTATCAAAATCAAGAAAAATAGATTTCACGATTAGCGAGCAAATTTTTTTAATGTTAACACATTTTCCAAGGTACAACATTAACGCCTTCAAAAAGCTTAAGACCTTATTAACATGCTTGTTATGACGTTGCTATACTACCTTACCTGTGGGAAAAAAATAATAATGCAAATCAACGCCAGCAAATGGCACTCACTCAGCACTTCATCGTCGTTCCCAGCCGCCTTGGACTTGATGGCTTTGATGATGGGGTATGAGAATTTGCCCTCGGTCAGGTCTTCGGCGTAGCTCTTCGCCGCATGCATGTCCGCCGAGCAAAGATTCAAATAGTCGTCTCTAAATCGAAAACAGTTTTGCAAGAAAAGTCCAAAATCGATCCTCATACAAAAATTATAACCTACCGAATTTGGAAATATACAGCCAAATTGCGTAGTAGTGAGGTGAAATCCTTCTGCTCGGGCACGTTGGAGAAGACTTGCATTGAGCGAATGGCCAGCATAAATAGCCCGCCGGTTTCTAACAATTTCAAATAGCCATAATAACGTGTCATGAACCGACTCTGCAACACCATCGTCTCGTACTCGCTCTCGCTCGGGCACACCACGGAATCCCGCCAGAAGATCTCTTTGCCCTGCCCGCGATGCAGCTCGAGCATTTGCTCTAAAAATAGTGAATAAACTTTATTTCTTCGAAAGTATGAGGATCGATTTTGGACCTGGCAAATCATGCTTTTCAAAATCGATTTTTATACCAATTTACATAAGTACGCGTAATAGTGCAAAAATATAAGATGCTAGGAAGTTACAAATTTTAAACATTTTTTGTAAAATTCGAAAACTTTTTCCCGTTTTTGGACATTTTTCATATATTTTTGATCAAAAAGCCAAAAATTATCGAATTTTTGAGCCTTTTGCATCCAAAAACTGCGTAAAACGCTATAAAAATGGTTTTATTTTTGTTATAAGACCGTATAGGAATACTGGGAAAAATTAGATCCTCCTGCTAACAGTCCGTAACAAATTTTCGTGCTAAGAATTCTTGCAGTGTCGGCTTTTCGAAGCAATCCCGGCAACCAAAAACGGCCCTGCCACTTTTGGGCCAATCTCATACCTGTGAAAATTTTTGCAACTGTTTCCCCAAGCGCCAGACACCGCTGTTGTGCAATAAAGTAGACGTAGTTGGCTGAGTTTATCGTGCGAGCGATGCCGTAAATTCTGCAAAAAAAACTTTTTAAAAATAGCCAGACACGCTACCGATGGGTACAAGGCTGGCCGCGGCGCAGGACAGAGTTGTCCTCAATGTCGTCTATCATCAGCGACGCGTTATGCAGCAATTCAACAATATCTGGAAAAGCTATCAAGATTAAGTTTTAAAAATACCCATGATCTGTGACAATTTCTGCTCGGGGATCTGCATCCATTCATTGAAGGCCATCGCTAGCTTGGTTCGTACCTGAAATAGGAACGTTTTTCAACCGAGCTGATCGCTTGCCTTTTTCCCGGCACGTTCCCGGATATACTCAAAGGGAGCGAGCAGGTGATCTTCGTCTTGGGATAGGACACCATTAGTGTTGTTGGCTTCGGATTCTTTTATTGTGTGCCCGCCAGGAGCCTGCCCGCTCATCTAAAAGGAAAAAACTGTTATTTTTCCTGAATTCATTTCTCACAAAAGCAAGGTTTTCCAAAATTCATGCTTCTTAAAAAAACTATTCTGGCTGTCAATCAAATTTCGAAAATATCTAGCAAGTTCATGGCGATGCCGATGGCAAGAAAAAACCGAATTTTTGCTTAGAAGTCCAAATATGCCTAGAGCTGCCAAACGAGATGCGCTAAACGGCTTTTCAATAAAGTTTAATTCGATAAGAATCAATAAGAATTCTTAGAAGCGAAAAAACAATTTGTCAAATCTGTGTTTTTCACTATGTGAATATAGGAAAAATTTCAAGATCATAGGGCCGTAGGAGATACTCTGAGCGGCATACGTCAGTTTTTGTCCACATCTTTTGCTGTATCGGCATTACAACGCGCTACTCCTCTTTTAATGAAATTAAATTTTTAGCGCTTTCGGAGCCTAGGTAGCTACGGTAGAATTGCAAGATCACCGTAATTTTTAGGAAAAAGGACGGCCTGAAGTCGCCAATGAATGTAAGACTGGAGTTGCGGGGAAAGCTTAAATACAGCCTCCGGTCGGCCGGACAGCCGGGGTCCGGCGTGCAAAGTGTGTCGCTCAGCGATGAGTCACTAGATTCCCACGATAGGCGGTGTGCCCCCAACACGCAGATTTCACAACCAAAAGAGGCTCAAATCCGTTTATTTCAACAAAGCGAACGTGCAACGCGGGCAAGTTCCATGTCCACCGGGACAAAAAAAATTGCGAACAGATCAATGGAATCATCACAACAATAAAAAAAATCACTTCTTCAAAAACTGCCGGAACTGGTCGTTGGACATCTTGCCGGCCGCCGAGGGTGCACCAGTTGCAGGCTAAAAAAGTTTACGTGAGATATTCATAACTGAAAATTTTCAAGAAGGGAGGCTAATTTTTTATGAAAGCTGGTCTGCCTAGTGATATAGGAGGCGTTTTAGAAAGTTTTTAGTAAGATTTAGCCTACTGATAAGCGTTAAAAACCAAAAACCCCACCAATTCACATCAGAAAAATCTCGGGACCCCAGAAAAAAAAGTTTGTTTTCATTGCCGCTAATAAAAACCTTTTTCGCGAAAATTACCGTCTTATTCGAGTTGGTCGGCGCCACACGGGTAGAGCGAGGCACAAGCTGGATTAGAGACGCATGTCCTTTTCGCACCGACGGGTTGAACATTGGGGCAGAAGATTTCTTGGGCGGATTGGACAGCAGGACCTCCAATGCGCGCTCTGAAAATTAGAATGTTTATTATGCGATAACACATTAATTAATCAGCTTTTAATTGTTGCAAATCCGAAAAATGACATGTTCTCACCTCTTAGCACTAGATCTTTTGCTTCAATCGCTTTCTTGGCCGCCTCCTCGTTTTCCATGTCCACGTAGGCCATGCCCTTTGATTGGCCGCTCTTGTGGGTCACAATCCGTGCGCCGAGCACCCTTCCGAACTGGGCGAACACTTCCTAAAAATGAGGAAATCAGTTTCACTAGTTACTTCCGGGTTGCCAAAAGGCCCAAAATAACCAACCATAAGCTCATCCTCCTTGGTGTTGTAGTGAACGTTTTTCACAAACAATTTGTTGCGCTCGAGTCCGGTGGCGTACTTGAAAGCCGGTGCAGTGCCCAGGGACGACGCGCCGTCATCGGATTTGTCCTTCTTCGTGTGTTTGCTGACGTAGAGTGGGCGGGAGCCGATCAGCGTACGATCTGAAAGGGCACAATCTAGGTTGGAGCCAGTCAAGCGTTCGCGCTACCTTTCTTCAAAGCGGCTTCATAATTTTCTTGCGAGTCCATGACGACGGAGCCGAATCCAGAGTTGAGTTTGCTCATACCGCGGTACTTGAGGTCGACCTTGACAACACCCGGGTTCAGCACCTAAGGATAAAGTAGGGAGTTTAAAAACAGGCGCAAACCTCTTCAATCGCGCTTTCCGGGCACTTGAAATCCAGGTTACTGACAAAGACGATCCACTGATTCGAGCCATCGCTTGACGGGCCAGCAGCTGGATGACTCGCGTCGGGTGAGGGTGAGGCAGGTGGTGTCTAAAATAGGATCTTATTCGATAGCGGGGAGGGGCTAAGCCCCTCTATTGAGCATGAGCTTCCTAGAAATAAACAAGCTTTTTTCTAGAGTTTTTGGTAGTCGCCCTTACGAAAAAGCTATAAAAACCTGTCACACAATTTAAAAAGTTGAAACTTGAAAGCATTTTTCATCCATTTTTAAGCAAAAAGTCAAATCGTCAAAATTTTTTAATTTTTCTAAATTCATCATACAGAAAAGGCTTAAAATGCCATTAAAATAATTTCTATTTAATAACAGAGCGCCATGAGAATATCGCAAAGCTTAGATCCCTGGTTAACCCTCCCCTCCCGCCGCTAACGAAGAGGCACCTCAGAAATACACCAAAAAAAACCTACCGATCGGACGGGTAGCCCAGGGACGACAAAACCATCATTGTCTTTGATGACGGGTGCCGTGCTCGAAATGGCCTTCGTAGCGATCGGCGGCTCGGCGCGCAGTTTTTTCTCCACCTAAATCCCACGTAAAAAGCTTTTGCGTGGACCAACCGGCGAACCCGTGTGAGTATCAGCCTTCCGCTTTTCACCAGCGCTACCACCGCGTTGTGGCCCATTCGAGTCGTCCCTGGAAAAAATAGTTTCCATATGAAGATTATCATACCTTGTTCTTGGCGGCCCTTTCCCCACGGGCTTCTTCTCCTCTCGCTCCTTCTTCTGAGGCCGATCCTTGCGCTGCATGATTTGAGCATTGACCTGGAAAAGGAAGTTGTTGGTAAAGAAGCGTATCTTAAGAATGTTGTTAGTAAAATTTAACGTTATATTTCAAGTGAAAGAAACCAAGAAAACTTAGAAAAACTTTTAAAAATCCCAGACGTATTAAGAATCGAACCTTTTCGAGACCATGTTGAAGCTGTTCGAACGTCCCTTCTTCGCGTTCATACTGCACCACAGCCGCGTAGATCTTCTGCGGGTGATCAGAGACCGAGTTCAAGGCCTAAAAAGAATTCTAATTACCACTATCGCAGTGAAATACCCGATAAAACATTTTTCGTGCTGTCACGGGGTCTTTTCCAAATTGGCGCTCGTCGCGTATGGCCGTAAGCCACTGATCCGCCAATCGCCCGCCACCAGAAGCCAGAATATCTTCCCAGATCCGGTGACCCTAAAATAATAATTATAAACAAATTATAACGCATAAAATAAAAATAAGAAATGATGTGCTACCAGCTTGTAGTCGCCGAGACGTGTGAAGGCGAACCAGGCGTAGTTGCGTCGGTATGTGAATTCGGGATCCCAATCATACAGCCATCTCTGGCGCATGAACTAAACCGCAATTGTTCCATCGTGGTTCCCAAAAAAATGCCGAATAGGTGGCGAACCAGCGTATTGAGAAAATAATAATACTAGAAAATGTACCTCCTGTCCGTCGGCAAAAATTTTGGCAGCCGCACTGTAGTCCTTGTTGGCCTCGCCGCGCCGTCGCTGGAGATACGCATAAGTAGGGAAAAGAATCCGGGCATCGTCCGCTAAACAACAGGAATATATTACAAACGTTAGACCCAAAAAGAGATCGAAAAGTAGCCGTAAAAAGTACCTGATGAGATACATTCCTTCGCCTTGATCCACAGGACTTCGAGTTCATCATCGGACCCATTTGCCCCCTCGACGGCGAGCAGCGTCTTTTGCCACAGTCCACATGAATAGTAGCAATTGCGGACGGCTCGCTCGTAGAGAGAACGGATTTTCTGCAAAAAAAACCCGGCTCGAAATGTCGCAGTCAGCCTACCGAGGGAATTTTCAGCTTTTCCTCCAACCATTGCCCGTAGTTAAACCAGACATTCTCGTTGTCCGGCTGATTCTCGACGACCCTCTCGAAAAACGACTCGATCCGCGCAATGTCTTGTGATTCTGCGGAAAATCGTAAAAACAAAATTTTTTTACAAACCTTTCTCATAAGCCAAATATTCATCATATACGGCCATCGGCTTCTCGGCCTGCGCAAGCTTGGTCTCCAGTGCATTCAGGTCTTTCGACTAAAGCGAAAAAGTAGAGAAAATAAATGTATATTACCTTTTTAGCGGTTTCGACATACATGGCTTTGACAGCAGACTGCGTTTCCTCATCCACGTTATTTTCGGAAGCTAAATTAACGTTTAATTTCACACAAAGAATATTACCAAATTGTTGCCAGCTAGCGAAGAGATCGGCCAGCTTGATGCTGGGGATCCTGAGAGCGCGTTTGTAGATGTCAACGATCCTCGCGATATCCGCCTCTTTTCTGCCTTCTAAAGGGAGATGTATATTCAGAGCAGCCACAAAAACTACCAGATGCCACGAGCAAGAGGTTCTCCACGTCGAGATAGGACTGCCAGATCAGATATCCGCTATCAAAGCGCAGGCCAAGAGCCACGATTGCCGCTTCGAAAACCTAAACAGGTTCATGAATGTACGTCGGCCAGAAACGATACCTTTCTCGCGTATTCAGGGCCGTGTCCGCAAGCCCACTGCACGTACTCAATCCAGAGGGCGCCATAGTTGAAGTCCAAAAACGCCTTGTTGAAGACGGCCTCCACGTCGGCCTTGTCATCTTTGACACCGATTTGGTCCCTGACAAGTTTTAGTAAGACCTTGTTTAATACCAAAAAGGAAAAATAAGGTGCCTGGTGCTCACACTCACTTTGCCCAGTTGATCCACTCAGACACGGGAAGCGGCGCAATGTCGTTCCAACGATTTCGTGCGGCTTCCAGCTCTTCCAAATCGCCATTCTTTCGCAAAACCGAGCAAAGTTCAGCGTGTAGCTTGGTGTTGTAGGGTTCAGCGGCCAGCTAAAATTTTTATTATAAACGTCGTTAAACATTGACCAACCTGCTGCTTCACTGTGGCAATCTTATCATCCAAGTCCTCAAGATCGAGCAAATCTTCCTCATCCATCTCCACATCAGAGCCGGAGTCAGACGAGCCACTACTCATCCTGGAAAACTTCGTTAGCATTGCGGAGCGCCTCAATGACAGAATCGGTATGAACACTTTCCACCAAATATATATAAAAGGCTTCGAGTTTTCTACGAATGTTGATTAGACAGAGAATGTGAAACCCTTTATTCAGAGAAAACCGTAATGATAAAGATATCGAAATTCAGAAAGTGACAATCCGGGGCTATTGTTGCGGGCGGACATATTCGACGCACTTGCTCGGGTCCGTCGGGAAGTATTCTTGAGCTCGTGTAATGATGCGCTTCACCGACTAAAGCAAAAGTTGAAAATTGCCAGGTTCGCTACCTGAATATACTTTCGTTGCGTCTCGTCGTTGAGTACATGGGCAACGTTTGACACGTAGGCTTTGGCGGAACCGGGACGTTGATGGATACCTAAAATACTGCGCTACATTTGAAGAATTAGGATTATTCAGAGACCCACAAAAATGGTTAAAAGATGAAAATTGTTCGAAACTCGGGCATTTTTGGTCAAATAGATCGGTAATTTTGAGTTTTTAATAGATTTTTGTAAACTTTTCGCCTTTCCGAAGATTAAAACAGTTTCTTTTTCTCGAGTTTGATTAGGAAAATGGAATCCTAAAAGAAAACTAAACTCCGTATCCACAACATTAACAACGAAAAACTGCGGTGAATCCCTTTTTTCTTATCTTTTTTAAACGAACCTGAGCGCGTGACTCCCACCGGCCAGGGAGCATTTCCAATTGCCATCTCCATGTAGGCGTTGCTGGCTTGGATGTAGTTTCGGTCGATGATCATCAAGCTTGAAACGTATCTTAAAAACACAAAAAGGAACAGTTACCGGCAAATGTGGGCGAGATGATGCCGGATGTCGTGGTTCGCTTGTTCTTTGTCGAGCAGTCGAATCAACGGCCTCATATACTCCACCTATTAGGAAATTTATAGCCAGCCTCTAAAAATCATACCGTCTGCATGTGATACGCCGCATCGTGCTTACCCGCATTACTTTTCTTGACGTCCTGCAAAAAAAAGTTAAAGAAAAAGGCAAATACACCCACGTCCGGCCGATTATTCAGCATCGTTCCCCAATGCGAAAGGATGTACTTGAAAAACATGGAGATCACGCGACAATCACGGGCCATATCATCGTCTAAAAAGAATAATAGGCTAAAGATATCACCAGCCCTTACCTTTTCCCAGCATCTCGGCTCCCTCCATAATTTTTGGCCATTTATCAAGATAGTCTGGCAGCAGAACGTCGTTTTTCTTCTTCTCCCGGCCGGCTCCTTCAATGACCTCCTATAAAAAAAAGCTGAGACTTGACGCGCTACGGCTACCTTGACAAGATCGTTATCAACCGCTCTTCTAGCTGCCTCCAAATCGTTCAACCGCCCTTCGCCGAGCTCGGGTTGTTCAAGCTATAGGACCCCTATGAAAAGTTAGCTGTTTCGCCTAACCTCCAACTGGAAAAGACGTGCTCGTATGGCAGCTTCTTCCTCTCCAAACAAACGAATGGGCTGGTTTCGCTGTCGTAGTCTCGAGAAAATCTAAGGCAAGAAATTCGGCGCTTCATTGTAATAGTATACCTCAGTTATGGCTCTTTTGTCAGTCAACGGTTCGACATGGGCCTTCTCTTTGCCCGCCTTTTTCACCGGAGACGTGTGGCTCTAAACGTTTTTTTCAAAAAAAAGTCCGCAATCCTCACCGTTTCCGGCTTCTGCTCCCCGTACTTTTTCTTCTGGTGCTCTTCGTATTCTTGCTGTTGTTTCGCCACCAGGTCGCCGCGTCTGATATACTTAGTGCTGCCATCCTAAAAATTATTTTGAAGATTTGAACGTCATCTTACCTGAATTTGGATGTCTTCAACGGCCTTTCGCTTCTTCGCCATTTCATTCTTGAGACTTTCGAGGAAATCCATGATCTGAATCAAAATAATAGGGAAGCAATGGAATTATATTTACGAGTTTCGAACAAATTTTCGGAAATAGGGAGCAAAGACGCAGAGAGGGCAGAGGCAGAGTGGGCGCGATAGCCCTCGTAACCGAATCTTTCCGAGCCACTCCAATCCTCGTAAACTGGACAGTGCTGGAATCCGAATACCGTAAATGACCGAATTTCAGCCAGCTTTACCTTCACCGTCCCTTTAACGATACCATAAAACCTCGTAAGACTCTACCTTACCCTCCCAGCGGAGCCCGACGATTGAATCCTGGCTCTGCTTTGAGCTAAAGGGGTGAAAGTATACCAAAAGGTTCCCCTGCTTCTGAAGAGTACGAATAGAATAAATTGGACCGAAAAATAGCGGTAGCTAAGACTAAAAGTCGAGGTGCAAAAGTCGGAAACTCGTTTTGGGCGGGGTTTAGCCCAAAAATAGAGCTTACCAGGTCAAGCTAAAACTGCTTTTGATTGGCAAAAATTAGCATAAACAACGTTATTTCAATCCGGACACTTATTTCCGGATCTACTCCCTATTTACCATGGCTTTCCCCGGGTATAAAAGGAGGGCTCAAAGAGTGCTCTTCTACGTTCGACATTCGAATACAACTGACCTCCTCTACTAACCATAAAATGGTGGGGTTTTCTTTGCCTGACTGATTTGATTCCGTCCTTTCCAGACACTCACCAATCTCCACCTTGCCGCGCAGCAGAAGAACGCTGTCCCCTGTGATCAGATCAAGCTGACATGGGCCCAGATCGTCGCCGGGATCAAGATCACCGATGAGGCGGCGCCGGAAGAGCCGATCAGCACGGTGGAGCTGCCGCCGATGAAGGCTCCTCAGCTGGCCATCACCTGGCCATATGGTAAGCGCGGCTTATGTAAATTATGACATTTTCTACGACATATCAAAACGGAAGCGCGTGCTTGATCCTTTTTCGCTTGCTTTGCTTTGCTAAAGCTATTTTTTCAGAATTGCCCAATCCCCGTGCCGACCTGCGTCTGAATGGCCACCTCTGCTCGCCTACAACGCTCCGCTCCGTGTACACCATCGCCCTGCCGCACGACGAGAAGCTGATCTCAATCCTTCCCCCTCCCCGCCAGCCGCTTCTGGCCATCTGTGGTTTGTAGTTTTCAGTTCCTCCATTTAATCTCTTTTACAGCTCCTCCGGCACCGCCTGTGTTGAAGGGTGGCGCTGACTTTGCCGTGCTGATGGGCAGCCGATACTTCGACCAGTTCCGCCACACTCCTGCCGGTACGCTAAATTTGGGTCAATATTGAAACTTTTCAGTCGACGATGCTGCATCGACGGGTTCCATGGCTTCACCCCCCCCCCCCGGTTCTCGTCCGTGGCTCGGTGCAGATCGATTCGCAAGCCCGTTTCTACGAGTACGATGTGGCGACGGATGATTCGCAGCTGAGCGTGCACTCGTCGGCTGGCCATACCCCGAACCCGAGGGTGACCAGCTCGGAAACGTCTGTGTCCACCACTTCGGTGCTCGAGGCCGACTTCTACCCGGATGGCTCTGATCGCTGTGACTGCCCGACCTGCTCTCGTGCCATGTTCGTCCCCTGTTTTATTCCCAAAAACCTTTTCCCTTACAGCCAGACGATGGCCGGCTGCCCGGTGCGGCTGATGGAGCTGTTGGCCCAGGGCGAAGAAGAGTCTGATGACATTCTGGCCACGGCGGCCATCTCCAGCTCCTCGTTGTTGCTCAATCTCTATGCTGAGGATGTGGATGGATGCGAATGCATCGTCTGCCTTGATGCCATGTAGGACTTTTGATGGGAGATGCTAGAAATCAGGAAATAGTAGGCTGAGATGCTGATACCAAACTAATGTGCTGTGCTGTGAAGTATACCAAAATACTCGTCAGATCAAGCCGAACAGTTTAGTATACTTTACACCCCTGTAGATGAACTGGGAGCTCAGATACAACAGTTTTACTAAAAAATTCATCCAAGTTTTAGCCTCAACTTTTGACATGGGTCTTTGCAGGAGGATGATGGCCGCGTGCCCGGTCGCCCAGAACAAGTTGCTGTTGAAGAGCACCAGCAGCCAGGCTTCCACGGTGGCGCAGACCTACTCGGACGCATCTGAGCTACACACCAGCTACAGCAACAGCGGATCGCCTTCCTCGGCCTACATCATGATCCCCGTAAACCATTAACATCATCTTCGAAACGGTCGAATTGTTTAGCAGCCCGCCTCTTCCGATATTTCTGTGGAGCCAGTGGCCGCCGAGGTGAAGCCTTCCGACGAGAAGCCAGCCCCGGTGCGCAAGTCCCGTGCGGAGATCGAGCACTCGGTATTCGTTTTACAGTTTTAGTTTTTTTTAAAATTTACCTTAAAAGAGTAAAAATAAATCAATTCTGAATTTTCCAGTTGGACTACTGGAAGAACTGCCAGCTGATCTGCGCGATGAGGGTGCGCTCGGCGACCGCGGCCCTGGACAAGCTCAGCTCTGACTGCTGAGCGGCACTGACTCGAATTGACCCTTCCTCTATTGCATTTATGAATATGAATAAAATTTTGTGACTGGATACTGGATTGTTGTCTTTTTCGTGGTTAGCATAAAGCCGATTGCGTTAATGACTTTTTATCGTCGTTTCCTGCCTAGGAATTAATATTTTCACTTTACTATTTATCTTGAGTCGACTAAAATATTGTCGAAGGGTTTTCGAGCCGAAAAACCATTTGAAATGCTGTCTGTGGCAAATTTTGGTTAATTTCCAGGCATTTTGCGATTTCGGCAAAAACGGCATTTAGCCTTCGAACGTAAATTGAAAGTGGGAATAGAATTTCCGGGCTATTTTCCTGTCCGCTAATGTTAGGAATCGTTTTATCGATTTAGCCATTTATTGGTCGTGGGTGCTGTACATGAGACCGCGTACATAGTACGTGTGGTGGATTAGTTTGCCGGTGATGGACAGTGGGTTGACTTCGTCGGGTAGTTCATACCGCCTGAAAGCGCGTTTTTAAAAGCTGAAAAATTTCGAGGCCTTTATCGGCTTGCTGCCGCTTTTTTCAGGGCGATAAGACGACCACTAACCTTTCTTCCTTGCGCACAACCACGCCGGCATCGTCAAGTTTCAACTTTGTCTCGAAAACGAGCTCCACTGTGCGGCCGGTAATTTTCATCTAAAACGGGATGTTGTACTTTGGAACGTCAAATCGAGTGGAGATCACTTTCAGCCGGTTTATTAATTTTTGAAGCATAGATTAATTTTGAAAAGGTATTTAAAAGGACCTAATAATTTTTAAAGCCGTTAAATCGCGAAACAAAATCAGAATCTCTCACCGTAATGTCATCGGGCCCAAAATGCGTGGCGTCAAGCCCAACCTCGAATTGTTCGTCGTCGACGTTGAACTGTAAACAACATGGGTTGCACGTGGAATTCTCGTAATTTTTACTTCCATCGTTAGCTCAGAAATGTAGAGAACTTACCTCAACGACGCCATCGTCCACCTCGTTGCTGCACTCGGGATAGTGGTTTTCCACACAGATCGACGTCATTTTCTAAACAGGTAAATACAAGTCAAGGTACTCGGAAAATGCTCCTTTTTAAATTTATATGAGCTATATGGCTGAAAAAAAATTGCGTATAATTTCGGAAATTGCGCCTTTTTAGCTTTAGGTACTTTTCCATTGTCGAGGAGGGGGGGGGGGGGGATTTATTCCTCAAAGTCCGGATATTCCTCGTAACGCAATCCATTTAGAAAACTTTGGAAAAGCGATAAAATCTGATTTGGGTGTAAAATCATCGATTTTTGGGGAAAAATTTATATTTTCTGTGTTTTTGATAATATTGTATAGTTTTCACGTTTCGGAATTTAAGGGATTTAATTTTAGGGATTTTAGTTTAGTGTAGAAAACTTTTCAAAACAGTTGCACTATTTGTATTAGAAAAATCCAAAAACTGGATGCTAAGAAATCGCAAATTCCCTCCCCCCCCCGATAATGCAAAAGATCCTAGCTGCCGTTATCGATATATTTGAAGAAGTAAAACTCACGGTTTGTCGCCTAAAATTTGGCACCTAGGGGGAATGAATAGGAGCGCGGGGGGCTGGGTGAGGAGGATCTATCTGAGGGCGGCGGATGGGTTGGCCGGGGTCCTTTTCAAACAGAAATCCCCCGGGTCAGCCATGTGACCCGTCAGGCTTCTCCTCCCCCTCTTTCACTGCTTCAGCTCTTCGGCAAAAAAAGCGTTAGGGATATGGGGGAACAGCTGGCCCTCCACCCTCGGCTCCCACACACATCCGCTCTTTCCCATGGCTAATGGGATCAGGAGGGTGTTTCTCGCAGAGTTCATAGCGGTCCACGGGCTGAGCACATGCTCAACGGGGATGTCTAGCTCGAGGCCGATCTCTGCCATATGATTCCGGGATCACGGAAGATCACGGGGGTGGTGAGCAGGAGATTTTGGTGCCGGCCGCTTAGCGGGGAGGGGATAGTTTTTCCCAGTAATCTTGTAGGGCTTATAATAACGAAATATAAATACTTTTTAAAGCATTTTACACCGTCTTTCGATCTGAATAAGCTCAAAGCTCTATCGAAAAAGCCAAACACGCCTTTTCAGTTGGCATGGCGATTTAAAAATTGAAATTGTGTATTGGATACTAAAATTTGTCAAATTTGCCAAAATCCCGACAGCCAAAATCAAAATACCGAAATCCATAATACCGAGATACAAAATGTTTGTTAGAAAGCAATTGGCAACCAAAACGGGGTGAAGAAATGTCGGTGTTTGGGCTGTTCCGAGTTTGGAACTCGGTATTAGCTATCAGGATTTTGCCCTGTCGACATTCTGGATGTCGAGATTGTAGCTGTCGATATTATGGCTGTGCGGATTTTGGCTGTCGGTATTATGGTTATAGGGGTTTTGTCTGTCGGTATTATGGCTTTAGGGATTTTGACCTGTCGCTATTATGCCTATCGGGGTTTTGGCCTATCGGGATTATAGCTGTTGGGATTTTGATCTTTCGTGACTTTGGCTGTCGGGATTATTGCGGTCGGAATTTTCGATTTCGGGATTTTGGCCTCTAAGATTTTTGGCCTGTCGGGCTTTATGACTGTCGGGATTTTGGTCTTTCGTGACTTTGGCTGTCGGGATTATGGCTGTCGGGATTTAGCTAAATTAATTTTACCGCTTACCTCCAACGAAGTGCCGCTGACAATGAGTTTCTTTCGCAAAAGTCAGGCCCTGTTGGTGTGTTCGTGTTTGCATCCCGGTCCAGGCGCTTGTTTCTGGGAGCTATTCTCGTCGCAACGTGAGTGTTGTCAGGATCTCCACGTAGTCAGAAATATTTATGAAGGGAAAATAGACGGGGGGAACGGCAGCGAGGCGGGGGGCGGAGGAGAAGAATAAATACATTAAATAACCGTGGTAACTCGGGTGAGTTTAGTTGAAGAATGAGGACTTCTTGTCGCCCCGGATGTACAGCACGTTGTTGTGGAGGTGGTGGCGAACGGTGCGGGGGTCGACGCCGGCCGGCAGGCGGTAGCATCTGTGAAAAATTTGTAATTTAGCATTTTTAGAAAAGTTCTTTTCTTAAACGTTTAGCTGTTTCTGTCTAGAATTAGTATAAACTTATAAACGTTACAATTTTGTTAAAATTATGGCTACAAATCTTTTTAGAAAGCGTAGAAAAATCGGTTTTTTGGTGAAAATCGACGATCTTTGGTCGAAAAATCGTTAATTTGTAGTTTTAAAATTAAAATTTCTAAAGTTTTTGCGTGTGCGAATCGTAGAAGACAGTTTAAAAACACTTTTTTTCTATTTATATTAGAAAAATTGGGTTCCTAGGGAAAAATTAACCCCCCCCTGGATAATGCTCAAGTACCGATAAAATTTTTGCAAAACTTTTACAAATTCGATTTTGAGTATAAATATCATAATTATAATTAGCTTTAGAAAATAAATAGATCGAAAACTTTATTTACGAATTGAACTGCTTGGGCTCGCCGTATCCAGCGACATCAACAACCCCTGATGGGCGGCGTGGCTCAAATCAAAAATTAACCGGTTGATCGTCCTCCTGACGGTGCCGAAGCGGCCGGTGCGGTGCTCGTGCTCGAGCATGATCTCCACCTGCCCGTCGATCACCTTGACGGTGATGTCCTCCTCGCGGAAGTAGGTGGCGTCGAGGCCCACCTCGAAGTGTCGCCGATCCTCGGTCACCTGGAATGGTTAATAAAATTGATAAGGCGTTTAAATAGGGTAAAAAAGCATCGAAAATCAGCGTTTTTAGTCGAAAAATCGATATTTTTGGTGTTTTATTCAAATTTGAATAAAAATTTGATATTTATAGTATGAAACTTGGACTCTAGGGAAAAATTGCCCCCGATAATGCAAAAGAACCAAAAAAATCTTGAAAACCGGTTATAAACGACCTACCTTAACGGCTCCCTCCTTGCCCTGGAGCGGCCATTGCCAGACATTAGCGGCTGGAGTGCTGGACATGTTGAAGAAGGGCTAAAACCTGGTAAACGTCAAGGCCCAGTAGATGATCACCGACCTGTAACGAAGAGAAAAGTGTAGAAGGAGATGATGTGTCGGGGGGGATGACGTGCTGGACGTGGCCCGTTCCCCTGCCTATATACCCCGGTGCGTCGAGTGTTCGGAAGCGGAAACGGAATGAGGGATGGGGCGGAGCGGAGAGGGGAGAGGGGGTGGGCCATGGCTTGGGATTCCCGCGCGTGTCAATGACGGATCCGCGTCCCCAGTCTGGACCGGGGGGATCCGATTCTTTGTGCCGGGGGTGCAAGCCACACTGTACTTACCGGCTTTTGCGTACAAAAATTGGCTTTGTAGGAGAAATCAAGCTTGTTGGGCTTGGGTTTAGGCTCATCAGGCTTAAGCTTAGGCTTAACCTTTTTCCGCTTCATCTTTTTTCGTCTTCTTTTACTGGATTAACGTATATTTGTCGAAAGTTTGGAATTTCGAAAAGCCATAATACAGACAGCAAAAGCCCGACAAGCAAAAGCCCGACAGCTAAAATGGCGACAGCCGAAATCCCGACAGTAAGACCTCAACGGCCAAAATCCCGACAGAAAATGCCGACGGCCGAAATTGGACTAAAAACCCAATAGCTAGAATGCCGACAGCCATAATCCCGACGGCCGAAATCCCGGCGGCCAAAATCCCGACAGCCAAAATCCCGGGCCGGAACCGGAGAATAAAAACCCTGCCCCGGAAGAGCCAAAATGCCGACACCAAAACCAAGATCGCCAAAATGCCGACAGTGAAATCCCGCGCGATTGTGAACGGAACTTCCCTTTTTTACGCGATTTTGGATGTCGGCATTTTCGCTGTCGGGATTTTGGTTTTGTCAGGTTTTTAGCTGTCGGCAGGGTTGGGGGTTTCTCCCCGATTTTTGGACTATTTTCGAAAATTGAGTCTCTCTAAGCCGTTCTAATGCTTATTTACAAAACACTCCAAAATCCGCTTCTTCCAACGGCCGGCGGCGCTTCCAAAAAGGGCAGAGAAAAACTGCCGGGGCAAACATCTCCCATCCGGGGGATCCCATCCATCCACTTGCCCCGGGTCTCCACATTCCTCACTTTTTGTTTAGAGGCTGCCCAAATCCGGGACACTGTGACTAATCGAAGATGATGCTGATGATGGGGACATTCCTCCCGTCCCTCTTCGAGATCTCCGATCAGCACAAGATGCCCGGAAAGTCCGTAACACTCCAAGTGAACGGCCACACATCTCGCGGCTTCCTCCACGCGTTTCAACACAGCACTTTGCCTAGTTTGACAACAAATTAAAGCGCATTTGGTCATACAACTCTCGGCTTTCGGGATTTTGGTTGTCGGGATTATGGTTGTCGGTATTTTAGCCTGTAAATTTCTCGGTTGAGGCTCTCTCTCTCTCGCTCTCCCTCACTCTCTCTCTCTCCCTCTCTTTCTGTCTCTATCTCTCTCTCCTCTCTCTCTCGCTCTCCCTCACTCTCTCTCCCTCTCTTTCTGTCTCTCTCTCTCTCTCTCTCTCTCTCTCTCTCTCTCGCTCTCATAAAAAAGGCTGAAAACACCTTAACTATTCACAACAAACCAAAAATATCCACGCGCTTTGGACATCAAAAATCGTGTATAAAATTTTTATTTAGCTGATTACAGTAGCAGTATACATTTTTTTCATGGTTCGTAAGATATCCACTCAATATGCACATCCCTTCAGGTACCAAGTATCGATAGACACATTAAAGTACATCGGGTGGACGGCCAAATCGGAAGTGGTGACCCCATTCCGGCACGTCGGGTCCTCATTCATCCGGCATACCGTATACTGGGCCCCGGGGCCCATTCCCGACCGGTAGAACACCTGAAAAATGTCGCTTATTTTCGAAATATCGACATTCCTTTTTCGACACCCTTACAAAATTTTTTGCCACCTCAAACGTGATATGTTGGGGGGCGGCCGTGTCGTCGAGCTTCAACGGCGGCATTTCCGGGACCAGATCGTTCTGGTTGACGACGCGGAAGCGGTACGGTAGCTAGGGCAATGGATAATGGTGCCAATTTCAAGAATTCAAGCCGTAATACCGACAACCAAAACCCAGACAGACAAAATCCCGACAGACCAAATCACGAAAAAATGCCGAAAAGTGAAATCCCGACAGGCAAAAATCCCGGCAGCCAAAGTCTCGACCTCTAGTTGGAATGCAACTTCCTTTTAAGCAACTATTTTACATGTCGGGATTTTGGCTGTCGGCATTTTCAAATTTTCCCCATTTCCATACCAGCCGCTCCACCGTGGCCCCGAAATTCGCGTCGCCCACCCGCGGAGAGCCGAACGTGATCAGCTGCAGCTGGGCGGAGGGCAGAATTTTCTGCGCATCTTGCATTTGCTTAAAAATTCCCCTGATCGTCTACCTCGGCGACGACGGTGGCAGCGAGTACGGTGGCCAGGGCACCTCCTAGCGAGTGGCCCGTGCAGAGGAGCTGGAAGAATTTGCTTTTTTTGCGAACCAAGCCTACCGTAAAGCTTGGATTGGCGCTGACGACCGCTTGGATGGCGCCTTTCAGCCCTCCGCCATTATAGAGCGAGTCGAAGCCGTTGGCGTAGTAGTTCAGCGCCTGAAATTTGTAAAATTCGTCTTCTTGCTTAGGAGCTTTTCTATTATCGGGGGGTGGCTGATTAAGCGGAAACGCATTTTTCCTTAAATCCCAACCTTTAATAAATACCCTTATTATGACACGATTTAAAATGGTACTTTCGCATTATCGGGGGGTGGGGGACCCACCTTTTCTTCACATCTAATTTTCTAATATAAATGTCCTCTAATTTTAGATCCAGTTTTCTAAAATTTCTAAGCTATCTTTAACTACGCCTAAACACAAAAACTTTACAAAATTTTATATACTTTACAAAATACAAAAATATAGATTTTTCGACGAAAATTTCGTACTAAAAATTTTTTGAAGTTTTAGATAGTTTTTCTGTTTGTTTGAAAAATAGCTAAATTCCATTCAAAACTATGAAAATACTTGTACGAAAATACGCTAGTAGGCATTTCTGGATTTTGCAAAAAATCCTCCCCCCCCCGATAATGCAAAAGAGCCCTGTTTATCCGCGTTTGTTCTTTCTGTGCGTTTTTTCTGCCAAAAATGGCTCGGAAGAAGGCACTCGAGCCATGGATGGGCCCGGGCAACTGTTTGTCCAGCGAAGAAGGGCCCAAACGGACTATCCCCCTCCTTGCCTTTAGCCTCCCTTTAGCCTCTCGTTTTTCTCAGTGGAGATGTGGTGTGTGTGTGTGTGTGTGAGGGTGCGAGAGAGCGGGATGGGATTCTCTGTTTTCCTCTGACCCTCCGCCCTACTCTTGAGGCAGAAAGTGAAGACAGTCAATAGGACAGTAAGGGACCGTCCGGGCGCTGGCACCTATTCGCGGCGCGTATGTCAACAATAGCCTTGCGTACGGGGATTTTCTGGCTCGTGTGAACGTACAAACTCGCGGGGGATCTGCGGCTCAAGCGGTTCAAGTGGTTCAAGGGCGTCAGATACCGGAAAAAGGTTCTTAGGCATTATGGGGGGGGTGCGCTTAGAAATGAGCGTTAAAATAGTGTTTTTAGCAAAATTTAGCAATCATTAAAGCGCGAAAATTATGAAACAAACTTGTAAAAACTTGAAACTCAGACAATTTTGTCGAAATTCGGTCTTTTTTGAGAAAATATCTATTTTTTTCGATTTTTAAGTCATTGTTTACAGTTGTTTTAGGAAAATGTGGCGTTATCTATTTTATACCTCTCTCTATCAAAAAAAACTTCAACCAGCATCGAAAAAATTCGAAATTTTGACCGAAGTGCATCATTTTTCGGAATTTTCAAGTAAAATTTTTATTTTTTAGGTTTAGCAATAGTACAAAAAAAAACAGTTTAGAAACATTTGATCTCTTTATATTAGGAAAGAACTATATTAAAAATTACTTAAAAACGCTAAAAGCCCAAAAATATATAAGATACAAAACTTTGTTCAAAGATCGGCAGTTTTGTATTTTGTAACGAAAATTTGTATAGTTTGTGCTTAGGAATAATCAAGTCACTGTAGAAACACTTTCGCTATTCATATTAACACAAGAAAAAATTGCCCCCCGATAATGCAAAAGAACCACCAACCCTTCCGCCCAACAACGGCATATCGGACATCATCTTGGAGGCGTTCAGGAACTGTTGGGCCTGATGGAGGTACTGGTCCTGGGTGCTCGATCCGTGCGCAACAATGACGATCAACCGTTTGGAAGCCAGCACGTAGACATCGGCTACGCAAGGGTCCTAAAGCCATTTGAACCCAAAGCCAGAAATAGACTTAAGGGTAATGTGGGTGCTTTAATAATGTTTTTAATAAAATTCAGCTATATTTGAAGGGCATAAACAATTTTTTTAAAAACTAGAAAAATTTCTATCAGAAAGTTAGGCAAAAAAAAAACGAAAAAATCGATATTTTTGTATTTTTGGTAATATAAGAGAGTTCGGTAATCGCCAAATTTCTTACCATATTCCCAGGCGAACAAGTCACATTAATCCGTTGCACATGCTTCACATCCGATGCGCCCTTCGTAGCACAGGTGAGGATCTACGAAGCGTTACTCCTTACACACTACCCCAACATACCTCTTTTTCTACCGTAGGCTTTGTGGCACCGACCAACGGATAGACCGTGTTTCTCACATAATCCTCATCATACAGCACCGTGCTGTTTTTTGGGCAATTGAATGAAGATTTTAACGCAGGCGAGGGGCATGCAGCACCAATAGGCTGACAACCGGAAGCCGGACACCAGCTAAAGCAGCATTTTTAGACGGGATTTGGTAGGCAAGGGAATATTACGCTATTTTATCAAATCATTTTCGTATTCCAGACCCATATAGTCGGTTCTTTTGCATTATCGGAGGGGGGCACTAGGACAAAGCAACTTTTCCTTTAGTGCCTATTTTCTCTAGTAAAACAGATTTAGCGTTGCTCGACTTTCTTTGCTACCCCTAAATGCAAAAAACTTTACAACTTGACAAAAATACTACTTTTTATTAAAAAAAATCGATGCCTCGATCAAAAGTGACCGATTTTCAAGCAAAATTTAGCATTTTAAAACTTTTTAAGGATTTTTTTAGATAGTTTTTCACTTGAAGTATTATTTAATTCAACGGAAACACTATGAAAATACTAAGCATAATAACAAGTCCAAAAACTGCTGTACACTGCCATACCGTACCCGCAACCTGAAGACGTCAGACAAACATTACAAGTGTTCGCGACGCAATCGGCACGCACATGAGCAGCTACAGCAAAAGTCACAGCCAAATACACCAGGAATTTCCGGGCAGCCATCTTCGAAAACCGGGAAATGCCCCACCGATTTTGGCCAGACCAATACTGTAAGGACCCGGTCAATGGCCAAGCCAAACAAAGCATCGATGAGAGCCGATTACCTTGGCAATGGGCCAGCGTTTGGCCCACCGATGAGTCAACTTTCTCACACAGTTTGTTTTTTAGAAGCGTTGCGAAATGTGTTTTTGACGACGAATCTGCTGGTAGAAACTTTATTAGCGAAACAAATGGGCCAGGGACCCGATGGAAAGCACAATCGTTGATAGTCGAGCACCCGAATTGGCATCGTCTGCCAGCACCCGCTCAATCCATGGTATATAAGCAGAAACACGCGTGTAAACACCTGAAAAGGTAAGCTTGAATGTTGGTTCTTCGAAAGCCAAAATTAAATTGGATTCTTTATAAAAAATAACGTAATATCAAGCAGTTACTAATGTTTTTTAGTAACTTTTAGCGATATTTAAAATCGAAAATCTGTCTAAAAAAATTTTAAGGATTCCGAAAATTAAAAAATTACTTGAAAATGGGTCATTTTTTGGTAAAAAAATCAATATTTGGTGTAAAATGGGTCCGAAATTACCTGGGAATGTCGCTTGATCTAGCACCCCTTCAAAACCATTAGCACCAAATGACGTGATTCCGATCTGAAAGCGCCAATTTGTCAGGTCTTTGATGGCGACATTCCTTGATGAACCGCGTGTCAACACCTACCTGCACCACATTCCCAAATCGGTCCCTAACCAACAGCGGCCCTCCCGAATCTCCCTGCAAGAAAACTGGTCAAAAATCTTTAAATAGCCGAAAAAATCCCTGCAGATTAGCCAAAGGTTCACGTAACGTACCGGCGCCGAACCGTGGCCCAAGCTCCCCGCGCAAATTTGCGTCGAGCCGACGGTTGTCGTGCCTCCGGAAGCACGCCACCAATTAAGCCTGAAAATCGGAAACTCGAGGAAAAATATTTGTCGCCGTTACGAGCAGGTCTTCGTGTCCTGCAACGGAACGACCGAGGTCTTCAACCGGTCTGCCGGGCCGTTCGTTATCCGCACACCGAGGGGTATTTTTTCTAAAACAGCCATTTTTGAAAAACATTACATCATACATGACACCGGACCTTTTGCATTATCGGGGGGAACCAATTTTTTTATAAAATGCCTAGTTTTTGAACTGCAGGTCGAAAACGATGATTTTTGAATCTTAAGCAAAATTTCTAAAGTTTTCACGTTTAGCTGCAGCAAAACAGCATAGAAACACTTCATCTATTTAAATGAGAAAAAGCGGATACGGAGCAAAAAGCCCCCCCCCCCGATAGTGCGAAAGAACCTTGAAACCCACCGACAGCCTTTCCAAACCCCGCCACCAGCGCTTTTGAGCCCTCGCCGAGCAATTTTGTATCATCACGCGTCAGGCAAACGGTCGTCACGCCATGGCCAATTTTTATGGGATGAGCTGTCTTAAAAACCAAAAGTTTAAGATCATATTGGCCTACCTTCAATAACGCGATGTCGTCGCGTGTGCTCCGTATGTTAAACCCGCGATGCGAGACAGTTTTGACAATCCGCACGTTCTGTGATACCTCGTTCATCGTCCTCAACCCCAGCCTCACCGATGATCCGACCAGGCCCTTCCTACCAAAAATATGTTCCCATTGAAATGGTGGGCCTACGGCAAACAATGCGCAGCAGTCAGGATCCATCTATCATTCAACACTGTCCCTCCACACATTTCCGTGTATCCGCCGCCATCAGAGGAGAACACCAGCGCGTAAAAGGAGAGCGAACTGAAAGCCATCATCATTTGTTTGTTTTTTCTAAAACTCCAGAAATGTCGAGTTACGTAACAGCAAGTATTTTATTAATGTTTTTCGTCAGATTTAGCTATATTTAAGGTAGAAAACTGTCTAATAGACGTTTTAAAATTTCAAAAATTCGATATTTTGGCCGAAAATCGGGATTTTCGACGAAAAATCTAGATGTTTAAATTGGCTACTTAGACTTTGTAACGGTTTTCGTTAAGAGTAGTAAAAAAACGGTTTAGAAACGCCCCTCTTTTCATTAGAAAAATTGGGCACCAAGGAAAAAGCCTGTTAGAATGTTAGAATTCGTAAAACATTTTTTACCAATTTACCTGTTTGGTGTGGCGGCGCCGATGACGCGGTAGTTGAACAGCTGCTCCGAGGTTTCCGTGCAAAAATTCAGGGCCAGCGACAATAGGGGGAAAACTGTAAGTAATAACGAAGTGTACATCAAAACCGTGGGCCCTCTCGCTTCCCGTATGCCATCGTTCCTTATCAATCCCTGGCCCTTGATTTTGTACCCTGTGCCCGCCGGACAGCTGATCGCAGAGTTCCTACAATATTTAAAACAGATTTATGAGAGTTTTTAGTAACATTTAACGATATTGGAGGGGAAAAACTATCTAAAAAGCTCTGAAATTTTGGAAATTTGGACCAATAATCGACATTTTTTTGTGTTCTGTAATAATTTGGAAGTAAAATGAACATAAAGTTAAATTACAACCTTTAGATTAAATTTTTCAGGCTGTATGCATAAACTACGCGCGCAGCCCTGGGGATTGCGTATACACTTTGAGCCTTTATTAGCCACAGAAGAAACACAAATCGATTCATAGTGACAATATATGTACACATGCGGAATCAACAAAACATCACAACGACTATATATTCCATCCATTACAAAAATAACCTATGAAAATGATGACACCGGAAAGCTATTCCTTGAAATGCACGAGAACCGTATTTTTCGCGACATTCTTGCCAGGCGCGCAGTTGACCGATTCGACCACCGCGTCCTTGGAGGCCCTAAACAATTTTTGCAGGGTGGTGTTTCGTTCATACTTGATTATGTATTCCATCTTCATCGCAACCATCGTAACGAGCGACTGCCCTTGTTTCACGTTGTCGCCGGGCTTGACTAACACCTAAATCGAGGCCGTGATGGAATCCTTAAAATTGACTCTACCTTTTCCACAATTCCAGGCATCGGGGATATAGCATCGCCCTGGGTGGCACCCGCGCCAGCAGCCGCTAGCAGGGGATTCACGGGTTTTTGGAACTCGTTTTCTCCCACACCGTATACCTAAAAAGATTTTTTGCCTTTGGAAAATGCACTAACCAAAATGTTCTCTTGCGTCTGGACCGTCTCCACACGCCATCTACGCCCAGCGGCTTCAATTGTGAACGATCGCTTATTGCCCTCCTCCCTCAAATTCGACACCTAATCCCAAATAAGCGTCGCACTAGTTCGAAACTTACGCTGCCCTCGACTGCTTCACCATCGATGTGAATTTTGTACTTGTTCTCCCCGGTCACTTCTAATTCAACCGTCCTTGCGCCAACTTGGAACGACTTGCGCATGTTGAGATTTAGCCGGAAGTCTGGTAGAGCCTAAAGAAAAATAACGTAAAATAAAACCATAAACTAGTCACCTGGAACACACTTTTCGGCGCACCCAGCGGCCTTTCAGCAATCTGCCGCCCGATGACCGTCTCGACAATCTGAACAACAGGTCAGAAATTACAGCAAAATTACCTCCTCCATGGTTGTGGCCTTGTCGGCAAAGAGCTCCTCTTGGAAGTCCGGGATGAAATCCGTGTAGACATTTCCCTAGAAAGCACGGCATGTTCTCTTGCCTAAAAATTCTACCTTGATGAATTCGGGGTGCTTGAGCACCGTGCGCACAAAATCGATATTTGTTGGGAGGCCAGCGATCCTTGTGGCCTTCAATGCCTTGTCAAGCTTGGCCGAGGCTTCGACTCGATCTCGTCCCCAAACGATCACCTAAAAAGCAAAATGGTTGGCAGCTCTTCAGTTTTCAGAATCAAATAACGAGTAGGCTTTAATAAAAATAAATAAAGCCACACCTTCGCAATCATTGGGTCGTAGTGCACGGAAACTTCATCGCCGCTCACAACCCCGGTATCGACGCGTGCGTCTTCCGGGAACTCGACGTAGTCCAGTTTTCCTAAAATTCCGAAAATAAAATTTTAAGCTGTTTGCCCTACCGGCTGTCGGCATAAAGGCGCCCTTTCGTGTGTCTTCCGCGTAAACACGGCACTCCATTGCATGTCCATTCAATCGAACGTCAGCCTGCTTCAGCGGCAATTCTTCGCCTTGGGCCACCTTCAGCTGCCACTCTACCAGATCGGTTCCTGGAAAATATAAGCTTGTCAAGAAAAGATTCGTTTCGCAAATGCCATAAAGAACCCTTGAAACAGCGAAAAATTCTGCGCAAGCTAGGCTACAACCTTCCCCATCTCCGCTCGCCCCAGTAAACACAACCAACCCGTAATCGCCTCCGATACGGGATGTTCCACTTGCAGTCGTGTGTTCATCTCCATAAAGTAAAAGTCTCCGCGCGGATCCATGATGAACTCCACCGTTCCCGCGCCCACATATCCCACCGCTGAAGCCGCGCGCACGGCCGATTCGCCGAGTCGACGACGTGTTTCCATAGCTAAATGAGCAATCGATAGACAGTCGGCTTACGCTTACAAATATTCGGCGCGGGCGCTTCCTCGATAATTTTCTGGTGACGCCGCTGCACGGAACAGTCTCGCTCCCAGAGATAGACGTAGTTATTGTGGTGGTCGCCAAATACCTAAAATAATATCGTTTTTAAACCCTCGCAACGTGTCGCATACCTGAACCTCGACGTGGCGCGGTCTTTCGACAAATTTCTCGACCAGCATTTCATCATTGCCAAAAGATTTCATGGCTTCATTCCTAGAAAAGTGTCTCTAACGTTGAGGCAAATTGTCTCACAGAATTTCAATTTTTCAGAATCACTTGAAATGTGAATCTTTGCCTCCTGAAACATCTTTCAGAGCTACGGGAAATTGCCGTCTAACCAATAGAATTTTCGAAATCCTAATAATAAAATTTTCTTTTTTTTTTCTAAGAGATTCTGGGAAAACGAACCTGGCCGATGTAACCGCCTCGTCGAAGTCGCTTTCCTTCCAAGCAATCCTCATACCCTTCCCGCCACCGCCGTAAACGGCTTTCAGCATGACCGGATAACCTAAAACGATTTTAGGCACCATCCCAAATCACTACCGATGGCTTGGGCATGCTTCTTCAAGTTGGCATCTGACTGATCAGCACCATGGAAGCCCTCCACAACAGGCACTTTAGCATCCTGGAAATACTAGACGTTTCCACACAAAAACCCTCTCACCTGCATAATTTGCTTGGCCAAACTCTTCGTCCCCATGTCGCGGATCGCCTGTGATGGGGGCCCGATGAAAACGAGTCCGGCTTCCGCGCACTTGTCGGCAAATCCGGCATTCTCGGACAAGAACCCATAGCCAGGGTGGATTCCCTAAATATCACCCATTAACGATCGCCCAACTCTCAAACCTGTGCGCCAGCCTTCAACGCCGTGTCGATCACCTTGTCCACGTTCAGATAACTTTGAGTCGCCTGGGCCGGCCCGATGTGATATGCCTAATAGACGTATAAACGCAGGCTACTCGGCTCCTACCTTATCGGCTTTACGCACAAACAGCGCTCCGCGATCGGCGTCGCTGAATACAGCCACCGTTTCAATGCCCATCTTCCGCGCCGTGTTCATCACCCGAATCGCAATCTCTCCACGATTTGCGATGAGCACCTTGTCGATCTTCTTAATCAACGGGCGGCTCCCTTGGCTGGCGAAGCGGAGCCCCGTCGCCGGGTAGCCCCAAGCCCGAAGCATCTCTGAAAATGGGATTCATTAGAGTTCAATTATCAATAGTTTTTAATTTTTAATTTAGTTAGCGCATTTCTTCTTGAATTTTGGCTAAAACATCACGCCATCCAATTCTCGCCCCCGACTATAAACTACAGCAGAGGGTCCCTGCGTCCTACACCGACCCGACTACTGTAGAAAAACCCGGGGTCGGGCCCCAAGAAAATTTCGTCCGTTTCACCCGTTTCCCTCTAACAAGAATAGTTGAAGTGTTGAGGCAAGGGGGTTTTGCTAAACTTTTTCGCACATTTCTGCGTATTGCTGAATGTCTTCGACCTCTTTCCGTGCAAGAACCCCACTAATCTCGTCTTTTTCAGGTAAACATGGGTAAGCCCATGGGTCTGAACGCGGCAAGGAAGCTTCGGCTTCACCGTCAAAAGCAACGTTGGGCTGACAAGAAGTACAAGAAGGCACATTTCGGCACCAGGTGGAAGGCCAACCCGTTCGGTGGAGCCTCCCACGCTAAGGGAATCGTCCTCGAAAAGATGTGAGCTTTTTATTTGAGAAGATTTATTGGAATTGACAGCGCGAATTAGATTCGGTGAATGCTTTCTTTTCTTTAGGACGAATGGTTTTAGGGGAAATTCAAGATCAATTTATCAAATTTACAGTTTACAGTAAAAAACTGAACCTTAGAAGTTTCGTACTTTAATTTGTGGCAATTATCGCATATCGACAGTTAAAATTGAAGTTAAGATGAATTCTTGCCTCTCGCTACCCCTTACTATTTCGCTGCTCTGTGAGGCGTTCGAACCCCCCGGCATTTGCTAATTGGCTAATTTTTTTTTCGTCGATGCGATAATTATCTAACCGGAGATGCTTGCCGCTGTGTCGCGTCTTTTTTCGGGATCAGATCAACTAGCCATACCATCACATCTAATTTTTCCGGTTTCAACTTGGTTCATTTTCAGTGGAGTCGAAGCCAAGCAGCCTAATTCCGCTATCCGAAAGTGCGTCCGTGTCCAGCTAATCAAGAACGGAAAGAAGATCACCGCCTTCGTCCCCAACGACGGTTGCCTAAACTTCGTCGAGGTATTGTCGTTGATTTATGCCTAATCCTTTTTGTATAGGAAAACGACGAGGTGCTCGTCGCCGGTTTCGGTCGATCGGGTCACGCCGTCGGAGATATTCCCGGAGTTCGTTTCAAGATCGTGAAAGTCGCCAATACCTCGCTCCATGCCCTCTTCAAGGGAAAGAAGGAGAGGCCACGTTCGTAACTGTCTGTTATCTTTTTGTTTTGTTGAATAAATTTTCGTTTGTAAAATCTGATAAATCATTGCCCTTGGATTGTTATTCTAGAAGCACACATGCAAATCTGAAGCAAATTAGGGACTGCAGTGCACGAACAATTAGCTTACGGCTTTTGCGTATCGAGTGTCTGGGCCCAGAGGCAGTGGGTCGAAATTATTATTCTCGTGTGGGTTGCGTGCCGGCTTGTTCTCGGACAATGGTGGCAATTAGACCTCCAACCCCCTTTCCCCCTACTTAGGGGGTTTGGAGGGGGTTTGGGTAGGGGGGTTTTGGGGGGTTGGGCAGGGGGGTTTCGGGGGGTTGGGCAGGGGTTTTGGGGTTGGAGGGGTTCGGAGGGGGTATTGGGGGTTTGGGGGGTTTTGGGGGGTTTTTTGGGGGGTTCGACACATAAACTATAAGTTAACTACACTTATTATACTTATGTTTTTGCTTACTATTAGCTGTAGCAAGTATTGAACAACCGTTACGGCACGAAAAAAGTGGTCAACTGGTTAGTTTTGTCGGTTTTGCTCGCTGCCAATGGATAACAATTGATTAAACTAATTTTTTTGTTGGTTTCTACCACGAAATCTATTTAAAAAGTGTAAACTAGCTTTCCTATATACAATACCTGCGATTTGACAACTTTTTCGACACCAAATCTTCCTGAAAGCAAACTTTTTGACAGATTTTTCATTTCCACGCTCAAGGCTGGCAAAACGCTACAATTTTGGGCAAAACGGTTTCCCAATGAGTTATTTGTGTAGGGCATAGCATTACAATCAATTAATGGTGTCATTCCGAAAATAAAAACAAGCCACAATCTCAAATAAAGCAAATAAAGCAATTCACCGGGTAAAAATCCGGGTCGTATTGTTTTAAAAAACAGTTCGACAAAAAATTGACTGTCCTCTAGGCTTGTCACACCCCCCAGAACCGAATACCCAAAAAGCAACAAGTTTTCCCCGCGGCCGGGAATCGAACCTCCGACCCTCTGCTTAATACACTATAGGGGGGTTGGGAGGGGGTTTGGGGGCTGGGCGGGGTGTGGGGGGTTGGGAGGGGTTGGTAGGGGGTATTGGGGTTGGAGGGGGTTGGGAGGGGGTTTTTGGGGTAAATGGGGGTAAAGGGGGGTATATGGGGGGGGGTTCGGGAGGTCTAGTGGCAATATTTTTGGACTATGCATCTTCGTTTCTAGCCTGCCCTTTCCCATCAAACCGGAACTTCTGAGCGGGAATGCTCTGATCGCTCCGCTACTCGCGAGGTGGCCAGTAAGGTAGAGTTTCGCTGGATAAACCAGCGGTTTTGATCACGGGCAACGATCTTTTTTTAGCCATCGGCTCAGCCTTCTGATTGGGCCCAGTCTTGGAGCTATGTAGGGTGAAAGCGTATTTCCTACACATAATTGCCTCAGAAGCCGAGTTCCGTAACCGAGAAATCTACGCGAACGCATGACCTTTCGAAAAGTTCGAAGTCCAAGTCGCTTCGCTCGGATTTGTCGTCGGTAGGAATCGGAATAGCCTCTTCAATTTTTGTTCCAGTCCACAAGCGAACGTCCGGCTAAGCCGCCCAAGACCCGTCGAAGCAACAATCGCAACCTTTATTGCCTTCTCGGGATGGCATTGCTTATCCTGCTGGTTGTTGGTGCGTAGCAACGCCGACTACTTCTTCTGATCTCAGCCTTCTTCTAGTTGCCTTGGCCGTCACGATTCGTTTGATAATGAAAGACGAGGAATACGTCGGCAAAAAGACGGCGGCACTGCAGAAGCGCCTGAAGGAAGAATTCGGCACCGATGTCCGTCTGGGCGGTGACGATCCCGAAGTTGATGTGTTTCCGTAGGAGTTGTTCCGATTCTCGAGCTTCGCTTAGATCGAAGACGTGGCAGATCCCGACGGAAGCATATAGGCCCGAGACATACGACATTGATATGCACGTATGTATTTGGAAGCTACCGCCTTGTATTTTTCGTCATCCAGGTGTATCTGCCCGGCCACGGAACAAACATCTCGGCATCAGATGAATTCACCTTCCAGGGCATCGTCAAGATTACGGTATGCCCAGCATAATTGCAAAAAAAAATGATTAGGTGGCCGTCGACGCACCGCAAAGCTTCCTGGAACTCCACAGCAAGGGCCTCGAGCTGTTGGCAGCGACGTTGCTCGTTGATGGAAGCCTCGACTCGCCACGCCGGATGAGCATGGGGTTCAACGAGACCCTCAACCGTGTCGCCGTTGGTGACGGGCAAGAGATCCCCGCGGGCAGTCACGTCCTTCAGGTATTTTTGCGCTCGAAGCGTGAACACTTTCAGGGGTACTACGCTGTTAGCAGGGGGTTAGCGCCACCTTGAATTTTCTAGAAATAGTCAAAACGCGTTAGAAACGATCATATCAACGCTAATATGTGGGGTGAGATTCTCCCCTAACACCATAAAGTCTCGTCTGAACTTTAGATTGTCTACCGCGGCGAGATCTACAACGCCATGCACGGTTTCTACCGATCGATGTACTACAATGCGGAGGGCGAGCAGCGCTACATCGCCATCTCGAAGTTCGAGCCGGTCGATGCGCGCGAGATGATGCCTTGCTTTGACGAGCCGAGGTTCAAGGTTGGTTTCCCTTTGCGTGAGGCAAATGCCGCCTTCTCAGGCCAACTGGACGTTCTCCGTGCGTCACCCGCTTGGCACGACGGCCACCTCGAATATGCCACTGGATGGTGAAATGACGACCGAACATGCGAAAGGGCTCGCCTGGTCCCGTTCCAACTTCAAGCGCAGCGTGAAAATGTCTTCGTACGTGACGTGCATGATTGTCCACGACTTCGCCTACATCACCAACAGGACGCGGAAGAATGTTCAGGTGGGTCTTATCATTTGTCGGTTGTTTATGCATGTTCCTGTAGGTTGGCGTTTATGCGAATCGGGACCTGATCGAATATGGGCAACGGGCTCTCGACGTGGCTGTCAGATTTGTCGACTATTTTGAAGAACTGACGGGTGTGGACTACGTCCTCCCAAAACTAGGTATTTCTTGCTACGGCTTTTCGATAAGGGGCTTTAATTTAGACATCTTTGCCATCCCGGACTTTGCCGCCGGCGCCATGGAGAACTGGGGCATCATGACTTTCCGGGAGGTAAAAGGGGGGCAGCCGTTTCTCGAAAATGACACTAGCTGGTGCTGTACAACCCGGAAGTCAAAAATACTGGATTATGGATCGACACGGTCGTGCCGCACGAGATCGTCCACCAGGTACGGTCTCCCTACTCTACTACTCTCTGCTCACTAACCCCCTTTCCCAGTGGTTCGGCAACCTGGTGACGATGAACTGGTGGGGCCATTTGTGGCTGAACGAGGGTTTCGCCACGTTCGGCGAGATGTTGGGAGCACGGTTAGCCGGTCACGACGATCCCCACAACACCACCGGGCTTCGCGTAGCATAGTGTCGGCGACAGCCCATTTTTCTCGCGTATAGGCTTCGGCATTCTTGTTGGAGTCGCGCGTCATGGACGAGGACGACACCGTGCCGTACAAGCCGATCGTGTACCCGGAAAACTTTGACCAGCGTGGACCGGTTTACGACGTAGGTGTCACCAGGAAAATTCCGGACTTTTCACTCAAAAATTTTTTGCATTACATCAGGGTTAGCTAACATTTTCTGGTACTGGGTTGTTATCGGGGGGTCCGTTAATTTTTTACACTTTTTGACCAAAACAGTAAAAATTTTTCAGAGATTTTTACTTGAATTTTATGAGTTTTTGTAGCTAAAAGCTATATAAAATGTTAAGTGATTTTTAATTCGTTATGGGGCCATATGGGGTAAAAGCCGAACCCCCCCAATAACAGTCCAGTACCAATTTGCTTTCCACCCGCAACCTTCCACTATTGTAACTTCCTTTACCTACCTTCTATTTCAGAAGTACCCGCCGGCCTACGACTGGATGCGCGAGTACTTCGATGGGATGAGCTACCAGAAGGCCGGCTACGGAATCTACTCGATGTATGAGACGCTCGGCGAGAAGCGCTTCTTCCAGATGATCAAGGTATCGGAAAATGACGTTTAGGCCAAAATCCAAAACCACCATTATAGGCGTATCTGAATAAGCATCGCTTCTCCACGACCCTATCGTCGGACATCTGGGAGGAAGACCCGATAAAGGACGATCTGTGGAAAAATGCCGTCGCCGCCAACAAGGACCATCTGACATTGGTACGGCCCATTCCCCCTTTTTTCTACGACATTCAGGCCGGCTATCCGGTAATTGATGTGCAACAGCAAAAGCCCGGGCAATTCGTCGTCACCACGCAGCGGCACCGGCCCATGGGCGTCTTGCTGACCGCCCAAGAAGAATCCGAGTCCGCCAGGCAACCTTGCATTGGAACTTATTTCCAGATTCTGGCGCATCCCCATCACTTGGACGGGCAGCGACGAGATGATCTTTATGAAGGAGAAGGACGGTGAGTTGCTAATGGACTGCTAATGCTAATGGAAGCCATTTTTAAAGCCTTTTGCAAATTCTTTAGATTTAAGAAGCTTATAAAAACTGTTCAATAATATATTTTTGTAACTTTCGAACAACCAAAACTACGAAAAAAATGGAAAAATGCACTATTTTTTTATTAACAGGTGAAATAGGCGGAAACAATATTGGTTCCCGCCCGCCAAAACACCTTTTGCAGAAAAAGTGATGATCCCCTTTGCCAACAAGTCACAAAAGATTCCCTGCGTCAACCCGAAAGGTCTCGCCTACGCTCGCGTCAACTACGGCAAGCTTTGGCCGGAAGTCGCCAAGGATTTTCTGAACATCGTAGGTCTCCTGGGCGCCTTCTTTTTGATATTTTTCCAGTGCCCCGATGCGATCTCTCGCATCTTCATCTACAAGGATCTGTTCTTCTTGGCTGAGAATGGCCTAGTCGACTGGAGCGTGGCGCTGGACTTCCATCGTTATCTGCAGGAGGCGCTCTATTCTTGGCATCGCCCGAACAATTCTGAGAGGTTTAGGAGAACAATGATCAGGCTCGCGATGCTCTGATGGACCAGCTATCGACGGTGAACAACAGGCAGCGAAAACTGTTGCCAGAGTCGCCCGGAAATTGTGGCTTGATCAAGGTACGAGCGCGTGGGGGTGGTGGACCCGCGATTCCGCAAAAACGATGTTTGGCGTAAATACAACACGATGTTATGAAAACCAAAAGAATTTCAGTATGCCGAGGGCGTCTTCCGGACGATGTACAATAACGGCGAAGCCGCCAACCAAGCCAATAGACGGTTCCGCAGATTACTTACGAACTACCATATCATTTTCTCAGCGGCCTAAAATCTGCGCACACGTTGAAGGCGGAAGCTGCCCGGTCGATTCGAGTTCACGACGAGGTTATCCCCAAATCGTCAGTGCCTTTTATGATTCACGCAAAGCGAAAAACCTAGGGCTACCCACTCGAATTGCGATCCGCCCAATCTCGTCGCCGTCGCCGTCTACCACAAAAAAGTGATGGACATCTGCGGCCAGGGGCAACGCACGAGCCAATGCGCCGGGTAATTCAGCACCATAAAGTGAACATTTAACGACGATTTTCTAGGTGGAAGTATTCTACTACGCGCGCGAATGCTTATTGCGATGCGGTGCGCGCCGACAATAGCTCCGAGATAGCCGAGCGCATCTACGAGAAGCTACGCATCGAGAGTGGGTCCATGTTTCGCGAAAATAGCTCGTATCAGAACTACATTGGCATTACGGAATCCTCGAAACGAGTTTTAGCCGACCTGCTCGAGCAGGAAAACCTGGGACGTGCGTTGTTGTGCAGCCCCGATTGGTACTACGTGCAACTGTAGGACCATCTAACGGTCAGCGAATTTTTTTGGCTCTTGATTACAGGGTCCTGGACGCTTTGATCGAGCGTACCGGCCTCGTGCGCCTTCAGTCAATGTATGCGCTCATGTTCACGTTGTCCGAGCACTACCCGCAGCCACATCGCTTGATTGGCTTCCTAGAGAACAACGTCGAACGCATCTACAAACGGTAGAGTTGTCATTTATTGGAGATGCTCACCTTTGTTCCGCTTTCAGGATGCACGATTCGCCGGCCGAGATGAAGAAGATGTTCGCTGGCCTGATGCGCGGTGTGCGGACCAAAGAAGATGTTGAAGTGGTGGGGCAACGGGCTGGTTTTGCTTCAATTTCGCGCGCTCTAGGTGAAGAAAGTCCGCAAGATGGTGCCCGAGCACATCGGAGAGCTCCCGCTCTGGGATCAGGCCCTCGAGCGCTTTCACCGCGAGCAGGAGTGGATCAACAAGTCGGCGGTAGGGCAAATAACGCGACTTCACCGGTACGTTTTTAGCCCCGAATCATGGCCTACTACGACAACCTTGAAGCCAACAAAACCAACTAGCCACCCCAAACTCGACCGACCTGAAGCCTTGCCACTCACCTTTTGCCTCTGCTCGGTGATGACTTGCCCCGCCGGATGCGACTGGCCAAGCACTCCACGTGCTTGTTGCAGTCTCTCACGGCCGAGGCGTCATGCTCATTTGTTGTATATGTGAGCGAATAAAGGCTGTATCTGAGCGTCCACCGCGCTTGCCTACAAACGACACCCACAAGATTAAAATTACACACGAATTTATTGTGCATAATTGGCTACAATGCAATGACAGTGTCTAATTATGCGGGATGAATTTTTGGAGTGAAGTGAATAGGGTACGCGTAGAGCCCGAGGGAAGCCAGGCAGGCATTCCGGGGGGGTAGCAATCACAGGTGAGACGATAACCCATATCGGCCATACGCCGAAATGCGCACGACCCCTAACCGGTAGGAGGATGTAAAAGCAATGGGGGGAAAGAAATCACAGTAATATACATCGCACAGATACAAACACACAAAATACAAAATTAAAGTGGTGGGACTCAAACACCGATCGGTCGTTGTTCGGCGGCTGCCTCCTTGACGGTGTCGAAGCGTCTTCTGCGGTAGCTAAAGTCTATTTGCTTGCAATGTCGAGCCGAAAGTCTCACCGGCAAATCAAAGCATCCAGGCTGTACTTCTTCTCGAAGAAATCGGATAGCGGCGACTCGGAGATGGCCGAAGCGAGCACTTGTTCCAATGTCACGCGCCATTCACCGTCAGAGACACTGAAATGAAAACTAGATGTAGGCGGAACAGAACTAACGCTTGCGAATGCGCGCCAGCCCGGCGTCGCGTAGCCTCGGTGATGGGTTCTCGGGCTTTACGCATCTCCTCCTCGTCCTCGTCGACCAATTCCTCCGCATCAGACCCATCGCCGCGCTTCGCTTCTTCCCCATCTTCCAGCACTGCATTCGCAATATCGGCTTCCAGCTTCGCCTGCAGCTCCTTATAGGTTTCGCCGATTTGCAGGAGCAGGGTACCTAAAAGCCAAATTAGAACGGTCGCTGAAACTCACCAACAACAGCCAGCGAATGAAAGATTTTCTGATCGACATTATCCGATGAGACGAGCTCGTAGAACGTTTTCCACATTTGGATAAATTGCGTCTAAAGACCGGTCAGACTCCGAAGTAATTCCGCGCACCTGGTTCATCGGTGGAAGGGCCCGAATCTCGGCTCGTGTCGTCTCGTGCCCCTCGTGGCACATCTTGGCACGCAGCACCTTCAACTTCTCCACCGACTCGGCAACAAGGGAGAAATTATCTGAAAAAGGCTAAAACGCAAGAAGCAACATCCTTACCGCTTCCGTTATCATTTGATGCCTCTTTGGCCGATTCTGGCTCGTCGTCGGAGCATTGCGATCTGAATTACTGTAAAATTGACAAAAATTTGGCAACCTCGAAGCGATGAGTTCAATGAGCGACGCCGATGAGCTCGGTGCCTCAAGCATGGTGATGGAAGTCGCCTAAAAGTGAAAATCATACATAGGAGGGCGATTAACGTGCCGTACTACTTCTGCTTCGCATATCGCGGAGCCCATCATCAGTGCGACCGCTAGTGCTACCGCGATGTCGCGGCGACCCCAAAAGCACATGCGCTTCACATGCCATTTCCGGCTTGTCCTCATCTGCAAAAATTAATACCCACATCCAAACCCTACCGTCCTCATGCTCCTCCCCAAACACCCGGTCCTCCTCGTCCAAGTCGGACTCGTTGAAAGCGGGCGGCAAATGGCACTTGTAGAATAGCGCCAATTTCTCGGTAGCGTCGCCCTAAGCTTGAATTGAGCCTAGTCAAGCACAATTACCAATAGCAAGATAGAAAGCGTCACGGCCACGTCGCGGAATGTGAGAAGCCCGGATTCGGTGATGTCGAGTAGCTATAAAAACCAAGTTCCGGAGAATTATAATGATGACATACCCTGAATAGGCGAACGATAAAGATGTGGTGCACGGTCCAGGGGAGCATGCGAGGGATGATCTGCTCGAACAGCTCAAAGTCGACACGATATTGCGATGAGGAAGAGCCGCGGGAGCTCCTGAACCCATTTATTTCTTAAAATTAATATTTACTTTTCCAACATTGATTCCTCCTTGCCGCGCGCCGACATGGCCAGTCTTGTTCTCCATGAGAGTAGGTGCTCTTCCTAAAAAAGCCTATTTAAAAAAATGTTGTATGCGCACCTTGACGAGGTTGTACAGCTTCTCCAGATCCTCTTGACCAAACTTGCACTCCTGGCCGACGCTTCGGATGATGCTCTTCATCTGCGAGTCCTCCAGTCCCTGCACCACCTTCAGTCGATGCTTCAGCCGCAGCTTTTCAATGTGGGCGTTCGTGAAGGCGCAGCCGAAGTCGCGATACGAGTTGGAGAGCAGGTTACCGATGCAGATCTAAAAAAATGGACCGGGATAGTAGAATCGTGTGGGATTGGCACCTTTCCCTCCTGATGCTCATCCGTCTCGACAATTTTGGCGGTGTACGCGCTGAGGGCGACCATCGTGTCACCGTCGTCGCGAGAGCTCGCAAGCAGTTCCTCGTTGTCTTTCAGGATCTCGAGGGCCACTTGGAACATTAACTAAACTCGATATCTTATGGGTACGCATGTGAAAGCGGCGGGCTTATTTTAACTGTTTTTAATCTTTTTAAGACGGTAATTCGATAATTTCTAAAAAACCACCTTTGCTCCTTCGAAGAAAAACAGATCCAAAATCCGCACAGCAGCTTCAAACTTGATATCGGACAGGAAGACGGTCAAGAACCAGGACAGCGCTATCTGAAAAAAGCCACATTTCGAAACTTCTGTACAAAATTACCATCTGATCGAGCCCGATACGCGACAGCTGTTGGTGAATGGACGGTTGGAAAGATTGGACGAGCTCGCTGAAGACGCCCTGATCCACCAGCGCTCCGACGACCTTCGTATTGTAGTAATCGGGGAGCAGCCGCTCACAGACTGCCACCAACAGCCAAAACGCCTGCTCCTCGGGCACAAACAGCAGCAGCACCGAGCCGACAATGTTCATCGCCTGGCAGTAGCCAATGTTCGGGTTGCGGAAGGAGTAGGCGGTCAGGATTCGGCGGAGTGCATCGATTCCGGGGCCTTTTTGGAATGCTGGATGTTCGGGAAGGCTTCTAAATTGGTGTGATAAATTTTTTAACGTTTTTAACACTATTGTTTCGAAAACTAAATTTTGGAAAATACCGTAAAACCGTTTTTCGAAAATCATCGATTCTAACTACAGAATGCTTCAAATTACAGTTGCCGTAGTAAAAGACGAGCGCGAATTTTCCAAAACTGATTAAAAAAATTTTCTAAAATCATGAATTTTGAAAACAGGATTTTCCAAAATGTGTTCTTCGAAAATATGCCTGGAAATCTTATAATTTTCCGTCAAAGGGGAACTGTATGGCGGCAGCACAAACCTATGCAAATCTCGTTCAATCTCCTCCACCGCCACGGTGAATTGGCCAAAATGGCGGGCCAGTATACTAGCGTAGTACCCGGGATGTAGACCCATTTCGGCACCAGCCCCCGAGCAAAGCATCCACATCTACAAAAAATAATTAAATTTTAGCCAGGGGAAAATACCTCTCCCCGTTTATTCGTGGGAATTCCGTCGAGCAGCAGCCGATGCATATCCACCGTCCGGTACATGCCGACGCCCCAACCGTACTCATCGGAGAGCTTTTCCCATTTCTTCTCCAGCGCTGGCCCGACGTCGTTGCCGAACGGGTAGATGGCAATCAGCGGCTTTTCCAACAGGCTTAACTCAGAAGTCTAAATGATGGTGTCCGAGTTAAAACATCAACGGACCGTTTTTTCGGCGCGTTTCGTCTTGTCAAAGGAGTGTTGGATTTTAGCCTGTTCGCGAAAGGCCACCAATTTCGCGAGCACTCGATCCCGATCTGGCACCTCGGTGAACATGATGGCCGTCTGGAAGGGGGATATTGTTTCGGTCTTTCTAGCAAACCGCAGATCGATTAAAAAGTCCTTTTGTAGAAGCGTTGCTACCAAAATTTCGAAATTCAAGATAACCAAATTGCATAATGCCGAATTTTCAATACGTCGAAGTTAAGTGTGTCAAACGATTCCCTGAAAAAAACCCAAAACTAAGCGAAAACCAATTATGAAATTTTCACATTGTCAAATTTTAAAATCATGAATTTGGCATTCTGAATGACGACATTTTCAAAATAAGGCCTTTATGGCGCCCTCCATTTCATCAAAAAACCGACCCCATTATGCAGGCAGATCAATATGCCGCAGTTCTTCTGTGCAGCCTCAGTGCCACCGGAGCATTCTTCGACGGAGGACACCTCGAGCAGCGGGATGACAACGCTCACCAGGTTCTCCACCTAAAAACTTGATCAAGACGCACAAGCTCAACTACCTTGCTCTCAAAGCACGCAAAATGGGCGGACAGGTAGAGGGTGCCACGGGTGTGCCGACGGTCGTACGGGGTGAACAGGCGGCACTCACAGTCGCCATCGATACGTTCGGAGACGGGGAGGCAGAAGCGTGACCTGAAAGACGAGGCGTTAATAGCATCTCGTGACCAAATTAAAATAGGCTCAAAAAGTTTGTTTGAACAATATGAGGATCTTTTACATTATCGGGGGTCCTTAGGCCATAAGGATTGTTCCAATACAAATAGCGCAAGGGCTTTTGCACTGCACAAGTGCCATAAAAGTCAAAACTTTACCCTTTTTCTTGAAAACACAAAAATATAAGTTTTCGTTCTCGCACATTCTCGCTCGAACCGTTAAATTCGAGATTTTGTAATTAAAATTTTTACATAGTGTTCCACTTGAAGTATAGTTACATTTTATTAAAAACCCTATCATTAAATTTCTAGACATGTTTCTTATTTTCACATTTTTATCGTTCACCCCAACGCCGGCCGGCCGATTACATTGTGAAAAGCCAGAAAAATGTCGCGAAATGAATCAACCTGCCGGGCCACCGACTAACAGGACTCAACATCACCACCCAGCCGAGACACACCAACCACTGGAGGGCCGTGAATCAGGGCCCGTGTCACAGTGCCCCTTACAAGATACCAACACCGACTGGATGTTTTCGCAGAACGAGACCGCCATGTACCGTAACTTGTTCAGCGTCATACGCATCGCTCGCATACTCATTCTGCTTTTTCGGCCGTTAAAATACCGTAACCTATTTTTTTTCTATGAACTCATGAGGGCCTAAAAATAAAATACAGTGTTTTTAGAGAGTGGCACTCCATTTTTGAGCATCATTTAGCTATAAAAAATTTAAATATTTTTGCTCAGGACTCGAAAATGTACGAAAAATGACCTGGCTATTCAGAAACTACGTTCTAAATTTTTTTGAATAAAAAGAGGCTGGCCATTTCAAAAAGGAAATCGTGTATTTTCATCCCGGACACCAATTTGAGCGCGATATTATTATCGGAGTGCCGCCAAGCGCCAGACGGGGTTTTTGGATTCAGGCTCATTATAGCCGAAGGGGGTGTCCGCGCGTCCTTTGGAGGGCAATTGTCGGCGGGCGGAGGCTATCAGCAAGGTCGATCGGCGTTTGAGGCCATGATAGCCTCTTCACCCAATCCACTACAAGCAGGATTAGCGGACCCTATTGTCGGCGAGCCGGAGCCGATACTACTATATTACAAACCTAACAAATTACATTTTTTCAATCGTCCAAAAAAAACCTTAACAGAATCACTCTCGATGCCTCGATCGTTTCGCCTAAATGCTTGCACGTTTTTGTAAATACAGCCCAAAATGTTTTGTCTGGCGCAGCGAAACGTTTCTGGCCCTTCAAGAAAGTTTTTTAAGCGTTTAAACCAAACTCTTGAAACTCTCGATAAGCTTCCTAAAAATCGCGTCCCAATACCGCCCGCGCGCTCTTGCCGTCTTTCTTTATGCCATGCGCTCAATCCGATCATCTACTGACAGGTTGACCCCACCGTTGCGCAAACATTCCCCCCAACTCACGGCGCATTGCCGAAAAGAGTCCTCCCAGTTGAATCAGCCTTCCCTTTTTCTTTGAACCCCGCCAAGACGTGGAAAAACACGCCCTTGCCGCCACCCTTTGAAAATCAGCATTGTTGATACTGCGCGCTTGCTGTTACCGCGTTCATGCACTTGGTCACGGCGCTCGCGATCGTAAAATGTTAGCCCCCAAAAAGAGGCCGACGATGCGGAAAAGGGGGAAGAACGCGCGTGCCGAGATCCGGCAAAGTCCTCGGAATTGATCGCAAACGGTCGGTTGAGATTGACGGGCACTTTTCGCGGGCCTTGGTCGCAATTTTCCCCTCGTTTCGTGAACACCTAAGCTCTAATTTTATCTTATTATAATTTTTTGAAATTTAGAGATTCTGACGTTCAGCGGTTCTGGTTTTTAGAGCTTCTGGAAGTTAAGGGTGCCCCGTTTTTCAAACAGCATTTTTAGCTGCACTTCTATGATACTGGCCTAAACTGTCGGGATGAGCGACGAGCCAGAATACCGGGGCCAAGTGATCATCTACACGATCGTGGGATGCGGGCAATGCATGCGTGCCAAGCGGATCTTGAGGTAAGCGTTATGATTATAGGTCTCGGCTTCCATTCGGCTGGAAAGGTCCTAAATAGCAAATAATAAACCCTATCCTGGGCATTTAGTCAAAACAAAAATTATCTATTTTAGCCAACGCCGAGTCCCATACACTGATATTTCGTTGGACAGTTTTCCCCAGGTAAAATTTACAAAAGCTACGAAACGCGTTAATCAGTGCCACACCGAAATGACGGAGCGCGCTGGTGGCGATCCGACGGTTCCCCAGATCTTTTTCAATGGCATCCATATCGGTGGGGCGGAAGAGCTGGAGGAGCTGGTGAGTCAAAATAACATGATAAAATCGCATGAATTAAAAGTTACTTGATAAAATCGGAAAACTTGAAAAAAGAGGCAAAACAGTGAAAATTTTATGAACGATAGGTGCACGACCAGCGGAACTGGGAATCGCTGCTCGAGATTGTGCGGACCGAGGAGAGCTCGAACGGCCCGGCGTTGCCATCGCCCGACCAGGCCGTCGACATTTTGGATGAAAACGCAAATGGAAGCCCGAGTAAGTGAACGCCGGAAAGAGAGAGACAGAGAGAGAGAGAGAGAATTCTCAAAAAAAAACTTCAATTTGTCAAGCTAAAAAATCGTACACGAATTTTCAAAGCCAGAAAGAACCGGCTGGCCCGTTTGGAACCCCCCATAGACTCCCCCGAATGCCCTGCCGGTGCTTATCGGGCCGCCTAATTTGGAAGCGGATTATCATGGAAAACCGCGACTCATCGCGCGTTGCTCGTCATTCACACCTTTCCATTTCAAGTTGAACCTTTCAACTCTTTTTCGCCGTTCTATTCTATTCCGTTTTCTTGGTACAAATAATTCTCCCGTAAACCAGGGAGATCTAGTATTATTAAGTGAAGAAAGCAGCTGTCTAAAACATTTTTTCCGAAAAATCACGTTAACTATAAATTGGGCCAATTTGACATTTTATTTCCGATTTGGCACCTTATTCCAGTTGTTGATACCTCCGTTCGGTTGCGATTTGTTTCATTTAAGATGCCCAAAATTGACATAGAGCCAAACTTTGCGAGACCCTAACAAGCCCAAAGAGAAAAAATGACCGGAAACACGAATTAGCGAAACAAAATATATTGAAACCCAATAACTAATATTAATAAATGAAGTCAGCCCGGTCACCCCGCTCAAAATTGCTGCCACCCCCCGGCCGGGCGCAGAAATTTGTTGATGTTTTGGCAAAATTCGTGGGCCGCTTGTCGCTGTGCTTCGCTTGCCCCCCCTGCCGCCCGCTTCATGCACATTTTTTTTTGATAATCGTCACCGTCTCCCCGTCGAGAGCACCCGTCCTAACCGGCCATGCTAAACGACCCGGGTTTTTGGGGTGTTGGAATCGTTGGGCTATTCGTGGTGCACTGTCAACAGTTTTTTTTACCGCTCGCAGAATGGCGGCGTCGTTTCGAGGAAATTTGCCTGAATTTTTCGTGGCTGGACGTATTGATCTTGTTAGAATTTGACAAAATTAATACCTAGAGTTTGATAAAAAAACCCGGAAATCAATTCAGAATTAAAAAATCGCAAAAGGGTCTACGTGTTTCGCTTTCTACTTATTTTCTCATTGAGGAGATCACCAAAAATCGCCCCTTAATCGATTTCAGGAAGCTATAATTTGGAATGACTTAAATTAAAAATCCCTTGAAATCACTAGAATCAAAACAAGAGCATATCTATTTTCGTGTTTCTTTTCCTAACTCCCCCCAACCCCAAAAATAAATCATCAAGATACACAAAAATCTTTAATTTAATAAAATCGAGACCCAGACTTTAATTCAAATCTCCTTCAATAAATCTAGAGTTCAAAAAAATAACAAATCTACTTTCGTGTTGCGCTTCTTACCCATTTTCTTACCTATGCTACCACGAAACGGCTTATTAAGAGGAGAACCCAGGAATCTGGGCAATTCCAAAATGGACGAACATTACGCGGACCATCCGATTGATGACCGGCTGGCTCCGGTTTTACCGCCAATCAAATTGTACCCATTGCAAAGGCCCCGGCAGCTCGTCTGTTCCATTATGCACCCAGGTTACTAACTAAATCTAGCGAAAACAAAAAAGACCCCAATAGTTTGCTAGCGTCTTAAAAGTGGTTCCTTACAGATGATGTGTTCCTCTGGATACCCGACGAATATACAAAAATTGTGGCCGACATGAAGAAAGCCAATATTATCAAGGTGAGTGATAGATTCGTAGCATTTTCTGGTTGCTTAGTATGGGAAATTAGTAAATTGAGTTAGTACAAAAATGTCTTGTATAAAATTTAGATAAATTGCAAGTGAAAAAAATACTTAGGAAATTTAGTAAAATGTCGAAACATTTGAGATTTAATCGAAAATCGGTATTTATTGTTTTCAATAAAATTTTCATGCGTACGTCGAGAAGTAGTGAAAAAAGGTACTGTTTTATCAATCTTAGAAAAGCCGGACCATAGGAAAAAGCCCCCCGATAATCTGCAGGATCCACTTGTTAAAGTCCCAAATTTTCAGGATAATCGCGTCGGCATCATCAAGCAGTACAAGAATTCCTTCAAAGGGCAGGACTTTATCGATTGGATTATGAGGGAGCGATCGATCAGTAAGTGGCTAGTTACAATAAGCCAACCAATAGAAACAGATAAGCTGAAGAGCTCTAAAGCGAAAATTCAGAAAAATCGGAAGCGCTTGAAATCGGGCAAGAGCTGATCGATCGCCATTTTGGGCAGCAAACGAGCAAGGAAAGAGGAGAGACGTTTAGCCCGGATAGGTATGAATTTCCAGAGCGAACCTGCTAACGCGCTTTCTAGGTACTACCAACTTGTCGAGGACGACGAGAATAAGCCCCTGAATGCCGGCTACATTGGGGTTGATGCTCACACCGATGCGGCCATTGGGTAAGTGCTATCTAAAAAACCCTTTGAATACGGTATTTAGCGTCGAAGACTATAACAACAACTTGGCGTCTATTATCCAAGCTATTTATGACGATATTTTGAGCGAAGATAAATCGGTGGGTAGAGCAGGAAAGGGATTGCTACCAGGATCAAATCATTTTGTCGAAATCTCAGATTATCGCAGTTTCATTTTTGTCGACATTTCATGTGCTGAAAATTCAACTTGCAAAATGTTTGAGATGAATAATCGAGGCGAAAAAAAGCTTTGAAATTTCGACAAAATGATATATCGAAAAAATGAGGTTTGGACGGAATGAAAAAAATCCATTATCAGATTCATTATAAAATTTATGCATTCTGATCTGAAAATCTAAAAATTGAAAAAATAAAAGAGGTCAACCATTTCAGACAGTCTACTATCATAAGCTCGTCGACAACGAACACTTTAACAAATTCCTCTCCTACATCCGGGACCTCAGCCGCGTCGATTTGACGACGTCCACCCCAGACCAAAGGTAACGGTAGAGATTATTAAAATTCAAGTTCTAACAGATTGGCCCTACTCATAAATGTCTACAATATGATGACTATTCATATCACCCAGCGCTTCGGGCCCCCGGTCGGCGTTTGGCAGCGCAGAAAAGTGAGTCGAAAGCAAAATTTGGAAGTCGGGACATGTCACAGATGTTCAATAGCACCTACTACATCATTGGTGGTCACAATTATTCGCTGAACTCAATTTTGAACGGAGTACTGCGAGGCAATCGGAAAGGCGCCAGCTATCTGTGGAAGCCGTTTGGGAAGCAGGACCAGAGACTGCCGGTGGGTTTCAAAATACTTAACGCGCTAACGCTTGTAATTCTAAACGAATCGAATATTTAAAAAAATTTGGCAAAAAATTATAAAAAAACCGAAATTCTCAAAAATGCTTAAAATATTTTGCGTAACTTCCTGGAGATCAAAAACTTATCAACACTATGAAAACCGCTTTTTTCGATTAACAGGTAGGTCTAGGCGGAAAAAATGTAGTCTTCCCCTGTTAACAGTCCAGTACCGAGAAAATTCGATTTGAGAGCTTATTTTGTTCCGGAAAAAAGATTCCGGAAAGCACAGAAGAAATGTTTAGCTGTCATTTGGCAGTTTTTAAATAATTTTTAAAGAGCGCATTTCACCTCAGATCGCAAAACTCCACACATCTAAACCGAGCTTTGTAAGCCAGCCCCGAGATTTCAGTTAATCATCGAAGGCGGTGAGCCGCTATCCTTTTTCGGGCTGAATAACGGGAGCCGGCACTCTCCACCCCTCAGAGCCTATTCCACAGATGTAAGCCTGTTTTTGGTCGCTACAAATCGACTAATTCAGAATATTCGCGAAGAGTTGCTCGTGCAGGCCCGTCTTTGCTTGGAAAGCGATGACTATTTACGGCTGGAGGGGAAGAAAAATGTCATCTACCTCAGCAAAATATTCAAATGGAATGCAGAGGATTTTGGCAATACCCCGGAAAAGGTACAAAGGTCTAAGATGGCGAATTTTGTCCCAATTTCGACTTTCGAAAGCTTCCTATTGAAAATCTAATCAAATTCGCAAACAAAAAACAATTTAATTGGTAGGCAAAACTAAGACGGCAGAAAAAATCGTTCCTACCCGCTAATATTGAAACCGAGCTAAATATAATAAATGGATGATAGATAATGGAATGGATTGCGGAGGCGCTGCAGGGCTGTGAATCTGAGAAGGCCAAGACCGTCATAAAAAGATTTTACACTGGCGAATATACGGTGAGTAACCAGAACGAAGAATTCAGCATCGGATTCAGGTGGATTATATTCACTATGACTGGACGTTTAATGGAACTGAAAGGAACAATAATAGCCGGCCGAAACCGAGGATCGAACGGCCCGAATTACTAGTAGGTCCTACGCTAGTTTCCCAAGATCTACACTTGCTATTACAGAAAGGCCTCGAAACCTCCGCTCAAAATAGCCCTACGACGACCGGGATCCTAGACCCGATGAGCCCGCAATACGATTTCGAATGCTCATACAAAATGTGATGCTTTTTGTACATCATACTGACCTGTAACTCTCTGATCGTTGCCGTGCATCCAAATCACGCTTCAGAAATGACCCCGAATTCTTCTTCTTCCTTGCCATGGTTTCGCCCAATACCTATTAATACGGACCGCTCGAACGCCTCACAATTTAATCACCTTCTTACGTAGATGCGCATCCTCGCAAAAGCCCTCTTCTTCGATTAGCCTAAAAGCCGCATTTGCCAAAAAATGCGCCACAAACTGTTTCATTGCGATGTTCGCCAATTGAGACGCCAGCTTGTACGTCTCATCAAAGTTGAGGAACATTGAGAAATCGTAGCGAGTGTCGCGAGTCGTCACTAAAACCAAAAATCCATCCACCAAAGCGCCTTTTTTACCGGACAGCCCTTGTGGCAAGATCAGTGTGGAGACTCGTTCCAATTTCTAAACACGTACACTTCGTAAAGAACGAAATACTACCGTAATATCCGTCCACTTAAGCTTGATCTTTGTCTTCTTGCCCATAATAAACGAATAGAAACATAGAAAGTTGACGGACAGGTAAAGATGACCCTGCATCGGGACCTTACCGGCAAAAAGACAACATGTGTAATCTAAAAAGACCTTATATGAAACTTTAAGGGGACCTACAGTTCACCAATCGTTCTTCGCCGGGCAGTTGAAATTGCCGTTGGAATTTAGTATGTACAGAGCGGTTAGACAACGAGTCCAAGTCTTCTAAAACGCAGCGGATTCCTTTTTTTTGCAGTTTTACCAGCGTTCGGCTGATCGACAGCTACATTCACCAGACTTTCGATCTTGCACATCACAAAGCGACGAACATCCCGCTCATGGTCAAATGAAGCTGAAAAACGTGTTTATCCTAGATGAGTGACTACCTAGCGTCGCCATTAGGTTCTTTTCCAGCCATTCCCAATGTTCCAGGATTTCCTTGCGGTGCACAGCGACGGCAACAACTGACAACGAGATAGAGATCATCAACTGAAAGCCACTAACCGAAAGCAACGTATTCGGCGTCATTGTCACTTTCATAAATGATTCGATACGGCGCCGGGCGAGTGTCGAAGACCTAAAGCGCTTCATTCGAAAAATGAAACAATCTTGAAAAGTGTGAATGCAAGAAGCAGACCGAGTCAATTGTGGCCACGAGAATAGAACTGAGCCCCTTCGTTCCGTGGCCCTTCCTACGCTGCACAACGAAGTAGGGGTTGCGCAGTTCGACTACCCTAAACCGGGAATTGTGTTCGATTCCATAAACTGTAGCCCCAAACCCTGTGTATTTTCAAAACACTAACCATAACGGCTGTGCTAGGGCGAGGTGGTCCGGCGTCACCCACACCATCCACTCTTATCTGAAAGTTTATTCAGTTTATAACGTATTTCGTTTAGCCAAGAAGAAGAAAATAAATCACATATCTAAGACAACGGTGTTCCAGCAATGAAGAAATCGAGCGATAATTCAACTAGTAAAAACAGACTATATGGACAGAACGCTGGGTAAGACTACTGATACTAAGATCGCAATATAGCTTCAATAGGGGTCTCGGCAGTAATTGTTGTTATTAGCCGCTGTTGTTGTTGTAGTTCTACAGGCGCCACCACCACATTCGCTGGCGAACAAAGTCGTATTCGGGGAAGGCCTCGGTGCGGCCAACACCAGCAGTAGCGACATCGCGATCGTAGACGTGGCGGTTCAGGGCCTAGAAATGAAAGATAATCTTTTTAAAAAAACGAAGTCGAATCGGACAATGCAAGCAAAGCAACAAAATTAACCTGCGAAATCGAGCCGGTCGACACATTCGCGAGCTGCTCCTCGACATCTCCAAGGCTGCGCAGATGACCGGTGTAAAGAAGCTCACGGGCATTGAAGCTAGCCTTGCCGGCGTTCGATTCAACGGACTCGAAGAAGTTGGTGCGGTACTGGTTGACAAGACCGTCGACTTCGGCAGATTCCAGGGCACAGGCCATATGTTTCCATTCCTTTTGGAGGGTACCGTGGATCGACGTCACCTCCTCCAAGTCCTTGCCTTGAGCGACGAAGTACACGCCCCAGAGGCCGGTGTTCTTGTAGTTGATGCTGAATTGCTTGAAGCCATGGAGACCATATCCCTCCACGAGACGCTGTACGTGGCGCTTAGGGGCATTGTGGGAAGAGCCATGCGTCACGTCCCATTGGCCAATCCCGTTGGCAGCAATTGCAAGAGGGAGCGCATCAACGTGCCCGTAGCCGACGCCCTCGACGGCGATCGCTGCATACATGGCCGGGATAAGGTCGTTGCGGAACCGGAACTCGGATCCCGTGAATCGGATTCCCTCGTCGGAGGGTACCTTGCCGGGATATTCGTTCGAGAGGTCGCCGAAATACTTCTCCGCGAGGCCAACAAGCTTCTGGTGATCGGCACCGCCGCCGACAGCAGAAATCACAGTCCTGACGGGCCGATAGTTATCGGCGAGCCACTGGCGGACTTGGTCAGCGGTCAGGTTCTTCAAAGTCTCGCTGGTCCCGTGAGGGTAGTTGGCGAGCCCGGTGCCTTGGAAAGCGGTGGCATGGAGCATATCGAAGGTGAGATTCTCGTGGTTGGCCTCCAGCTCGTCGAGCTTCTTCAGAAGCACCTGCTTCTCCGCTTCCACTGCGGCAGCGTCGAGTTTTGGGTTGCGGACGACATCGGCGACAATATCAACGACTTTCTCCACATCTTTAGACGCGGCCTGAACCACATATGCGGTGTGATCGCGGTGAGTGGTAGAATGAAGCGAAGCTCCGAGGCGCGCCAGCTCGGACTCCAATAGCTGTTGCGAGCGCTTGGCGGTGCCCTTGTAAACGAGATGTTCGGCGAGTGCGGACACACCGCTATTTGACTTGTCCTCGAAACGGCTGCCGTTCTCGATGAAGATGCCGACGGCGACCGTTGGCTTGCCGTTGTCCTCCGAAACGACGCGCAGCCCATTCTTCAACGCCGAAACGTGGGCGGCCGGTGCCGAATCAAGGATTTGCTTCGTGGCCAGGGCGGCGGCACCCCGAGCCTGCGCAGAACGCAGTGGCACCACCAGGTTCCGCAGCGACATTACCTGAAAATAAAAAACATCATGGTCATATTGAAATCATAGAAAACAAGTAGAGAACGTAAAAAAGCCTTAAGACGACCCCTTGATTTGCCCCAGTCTGAATCCTATGGAGCAAAGGCAAGGCCTTCAAAGATATTGAATGGTTGCTTTCTCTATCTATTTCTCATCAAAGGTTAATTGCGCGCCGAATACAATGCCAAAAACACGATGAGTTCCGGTAAGGTCCCTGAAGTATGAAAATAAGAAGATGTGCGCCTGTTGAGAATATAACCCCTGCCGATCGCTTTGGGCGGGAACGGGGGGCTTCCAAAACTGCTTAGGCTGCCAATAAAGAACTAGCGCAAGAATATGCCAAAATTACAAGCATGAAGCACGACACTGACGCTGGCAATGCCTCTTTATACTATGCAAGCGGTCGCCACAAGAATTTCAATTTCTCGAATCGCCGTCAAAATCGTAAAACCGCTTTCGCGCTCTTCAGAAAGTTCTAATTCGGTTTTTTGGAGAAATTCGACAAATTAAATAGAAAAACAAACAGAGTTTAGAAATTAAACTTTGGGAAGCTACAAACTTCAACGTTCGCGGCACACTCTGGAATTCTCGCAACGAAGCCCTTCGGGCAACGACCGTATGTAACGTCAACTGGAGCCTCCCGAAACTTTTTTGGTTTTCGGATTTTCTCGGCCCCGCACAGTGAAATGGCTGCCGGGTTTCTGCCGGGTGGCAGCCGGGAAAAATGGCTCTGCCGGCTGGCAGCCGGGATCTTGCCGGTTTTCTGCCGGATTTTGCCGGGACATCTGGCAGAATCCCGGCTGCCGGCTGCTCGTCCTGGCAAACAGCCGGCGGTCGGGTTCTTGCCGGCTCGCTGCCGGATCTGCCGGAATTCTGCCGGCTTTCTGCCGGCTGCCGGGATACTGCCGGATTCTTGCCGGTGTAAAATGTATTTGTTCGTAGCCCTACCCTAACTTTCGAATTTTTCGCCTTTTCGCTGCGTTTTCTTTGCGCGTTCAGTTTCTTCTTTCATAAATGTATATTTTTACAGTTTATCAAGAGGTAAGTATACAGCTTATGAAAACGTTTGATGTTTTTAGAACAGCCTGTGAATTGGTACTAGAGGTTTTATTTTTTGATATATGGCGACAATTTGATTTCTCGCCAAATTAACGAAAGTTTTCAGATAATGTTTTATTCCGTTTCGATATCTGCCGCCGTCTTTCTGGGTTCAATGTATGTATGGCAAGATAAATGGAACTGCAGACGAGCCAGGTATTTCAATTTCATTAGACTTTTAGGACTTTTTGAGCTATAATGAACCAGCCCACACGCTGCCGAATGCTTCGCTAATGTGACGAAGTAGTGTCAGGTAACAAGAGAAGTTTAGTAAAATCTAACCTTTGTTTCTAGATACATTATAGTGAGAAATCTGCGCCGGCTTCTCGTATCCAAGCACCGTGGTTTTAAAAGTATGTTTACTATTAAGTTAAGTTTAATGGGTTTAAAAACTCATTAACGCTGAAAAATGCATGTTTACAGTTCGTTGCGAACGTCTACTGCCAAGTCTCGTGCTTCCAAAAGTAAGTGATAAACGAAATTAAAGACAAGATAAAGCACTAGTATTGGCACAAGATTACAGGCGTCGCCTACGTTGCAATCGCGAAGCTGAAGCGGAAGCATTATATTGGCAGAAGCACGGCAAATGGCCGGCGAATAACTGGCAGGATCCAGGCAAAACCCCGGCAAGGAGCCAGTCCGGAGGACCCGGCATGTGCCGGCAGAAACCCGGCTGCCGGCTTTTCGCCGGATGGCAGCCGGGTTTCTGCCAGATGGCAGCCGCCGGCTGCCGGCGGCAGCCGGATGGCAGCCGGCGGCTGCCACCCGGCAAGAACGCGGCGATTTCCCGGCTGCCACCCGGCAGGATGCCGGCATCCATGTCTCTGTGCGCAAAACCCAGTCGCGGCCACCAGCGCGTGATTTTTCTCGATATTTTTTCCGTTTCCTGGCCCAAGTTTTTTTTGTTAGAAAGATTGCAAACCCTCCTCTCTAGGTTCAGATACCCGTCCCTTTAACCCTTTTCTCGGATATACGCCGCTGCTGGATTTCCGCCTGCTTTTCAGCTTGAGGCGTCGGTTCCGTTGTTTTTCTCCTTTTCCTGGCCCAAATTTTTAGGTTCAGCTACGCCCTTAGCTAAAAGCTACGTCAAAAGATGTAGCCGTTTTCTCGGATATATACAGCTACTGGATTTCCGCCTGCTTTTGGGCTTGTGTCGTCTCTCGGTTCTGTATTCGAAAAACTTTTCCTTCAGTTTTTTTCCAACCGCGTTTTTGCGCTGCACTAATCATTATCTTATAGGATGATGAACCATCGCGAGCTCAAACCGCTACTCACCGATCTATGGCGCTCCAGCCTGCAGCGAGATGAGGATGCTGAAGCGCTGCTGGACTATGCCCTATCGTGAGTTGCACCGTCGCTCTGTGTGACCGACAATTTAGTGTGGTTCGCGCCGCTTTGCTGTCGCGCAACCCCGACTACGAGAAGACTACTGCGATCGTCGTCGCCCGCGCCATTACCAGTGACCTGAAGCTGACGCCGGTCTTCAATGATGATCGCCTTTACAGCATCTACAAAATTGTGGTACTTACCTGTATTTGACAGCTACATTAATTTTAGTTCGAACGAGCCAATACTCCATCACTGCAGCTGTATGAGCGAGCGTTCAAAGAGGGCTTCTTCCATAAGAACACAAACTTCTACATAGGATGGTTGAAAGAGTGCGCAGTCGTTGAGGACTACGAGACTCGCGACAAGGTCGTGCGGCTGGCCATCGCAAACGTTCCTCAAATCATCGACAATGAGGAATTTGAGTACGTGGTAATATTATTTCCAAGAAGTTCTTTAGATCGTACAAACAATGCGACAAGCCGGACCTCAACCAGACCGAGGCCATTTTCCGAAACCGTCGGCGTTCAAGCATTAGCCAGCTTACGGCGCGAACAGCCCCGGAAGCTCCGTCGGCGGTCCCTTGCGGGACAAAGCAACGCATTCGCGTTCCTCCGGCGGTTCTCAACGGCAACTCGCAAGAGGAATTTCGAATTGCTTAGTAAGATACCTATCTTCGCGCAATCATTTGTTTTAGTTTGGCCGATTACTTTGAAGACGACGATATGGACATCAGCATCAATGGGGAGTCTGTTGCTGCCCCATCTGGGAGTGCTCGTCGTCAGTCAATGCTGAAGGAACCCGAGCTCTTCCCCATCATCGAAGATGCCGAGCGTTCAAACAATAGCCACGAAGGAAACGTCTCGGGCCCTTCCGGGAAGCGGGCTTTCCCGAACAGTGCCGACATGGTAGAGCTTCATTACCGCGTTATGAAAATTTTCTAAGGTCCCCTCGCCGGCCCGTGCTCCAGTGGGCCCGAAGACAACTCGCCTCGAGTCGCCAAAAGTGCCGACCACGTTCTCTCAATCACCGGGCGCCTCCTTCACTACGCGCATCATCCAGGCCGCGACAAACGTCTTCTCGGAGACTGTCAACTTCGAATCGATGAAACCGAAAGGCAGAGACTCTTTTATCTATCAATCAACGAATTTGTTTAGCACTAGATTTCGAAGAGTCGCAGCTTGTTGTGGCGAAGCCAACCGAAGCCTTCGAGGTCGCCTGGTTTCCCCTAACCCGGAACTTTTTTTAGATCTTCTGCGATCAAGAGAGCTCGCTTGCGAACGATGAGAAGCCCGTCCAGAATTTGGATGAAAACGAGGGTAGCCGTATCCGCACACGCGCCACATCAGACGAATTTCGCCAACCTTTTGCCGCGATCCGAGTACAGGAAGAGCTGGCAAAGAGTCCTAGCAAGACCGCCGCCAAGATATCGCCATCGGAAAAGCGCCGGATTGAAGAAGACTTCAGCATGGCCGCCCCGACTCGCCAGTCGCTACTCCCTGGTGATTTGACAATGGGATTCGGTAAACTGCCCCGCTTAATTCAAGTATATTTTTTACAGACGTCAACGAGCCGACAATGGCCGCTCCCTGGCGCCAAAACACCGGACAGCGTTTTGTGACGACTTCATCCCCGCTGCAATCCGAAAAGAACCAACTGTCGGAGTCTCTCTTCATTCGGAGGCTTGAGAAGGAAGTCGCGGGCATCGTTGAGGAGGAATTCAATACTGACCCTGCGCTGCTGATGGAGGCCCCATCTTCTGAAGATGACGACGACATCCTAGGGATTGGGACCACTCGAAAAGCACCTTACGTAACGTCTTATCTACTTTCTAAAATGATCTTTTTTAGAGGCGCCGCTCGATCTTTGCTGGTCGCACCTCTATGGTCGGTAAGGGCTCCTCTTCGAGCAGTTTTTCGCAAAAATCCGCGCAACCCTCATCGCCAAAAATGGATGCCTTGACACAGGTCTGCTTATAAACTGGGTATTTATGGGTCCGCTTCTAGGACGTGAAGAAGATCCAGATCGTCAATACCGACGAAGTCGTTCAAGCACCAGATGCCGACATGACTGGCGTCGGATTGCCGTGAGTTAAGAGCCGCGTTGTTTTACGGTCTTGCTTAGAACCACGGTCACTTCGAGGATCAATCCATGGTGCGCAGAAGTCCGCCGCTCGGTGATGGCTCAGTTTCAAGCGGTCAACGTCCATGAGATTGAGGTAATTGTTTTACAATCTGATCAGGCTAGGTTTAGGAAGCCTGCGTACAGCTACGCGTTGGAAGCACGATGAAGGTGGGAGGCGAAGAGTTTGCCGTGGAGGGGCTTCTCGGGCAAGGCGGCTTTGCCAAGGTTTACCGCGCCCGAAATCTGGAGGATAACGCCACTTGGGCTCTCAAGGTATACAATTTTTCCGACTATTGTGATGGCTGTCTTAGTACGAAGTTCCTTCGTGTGCTTGGGAAGCTTACATACTGGAAGCGATTCATTGTCGGGCCCCGTCCACGATTCACCCGGCGTTGATGCAGGTATTTTCCTTTTAATTTACTCCAAAACGCTTCCTAGATCGAAGAAATGTACATCTTCCGCAATGCCTCGCTGCTGGTCAATGAGTACCTGCCATACGGCAACCTCCTGCAGTGCATCAATCGCGTCTCTGGCGACCTGTCCTACCCGTTGACGTCGTTCTTGTTCCTGCAGCTGGCGAAGGTTGTGAAGGAAATCCATGCGGCCGGGATCATCCATGGTGACTTGAAGCCCGACAACTTCATGTTCATCGCCAAGTAGGCCATTCTTTTCTGATGTGTTAATATATCCTCTAGGATTCCTGATTCCTTGAGCACGAGGGTGGACGATTTGCTCGAAGTTTCGAACATTTTGCGCGTGATCGACTGGGGCCGCGCCATCGATTATGCCTCCCTTCCCGAAGGAACTACTTTCCACGGCCGTGCCGGGACAAAGTGCTTCGACTGCCCAGAAATGATGGCATGTTTATGCTCTATTGTCTGACATGCTATTTAGGACGGTCGCCCTTGGACTTATCAAACGGACTTCTTTGCGTTCGCCGCTTCCTTCTACGTAGCATCTACCCGCACCTATGGCAACGCAACGAACGCATCCAATATCTACCGCTTCGAGAAGGCCATTCCACGGTAAATTTTTGGTTAAATTCATCAGTTTTTGTTTTTATCAGGCGTCGTCCCGAGTTTGCCCCATTGACGGAAATGTTCACAATGCTTCTCAACATCCCTTCCTGCGCCGAGATGCCTGCATGGGACAAAATCATCGAACTCCTCACAGCCGCGCTTAGGTTGGGATATTTTCACCAAGTTTATGTAGTTTGATTCCAGGGCCGGCTTCAATGGAACGCAATGGGTTGAGGCAGCGAAGCGGTACAACGCATCTATCGAAGCCCACGAAAAGTCGAATGCATGAATGGCTGCATAAAATTAAAAACTTTTTGCTTTTAAATGATTGATTGACTCGTTGTCTGAGCACTTGTGTGATTACGTGTGTCCATTTGGAATAAGTTTTTGTGAATAAATTTTCATTATTTTACAATGGTGGAACAGTTGGGGAATACCAAAGAGGGAACCCGTACAGGAAAAGCTCATTGGGTGCACGATGCGGTGTGTGGATGGTGAAAGGGGTTGGATAAGGCCACGCGAACGGAGATCCGGGAATATGTCATCATGATACGCGAGGAAAGATGGAGCGGGGTGAGATCGGGAAGGAAAGACTTCTTGAATAGACTAATTCTGAGGTAATGGGATTTATGTTTAGGGGCAGGGTGAGAGTATACCCTCATCTTATAGCAGATCACACGTAGTGGGTTCGGGCCGGGGCCACAGGCGGCGGTGGCAGACTGCCCTCACTCCAAGAGCTTTTTCGCGGGCCGTTCCCTGCTGTCTGCGCCGCGTCGTAGTCTGCCTCACTTCCCTCGACCTAAGCATTTTACAGTGTGAATTCGGAACGTTTGTTAAAACCTTTTCCTCGAGGACAGGCTTGCCGGATCGCTTCAGGAAGATCTGCCATAGCGCCTGCGTCACCTTCGAGCAGAATAGGTTTCCTGCATGGTTGGCGATCATGTGCAGCAGAAAGACGCCGTCCGGGCGAAGGAAGCGGTCTAGAGAAATGCCAGGTTGAACGTCATTTTATCACATTTGTTTTCAGAGTTTTGATTTGCTTAGGCAAATCAAATCACCTGTGAATCTGGCGAGCTGCTCGCTTTCCATGTCGAGATGCTTGGAGACGAACGATTGGCGGAGGCTAAATCCGTAGCGGCGTTCGTTTATTTTATTCTCAAAAAGACCGTACCTCGACGTCGACAGGGCGCATAGCCAGAAAAAGAGGTTGATTGCCGTGAGGAAGGCGAGCGCCGACAGCCAAACCCACAGGAACACGAAAATCTTCTCGGTGAACATGTTGATGACCTAGTAACGGGGGGTTGTTCTTTGATGTAATCATTCAATTTAGGAATTGAACGGGCTTACCAGCACGCACTGTACAGTGTGCCGATGCACATTGCCGAGCACGCGGATCTCAAAGTCACAGAGGGTCACTCGTGGAAATTTGCCTGAATCGCGCCACTCGCGGCCCTGAAAGGTTAGCAGTATATTTAGGTACTTTCGCATTATCGGTGCCAATTTTTGCCTAGACGTCGAGAAATGCTTTATAACTTGATAGGAAGAATTTTATTAGCGTTTTTAGTGAAATATATCTAATTTCGACTAGAACGTTTAAGAATAATAACACAAAATAGCTTTTTGGGAAAATTTAAGATGTTATAAGTGGAAAAGTATGTTTCCAAACTCGAATCAAAGGGAAAGTCGGTGATTTTGGGTCGGAAAATCGATCTTTTTGTATTTTCAGAAAAATTAGTAACGTTTTTACGCTTAGGAGTAGTAAAAACAGTAAAATTAGAGACATGGAAAAAGCGGGTACCCCGCCCCCCATAATGCGAAAGCACCCAAATTTAACCTGGGGCCCCCACCATGAACAGATCGTAGAGCACGTGCGCGCCGAAAAGCGGATAGTCGGCGGTGCCGAGGAACGAGTTGAGCAGCACAAACTGGATGCCCACGTTGATGAGGTGCAAACTCTGAAGGGGATCATCAGCGCCGGAATGGCGGTGCTGCTGACCTTGATGAAGATGTAGCACGAGGACACGTAGGCCCCGTAGAACTTTCCCACGCGCACCACAGCAAAGATGTAGATGTTCTTGCGACGACTGCCTGAAGATGAGCCGGGGTTTTATGCATAGCAGCTTGTCGTTACCGTGATCACGCTGGTACACGAGCGCATCGTCGATGTGCCGGGCGACGATGCCGACGGCCTGGTCGCGGTGTGTGGGGTCGACATTCTGGTCTTGGCAGGCCAGTTGGAGCACGAGACCCGCGTTTAAACCTACAAAAAATTGGGGTAATAGTTTATTTGATTTTCGTGGACGAGTTTGCCGAAACAAAACTAGGATTATATAAACAGAAAATGGCAACGGTAATGTGATCCTTTTTTAGATATATCTCAGAGGGCGATTTACCTGACTGAGGCGCCAGCAAGCGCCACACTGAAGACGGGATGTGGAACATCAAGGCTGCGAGCGCGAGTACAAACGGTACCCATTGATAGTATCCTAAAGTTTAAAAATTTACAGTTTTTACGTGTGCGGTTGATATCATGAAGAAATGTTTTCGTACGCCTTTCGTCCACAACGCATCCCAAAACCCCAGTTTTTCTATAAGCCCAAGGTGCCTAGCAGCGTTAGTACGTACTTTAAAAATCTTTTTTAGTAAAATTCTACTATATTTCAAATGGAAACAATATAAAACCTTCGGAAAATTTTTTTACTAGAATTTTTGGCGAAAAATCCTTCTTGTAGTTTTCAATAAAAATGTAAGTTCTAAATTTCGGGCGTAGTAAAAATAGCTTGGAAACATTTCCTCTATTTATATTAGAAAAATGGGAAAGAAAAAAGCAAAAAAAAAGTTGGTCCCGATTTCGTCTTGCACCGACCTTCCCGTCCCTTTCCTGCGTACATTCCCGGGTTTTCGTTTTGGGTCCCAAGCTTTCTAGTGTTCGTTGTGCGCGAGTTTTGGCGGGGGGTTCTGGGTCCCAGGGGCCATTCCCAGGGTCTCAGTCTTTCGCCCCATGGCCACTACCATTTCTCATCGACCTCCCATACACCCTGCTGGCTCCCGGCTCCGCGGGCAAACTGAGAAACAACTCATCCCGTTCATTGAATGGGCTGCGAAAAACAGGTTGGGTCCAACAATTTTTTTTAGCTATAAAGTTTGAGGGTGCTGGTTTGTTAGCGGGGGCGGGGGCATCAAAAATATACTAAGAATTTTAATTCTAGATCCATCATCATAATTTAAGAAAGTTGCAAAAAAATGGAAATGGGTTTGGTAAGCGATTTTACTTTCATTATAGTCAAATTTTACTAAAACTACTGTTAAAATACAGGCGATTACGTTACAAGGGATTTTTCGACCTTTTAAAAAAGTCGATACCTCCTGATGACCCCGATAATGCGAAAGCACCGACATGCTTTATAGGTTAGAGCAAAGTGCTAGACGTTTCCCACCTATCTGTCGGCGTTCCCGGTCGTCTAGTCGATGTGGGATGAGGTCCTGAAAATTCTGCGAATAATTTTGCGGTGGTTTTATTCTTTAAAATAGTCTTCGGCTCTTTATACTTTTAGTGTACTTTTATTGTATTTAAGTTCTTTATTTAAAAAATGCCGAAAATGGTCGCTGAGGTCGCCCGGAAATGCCTTTCAGGTCGCCAGCAAGCAAGGCTTTGGCTTAGGCTTAGTCTCAGGCTTAAACTTAGACTTAGACTTAGGCGTATATCCAAATCCATACATTTTACTGTAAGTTTTTATAACAACATTCTTAAATTATATTTTTGTGGGCCGAAATTAAATTGGTATATTTTTCGCCGCTCTATCATATCGCTTGTACAAATATCCAAGAAAAACCGATAAAAAATTTACTCCCCGTGCCCCCTGTGTGCCCGGATTTCAATAATTGGCTTTTGCCCGTCCCGGGTTGGTCAACTCCCCGGGTGGCCATTCCGGAACGGGCGTCCGTTTTTGTGCCCGTCCGGTCCCCCGCGGTGTCTCGAACATCTCGCCGCCGACTTGGTCGAGGTGCAAGAAAGAAGCTGCTGCTCCCTTTTCCTCTCCCATAAACTTTGATGGGCCCCGGCGAAGCCCGAGAGCTCGGCCCCGGGGGTCCACGCGGCGCGATTGGGCCGAATTAGTGGGAGGTTGTTGGGTTGAGGGCCAGGAACGGATTTTGCCCTAATTAATGGCGTAATCGGTTGTGTCTACTACGCGAGTATGAGCTAGAAATACCGCAAAAATACCGGTGAGCAGCGAAGGCGCCTATCGACGCAAAAAGGAGGGAGGGGCTAACATTTCTATAAAACTTGAAATTCTCTCTATCGCTCCCTCTCTCTCTCTCTCTCTCTCTCTCTCTCTCTCTCACTTTCTCTCCCTCTCTCTCTCTCTCGTTTTCCCTAGCTCCGCCTCTATGTCTCTAACAAGCTTTCGCCCATTGTTAGCATACGGGCTTCAAGGAGCCGACAAGTAAAAAGCCCAACTTTCTCTCTCTCTCTCTCTCTCTCTCTCTCTCTCTCTGTTTCTCTCTTTCCCGTCTCTTTCTCGATCTCAATCACGATATCCTTATGCTTTTTGCCTGGCGCTACACTGCGTTCCTATGGACACGCCTTCCAGGTAAAATATCGTTTTTGGCCATAACCAGGATCCGGTTTACCCTTATTACATGGCGTAACCGGTTGGGCCTCGTTTTAAAGTGCTACCCACATTTTCAGACTTGCAAGATGTAGGTAAGATGCCTGCCGACGCCAGCCGAAGCCCATTTTTCTTGATCCCCGCCCAATTTCGAGCGGGTGTCTTGGTGGTGGGATGACCCAATTAGGGCCCACGACCACCTTTCTCGCCCCGGTGTATACTATCCCAGGAACAAGGAGGCGGAGGAGGATTAGCGCGGGAGGTCGCCCTCTTTTTTATCATTAGGTGTGTACCGGCTGGGAAATCAGGCAATGGAATGCGGGGGTTTAAAAAAACGAAGATTGATTGTTGTTTACTGTAAATCTTCTTATCTAAAGTAATTAAAAGTCTGTGCTTACTTTGAACCTTGGCTTAGGCGTAGACTTGGCGTAGGCTTGGCTTAGGCCTGGCTTAGGCTTGGGCTTTGGCTTGGGCTTATGCTTACTAATCTTTTTCTCCCACCTCGCTCGCTAGTTAGGTGATTTCCTCCACCGGTATTTTGGCATTATCAGGAGGGCGAATTTTTTGCTGACAAGCCCAGAAATGACTACCAACGTAGTAGTATGTATTTTGATATTGTTTATTAGTAGTATTTAACTATTTTTCAGATGGAAAACTACCTAAAAATTTTGTTATTTAATTAATTTAATTTTTAAGGTCAACCAAAAAAGCGGGCTATCACGCTAGGCCCAGGGAATTTGATGCGTCGACGCGCGCTGTACTCTTCTCATTCCATAAGCATGGGCCCGGGCCTTATGATTGGGCTTCTTATGGGGGGCCATAGCCACAGAAAAACGGCCCTGTGGTGTTGGCTTCACAAAAAGCGGAAGCGCGCGTCTGACGAGCTTCCGGTGGCGCATCAGCCAGACTGATAATTATTATTTATCGCACCAGTTTAGCTAAGGAACTTTTTAATATAGCTTTGTTATTTACAGCGTTATTAACGTTATTTAACAGGTTAAAAGTTTAAAAAGACGAAAAGGTTTGTATTTAGTGTATTAACGTTAAAAATCAATTCTAAATTTAAAAAAATTCGTTTTTTGAAATTTCTTTTCTCTTTGATCGATTCTTAGCCATTCACCGGCGAACGGCTCCAAGTTGACGCCGAGCTAGTAGAAAATCACGCAAAGATGATCTTAGTCTAACAGGGAAAACGATAATTTAGTTGCTGATTTTGTCACTAAATTTTTTGGGAAAATTTGCCATTAACCGGGGAACGGCTTCGACTTGACGCCAAGCCAATAGAAAATTACTCAATGATTTATGGAGTTCAACAAAAAACGATAATCTTTTCGTTGTCCCGATTTTAATTTTTTTCATACAATTGGCATCTACCGCCGAACGGCTCCAACTTGATGCCAGGCTAGTGGAAAATTACGTAACGCTTTATTTTAGTTTAGTTTGTTTTTCGGATTTGAATTTTTATTCCATACAACTAGCGAGTAACCGGCGAACGGCTCCAACTTGACGCCGCACGGCATCGAAAACAGCGCCGTGCTAGGGCCAAGGCTTCACTGGCCAGATGTTAATTGGGTAATATGGTCCCCCTTACTGCTCGATGCCGTCGCCAAAGAAGAAGAAGCCAGTTTATGCGGCCGGACCCTAAATGGGCAACGCCGCCTCGATGTCGTCCTCCCCCGGGGCGCGCGTGTAAACAAAGTGCCATTGAGGAGCACGGGGGGGGGGGAAAGAGGAGCAGCACCCGATTTTTGCCCGGACTCAGCTGGCCCATCTTGTAGTTATTGGCCTAGTTGGGCCCCCGGGTAGCGAGGCAAACCTATAATAATCGGGCCAATCACGGGCTGATAGCGCCGATTCCAATTTTTAAGGGCTTAAAGGGACTAGGAAGTGAAAATGCGCATCCCCAGATGTCGAAAAATATCGGTGCTCTGCCTAGAAGGATTGCTAGCATAATACCGAAATGTCAATAATGCCGAGATTTGGTAAAGTCGAAATTCTATGATTCATAAGTTCGAAATTTCGAAAATCATAATGCCGAAATTTGCTAATGTCGAAATTTGATGCTTCATAATGTTGAAATTTCAACCGAAATTTCCAAATTCCTTAATGCGAGTTCCTAATGTCGAAATTTCAATATGTCGACATTTTTTTGCAATTTCGGAGAGTTTTCGGAAGACTTCATATAAATTTCGATTTTATGAACTTCGGCTATAAAAATTAGACGTTGTGAATTCCGGGATTATAAAATTTCGACATTATGAATCCCGGCATGCATTCGGAATTATGGATTTCGACGTTTTGAAAACCCGTCTAATAAATAACCTTTGAAAATTCGTTGCAACCTGACACGCCAATATTTTTGGCATAAAAGCCAGTTTTTCAAAACATTGAAATGAGATTTGATGTCGTAATGGTTCTATCTGCTCCTGCTCACAATGCTCCTGCTCCCGCTTATCCTGGAAATCCATAGCCGTGCCTTCCCAATCCCTTTAACGCGCTTTCTAACCCCCGTTCAGCTGACACCCCGGGGCGTAAAAACTACGCAATGTACATGGTTGTTGGGCGTAGTCTTTTCCGGGGCTGGGCACTTGTCAGCAGGGGCCCATTGGCCGGCCATGAGCCCCCTGGGTGTGTTACACACCACCTGGACACCTGGGGAGGCAAGGAGCACGAGCTGCTGGCCGGCCACCGGGAGGTGGAGTGCCGAAAAATGGTTGTAGTCGGTTTTGATCGCCATCGCAAAGGAGCTGTCTCTTGTCTCTATCTCTCTCTCTCACTCCTCTCTCTCTCTCTCTCTCTCTCTCTCTCTCTCTCTCTCTCGCTCTCGCTTCCCGTATCTCTTGCTCGGCCGGGGTCCAAAAACGTGTATGTGCATTCCGGGGCTTAACGGACAGACAGACAGACCGCGGGGGATGACGGACAGACAAACAACCCATCAAAATACGAGATCCACCCCTTCCTGGACGACACGAGGTTCTCGCCTCTCCGCCGGGGCCCAATTACGATCTTGGAATTAGCGGGAAAAATGGGCACGTCCTGGCAGCCGTTGTATGTCACACTCCTGGTGTAAATGAATGTCGAGAAATTACCCAAAATACCGACATCGAAATGCCGACATTCAAAATCCCAACATTTAAAATTTTGCTAAGCCAAAATACCGACATTAAAAATCCTTTCTACGAAACTATCGACAATCAAAATACCGACCCCAAAACCAAATTGGAACCCTAACAGGCCAAAATACCGACAATCAGAATCCGAAATTTCAAAATAGTGATAGTTCAAAATCCCGACAGCCACTTCCGATACCCCAAGATAGCGGGATTAAAACACCAGATAGGGCAAAACCCCGACATCTCAAACCCCGAAATTCGAAACGTGATAAAAACCCCCAAAAAAAAACCCCCAAAAAAATAACCGAAAAACCGACCTGAAACGGGACCCAGTATGTGTTCTGCACCCAGCAATAATTCTCCGTGTACTGCTCCATGGCGCGCGTAAACTGCGCCGGCACGAAACATTCGATCGGGTGGCCCACTGAAAAAAATGTGTTTCGTTACGCGATCCAGCGAAAAAAGGCCGGTCTTAGTTTTTGTCCAAATCCCGACAGAACAAATACCGACAGGCAAAATCCGGACTGCCAAAATGCCGACATCCATTACAGTATTTTCATCATTTTTTTGCCGGATTTTTTTGCCGTAACTTGTTCGACCCTGATCTGGTATGTCGGCATTTTGGATGTCTGTATTTCAATCACCCGATTTCTGGTACATTGTTATTTTGGAATGTCGGCATTTCCGTTGTCGGTATTTGAGCTGCCGGTATTCTGGGATTTTTCCGGCGCAACCGGAGCGTCCTGATTCCACAGCAATTCGTCTCCACGAGCCGAAGTGCTTGTTTTTTTGGGCTTCTTCTTCTTCTTTCCTACACCCCGGAGACTTTTTTACGCCAAAAGGGCAGGCGCGGAACTCCAAACCCATAAATTCCCGGGGTCCGGACTGATGGGGCAGAGACCGCCCGGAGGTCGGTTCATGCTCACACCCACACGCACAAATCGAATTTTGGTGTGGCGCGTAGCGTGGAAAGTGGACAGAAAGACACACAGACACACAGACAATCCGAACACAAATGAAGTGTGCCGCTGCGGGGAGCTTATGATTTTTTCGGGGTGCCGTTTTAGAGGCCGAACTCCCTGGGGACGCGCCCCGGGCTATTAGCCAGCCGCATGTCGTGAAAAAGAGCAAAAATCTGTTTCTTTTTAGTTTAAAAACTACCCCTACAAATTACAAATTTAAATAAAAACGTTCCTAAATAAGTTGTTTGGCCAATCCATTTTAAAAAAATGTAAATAAAGACCCAGATCGGTAGTTGTTTTTCAAAAATTAACATTGTAACAACTAACTCTCAAAAGTGCGATTTTTCTTCGAAATGTTAATTTAAGTATTTTTTAGCTAATACAACGCAAAACAAAGTAAACAGCCAAATTAGCAGGGCTTTTACAAATAAAGATACAAACACTCATCCAAAAACTTGAAATACTTAAGAAATCCTTAAAAGCAAAACGCAAAGCAAAAATTAGCTTTTAGAAAACGCTAATTTGTCTCTGCAACCTTAATTGCTATTTAAATACCATTAAAAGGTAAAAATTTTGTTATAAGATTCGAGCTAAATGCAAAAATAAAGCTTACAAACCACGAACTCTTCCGCTTTAAAAACGCGAGGTTGAAAAAGCTCAAGACGGCTCAAAACCCCTAAAAAGCGCTTAGACTTACCGTATTGCTTTGCTGAGACGAGAAGTGCAAACATGAGCACAATGGTTGAAGTATACAGGTAATGCAATCGGTCGACAAAGTCATCGTCGACGCGCGGTTCAAGGAATCTGAAGTTTGTCGTCAATTCATGTCTATTTTGCTGGTTTTTAGCGCTTGGTAGAGCGCGAGAATTTCTAAGCGGTTGTCAATCTTTGAGAAAGAAAACTACGTTGATGATTTATTACGATTTAAAAGAGGCTCAAATATAGTTACGGAAAAGTTTTTATGGCGTAATGGAGAAGATTATTGTTTTTTAGACTCAGGTTCAGGCACGGACTACGTGGAATCCTAATTACGGCGAGAGATAGCGCGAAGAGAGAGCGAGAGAGAGAGAGAAAGCGAGAGAGAGCGAGATAGAGAGTGTGTGAGGAAGAGAAAGAGAGAAAGTGAGAGCGAGAGAGAGAGAGCGAGCGAGCGAGAGCCACAGAGAAGAGAGAGAGAGAGTGAGAGGGATCGAGAGTAAGCTCGAGAGCTATATTCAGACGTAAATGGGTGCCCACGTAGTCGTCTCTGAACGTAAAGCGGTTCCAACCCTAATCCATTACTTCATAATCGAAAGCGACATCTCGCGCGCAATATCGCAGCCCGCCTACCGTAGTGCCGTCGCGAGGAAATGGACCCCTATCCGATAGCCGCCCGGCATGCTGCTGCTGGGCCCTCTTGTAGATGATCCGGGCAAAAACGGACGGCCAACGATGATCCAAGAGGCTCACCAACCGGCAGAAAAAAGGGGAGCAGCAGGAGTGGCCGGGGGAAAACGAGAGGAGGATGAGCCTTTCTCAGGGAGGGGGAGCCTCAGTGTGGGCCATGGCCGGCTGGGCACCGCCCATCTTGGCCCGCCCGGCTTTTCTGGCCCCCCGAAAAACGACACATATAGCAGGCAGTCGAGCACTACCGGGGGGAACCCGGATCCGATATCCTGACACATGTACACTGTTTTGTCGCGTAGTCGGCTGGCGGTGTTTTAGTAAAGTGGCGCACTCGTTTATGTCGAGCGCCACCGAAATTCGGGACTGGCCTGTTAGCGCGGGGGGGGGGGGTTACCAAAGAGAAAACTAATTTTTTCCCAGTAATCCTGCACCGCCCGATAGCAAAACATAAGCCATTTTTATAGCATTTGATACACGTTTTAGATATGAACAGCTTATAAATATTTAGAAAATTTCTGACGTTTTAGCGAAAAATGTATGAAAAATTTCGAATTTCCAAAGATTTTCCAATTTTTAAATTGTTCATTTTTTTGTAATTTTCTAGCAAACAAAAACTAGTAAAAACGCATAAAATACATTATATTTTTTTAATAGGTGGACAGGGACGTAGCGTAATACAGGCCCCGGGGGCCCGGGGCCCCCCAGAAATCGGCCGGGGCCCGAAAATTTCATGAGGGGGGACCCTTATGATTTTTATTTTCTCAAAAATTTTGCTGCCTGCGGCGCCATTTTTTCACGTTTTTACCGCTATTTCTAGAGCTACGCAACCTTTCTTTCAAAAATTTTTGCCTGCGGCGCTGTTTTCTCGTTAATGTTTTGAGTTTTTTGAAAAAATTTTTTGGGGGCCCCCCGAAATTTTTTTCTGGCTACGCCCCTGTAGGTGGACATAGGCAAAAAAGTAGTTTGTCGGCCCAAGAACCTCGCCCCCCGCTAACAGTTCAGTGCCAACTTGCGTACTCGTTCAGCTCGATCGCCACCAAAATGTCGAACTTGTCAGCCGATCTACAGCCAAATTGGGACAGCGATCAGTAAAATAGTTTTATTCAACAAGCGAGGAAAACACAGAAGAGCACACATATCGCGTGTACGCGGGTAAAATCCGGAACAGGGTAGATAGGTGTTGAGCGGGGCGCAGGAGATTCTCAGCAATCCGTCTCGACCGGCACGTTCGGCTTGCGGTGCCGCATGGAGGTGGACGGCTTGAAAATAGGATCACAAAATCATAGCGTTCCGAAAAACCGTGTTTGTTGAGGGAAAATGGAATATATGCCCAAAATAGACGGGAGAATAAAACTTATCGCCCCCCCCGCTAAAGGCCCAGTACCAAACAAAATTTCCATGCTGCTGTTTTTCGACGAAAAGAAAGTAAGTTTGGGATTTGAGAAAAAGACAAAAATCCTTGCTATGAAATACCTTGTCCTCGTGATCGCTATAATCATGCTCGTTCTCGTGCTCGTGCTCGGGGTCGTCATCTTCTTCCTCGTCGTCATCGCTGTCAAGCAACGGGTCGAACTCGCCGCTGTCGGACACCTGAAACTTTGTTGTTTAGTTTTCTGTTACATAATTGCTTCAACTTTCCAACCAGCATATTAGGGAGAAAGTGAAAGAGACACAGCAAAAGCGAGAGAGAAAGAGAGAGAGAGAGAGAGAGAGAGCGAGAGAGAGAAAGTGAGAGTGAGCTAGCCAAAAGCCTCAAAACCGACTCCATGATTCAGCACATCCCTCTCGCGACATCCCTCGTGGTTGCACGGACCGTGGACCACTTCAAAAATTGAATTTTGAGGCCAAAACTCTGCACTCACGATCCGGCACGAAAAGGTTGATGAGCGTCATCGGGATGAGGAGCAGGATGATGATGTGGATGGCCAGGCCGATGCCGACAGCCAACTGCTCGGTCGGTTCCGAATCATACTCGCGGCCCGAATAACTATAAAGATCGTAACACTACAATAATGTGAAATTTCTTCTAAATTTCTTCTTTATTCTAAAAGTAATTTGTGTGCAGCGACAATTAGCTTATTTCAAACTTTTGAAATGTTATAAAAATTTTAAACTACTTGAGATTTTATTGAAGACTAAACTTTTTTAATGCTCAGCGCTTTACAGCATTTCGTTTTGGTTTGCAACTATTCTATAGCCAAAATTCGCGATTTCCGGTTCTCCGATTCGAAAGCCCTCGATTAATCTTCACGGCACGCTATCTTTCTCTCTGGCGCGATATAAAATTCACTTTTTGTACAGGGCGGCGACGTTGCCCGAGATGAAGCGGAGCACCGGCTGGCCAGCCAGGTAGCGGAAGTACGAGCCGAGGAAAGTCTCGGCTGTCTGACAAATGGACTCGATATGCTTCGACGCGCCAAACTTACCAAGTCAAAAAGCGGCGCGGCGACCATGGTTTTTGTTGTAAAGAGAAAGATGATGTCTTTCTGGGTGGAAATCGTGGCTCTTGCGTCATTCTAATTTTGGATGGATTCATCGTATGGCTACTTCGAGAGTTTTTGACTTTGCTGTTCGTCGAAAACACGGCTTATCTCTAGAAAAATACGGGTCGAAGACTGCTAATTTTGGCAAGCGCAGAAAACCAGATATCGCTACGAAATGAAATTGATTTTTTCAGACATTCGAGCCGAGAACGCCAACTTCCGGTTCGTTTGGATAAAAAAAACAAGCAAAACTTGCAGCGAACCCCCCAGGGTGCAACAGCAGAAATTGATAAGGAAAAAACAGAATTCTATTTTTCTAAAATTCGGGGCTTAGGTAAAAACATCAATATTGATATTCTTGCTGGTTTCGGGAAGATTTCGCTATTCGTCTAGGCCGAGACCGACGTTTCTTGTTTTCGAGATACCTCTAATTTACAACTTGTTTCGCGTGCCGTTAAATTGTCAAATTAATTTGTCTATCTTCTCTACAGCGCTCTCCCTACTTACTACCGCAAACTTTAAACTTTGTGTTGTATCTTCTGTTTTTTGTAATTTTATTGTATGTAATTTTTCCATGGATCTTCTTCGTATTTCAGCTGTGCGAATTTAGATCGGATGCCATTTATAGATGAAAATGTCATATCATAGAAATTATCTAGCGTCGCGGGGAGAGATCTGGAAGACGGGGTGTCCCTGATGGTGGGCGAGACCCTGATGCCAGTCTATTTCTGGGGAGAGGTGGCGTAACCTCCGGCCGCGGCAGGGGCAGCGGGGGCGGCGTACGACTGAAATCATGTATTTTTCAAGTATAATAAGCTGCTAGATTTAAGTTGTTAAATAATATTCATTCGGTTTTGGTGCAGCTAACATCCGTATTCTAACTTTATATCTCGGCTCCTGATTGTTCTACAGGAGTGTAAAGTATACTAAAATGCTCGTCAAACCACGACGAACGTTTTGGTATACTTTGCACACTTGTAGGACAATCTGGAGTCGAGATATGAAAGTTAGGGCAGGCTGGTGGCTAACTATAGTTTGCGTAACTTCCTAAATAAGGCCCCCTTCTACCGTACCTGGGCAACGGGGGCCGGGGGAGGTGGGGGCGGGGCGGCCGGGGCGGCGTAGGTGTGCTGCACCGGCGGGTTGTAGGCGGGCTGGGCGTAGCTCGACTGCACGGGGGCGTGGTAGACGGGCTGGGGAGCCTGGTACATCGGGGCTGAAAAATTGATGATATTTTAGCGGTTTAAGCCTAGTTGGAAGTTGAATTTGTATATAAAACTCTCACTTACCGGCGGGCCTAGCGTATCCCTGTCCACCGTAGCTGACCTGCTGCTGCGGGTACGACTGGAACGACTGCTGGGGGTACGACTGCTGGGGGTACGACTGCTGGAACGACTGCTGGGGGTACGAGGGCTGGTAGGACTGCTGGTAGGACTGCTGGTATCCCTGTCCGCCTAAACAGCAAAGTAACTATCGTGGGTTTCTACATACCTCCGCATCCGCATCCGCCGTTTCCACCGCCAAGGCCGGGGAAGAGGCCGCCGAGGAAGAAGGCGCTCGACTGGCCGAGGAATAGAGCCACCAACACCACGGAGATCATCTAAAGAAAGGCGTACGGTAAGCTGTGGAATGTTCAGGGTATCGTACTGTACTAACGAGAGATAAACGAACGATAGGCTAGCGGGGAGGCAACAAGTGCTAGCCCGGGCGTGGCCCACCCGGGCCTTTATACCTGGATCCGGCTATCCATCTCCGACATTGACCTTCAGCTTTCAGCAGCTACCGGAAGGCCGGGCGGTGGCTACTTGAGGGGGGACACCCCCCGGTTTGGCAAAGGCTGACCTTCGACTGTGTGCAGCCTGCTTCTTCTCCGTTAGGTTGAACCCGGCAGCAGCTATCCTGCATTTTATCACCGCGGCCCCCGCTCTGAGATCCCCGGCAAGACAGGGATAGAGCCGTCCGTCCTGACAACGAAACCAATACCCCCCGCAAACAACACCCGACCACATTTTTTCGAGCGCGCGCATCACAAACAAGTGTCTAGACCGGGCAGCAATCCTTTATTTGCAAACCGAGCTCTTATAATTGACACGCGAATTGGGTGCGATGTAAAACACAAAACGGGGGGCGAATCGGGGCCAGGGTACCGAAAGGGCATAACCAACACAATCAGGGGACGGTCGAGCGGCCCGGAGATGATAAAATGCTCGATGCGGAATAAATTAATTGGGTGGCGGAGAGAGGAGGAGAGGCACGTCGAGAGTAAACTGTATGACCAAGCGCGAGGATCACAATAGTCACGGGAGTTGCAGGGGGTGGGAGGGGGAAATGGTGGGGTAGTGTAACCCGAGATTTGCACAAGTACCAAGAAAACGATAGAACGATCAGGACACGTTAAAGGATGGTGGGCAGGATTCGTTGATCACTTCTTCGTGGTCGCCACATGTTGACTAGCATCGTATTCCGGGTTCTTCTTCAAGATCACCAGACCCTCGAGGTGCGGGGTGAGGGCGATCCCTGAAATTTGGGTTTGGTTTAGAGAGAAACTCCTTACATTCTTCATTGGCAAGCTCCGCACGTTCTCCGAATGAGAGCAGCACCGGGGTCGTGTGGGTCTGGAAGCCAGTGATTGTCTTCGGCTTTCCAGCCTGGGCAACGACATCGACAGCCTGGCCGACGCTAAAGAAAGGGATTTTGTATATGTAAATAGGAATCTTACCGAACGGTGACGGGGATCTGCTTCAGCTGGCCCGGTTTCTTGTCATCCTCGACGAGCGTGACCAGCATACGCGGTTGCATGGCCGAAACGAGGGTGTAGAGTAGGTACGGCTGTCGGCTGGACAGAACCTGAATAGACGGATTAGTACTGGTAAATAGCTGCTATCAGGATGCCGAAAATTTCACGAAAATCCATCAAATAATATTCGAAAAACTTCGACCATCGAATTACGGGACAAATTTCAGAATTCCAAATACCGTGTTGTTGGCATCGAGGAAGAAGAAGCAAGTGGCGAACAGCGAAGCGACTGAAGCCGGGCACAGCAGTTGCCGATCTGAGTGCCACGGGTTCAGGGTCAGCGTACCCTTTCCGAGATGGGTCAAGCCCTGGGAGATGCGCACCAGCTCGAGAGAAATCTACAAAACTCAGTTGTGGGATCCAAGATAGTCGACATACCTGGTCCTTATTGTGGTAGCTGGCCAATTGGCGGAGCATAGCAACCAGGCGAGCATTGTTCGTGCCGGCGCCCACGAGTCCCATGGCGAAGATAGCGTTGTGTGCCGTGTCCGAGTCCGAATCGTGGCTAAACATCAAAGGATGTCGTGCAAACGTTGCAGTACCTGAATTTTCCGAGCGTCTCCAGGATGTTGAGTTGCGGGTTCGAGACCGAGAGCAGGCCCAGGGCCAGTGGGACGGCACGACGGATGACTGGCTCACCGTACCTAAAATACACGTAGATCGGCAAAAGAAATAAGCGCACCTGATGAGATGCGAAAACATGCGGAGGGCCATTTGGCTGCCGACGTCTTCGCCCATGGCAATGATGGCCACACCGAGGACGGCGACGGCCTGCTGAGACGAAAGATCCAAGCGACCATCGGTGGTCGTCTGCTTCTTCTCCTCCTTCTAAAAACATTTTATTAATGGGTAAAGCACATAAAAACCAAATGTACAAATATTTTTCTAGGTTTTAGTATATACTACCACCCGAAGAACTAGTACGAAGTTATTCCAGGATCAAACATCAAAAGCAACAACCAAAAACCACGGCAAACAAGGACAGGACAGGACCTTAGGAGCAGCATGCGGCTCGGCAGAAGGCTCCCTGGCAGGCGACGAAGTCCTCAAGGGCGGAAGCGTCTGGTTGGGCGGCATGATGCGCTAAAAAAACGGGACAGTGGTTAGCAATGGACAGGGACAGTGGTGGCAGTGGCAAGCTATGGTGAAAGACGAAACAAAGCGGGACACCACTCCAGTGAAACACACCACAGTCGAGCTCGAGGTAGTAGTTCCGGCCGGTGCTGATGAAGAGGCGGCAGCACGGTCAACCCGCGACTGCCCGGTGCCCTTCTGTAACAACCGTTGAGATTAATGACACACAGAACGAAACCGGTCGATCCTCCACGTTTCGATGCCAAGTCACTACCTTCTTGGCCTTGGTTTCGACCGGGGTCTCGTAGTGCTCGGAGCAGATGTGGAGCAGTTGTTGGATCTTCAAAACGTTGCCGCTGCCCGCGTAGGCGCAAACATCGACGAGGGTCGAGAACATGGAACCGAATGGGTCCGGGAGGGTGCGGACACTCTCCACGAAAACCTCGCTCTTCTCTTGGGTACCTAATGACAGAGTAATGGAAAAAGAAGAAAGATTTACCCAGGAAGATCAGGGCCACGCCAAGAGCCAGCAAACGCATGTTCGGGTCGGTGAGCTCCTGCTCAGTCTTCTCCATAAGCACCTGCAGCATCTCGAAGGCGATCGTGTGGTCTCCCGTGCCAACCTAAATAAAGTTTTCAAAAAGATGTTATATGTCTAACCATGATCAGGCCGAGCGAAAGACCAGTGAGTCCTTTCACTTCTGGAGTGGCAGCCGGCGACGTCTCATTGAAAACCTTCTTCAGCTCGAAGATGATGCCGCCGTCCTCTTGCTTGACGACAGTGTCGCGCTTCGAGTTGGCATAGGCGAGTCCGAGGCCGAGGATAGCACCCACACGCATCGTCGTGCGCTCAGATTTCAGGTGGTCAAGTAGAAGGGCAGAGGCCGGATCGCACGAGTCCTGGATGCCCGAGGAGATGATGCCGACAGCCAATAAGGTTCCGGCCTAAAAATAGGTAAGGAGCAACCTCGGGAATGAGATACCTTGACATAGTCATCATTGGAGTAGAGGAAGCGATCACATTGGGCCAGCCCGGTGTCCACATCCCAGCGGTAGACGAGACCCTGCGAAGCGGCAGCCGCAAGGATACCTAATCAAAAGATCTAAGCGATCCATTAAACCACAAACCATGTTCCTTGTTTTTGAAGAACCACTTGTTGCCCTCTTCCGCCTCGGCCATCATCTTGTCCTGTCCAAAGCCGCAGTTGACAAATCCGTTGACGAAGGCGCCGGCCAAGTTCATGCGAGCTGTGTCCGGATTGCTCGAACCGCCGAACGGACCTAAATACAATAAAAAAAATCGAAACCAAAGTCCCTACGCGTGTGCTCGAGGTGGCTCTTATAGATTTGGTCAGGAGTCTTTGGCTCCATGATATCCAGTTCACGGGCCAGCGAGTGGAAGTATTCGAAAAGGTGAGCGTTGGAGTTGAGCTCGGACAGCTTTTCGCCATTCTCAAGGCCCTAGAAAGATCGGTTACAAAGATAAACTTTTTCAACCTGGAAATCCAAAAAGATCTGATGACGTCCCAAGATGATAGCCATCTGACGCTGGAGCAGCCTGAAAGTTGCGTATAAGTCATGGAGATGGCGCTTACGGATCAGTCGTCATCTTGAAAATTCGCTTGATCTCCTCGACTTGGTTAAGCATGACGGCACATCGCATGGCCTCGAGGAACTTCTTGTACTTGAGGTACAGCGCCTTGGCCGTCTCGATTAGCGTGGCGTTTTCCGGATCCGGCGTCAGCGGCGAGCAACTAAATACGAGATAATGTTTCAGAACGGATGCCAATACCTGACAAGATAATGGCAGACACGCTGGTGCTCGACTTCTTCGACGAAATCAATCAGCATATCGAGGCGTTCGACTTCGATCAGCAAGTCGCAAGCCTCAACTTCGGCGTTGTGCTTCATGTGGTGCTGAACGATCTCGCGCGCCATCTTCTCCAGGGGTTGGCGCCTAAAAATCGATTTATGAAAACTATTCGGATAAAAAAGTTTTACCTGGTCTTTGCGTCCTCTCCATCAGGTGTGACGCCGTTCTTCCACTCATCCACCAGCTCCATAGCCAAGTGGCGCACGTACTCGTGTCCCCAATCTCCAATCGGTGTCTGTGAGCCGATCATCCGATATTTGAGGCAGTCGTTCTTGTCATCAGAAGTCATGCCGAGGACCGAAATCAAATCAGCGCACGCAGCCTGAAAAAATCTTACTTCAAAAAATTGTTATATTCTACCTTGCAATCATTTGCAGGCATGGCGGCGTGGATCTGCTTGACTTTCTCGTAGTGAGGGCGCATAAACTTGAGAGGCTTGGGCACGGACGTCATCGACGTGGTCGAGGCGCGAATCAGGTTGCGCAGTTGGTCAATCGTCGGAAGCCAGAGGCCCGCGTTCGGCTCGCCCAATCGCTCGACAAGCATCGTCAGGTCCTCGTTCAACTTTTTGTCTTCTTCGCTCTAAAAGAACACTCAGGAACCGTTTGAGCGGACCAACCAGCTCATCCTTCTTCTCGTCCTTGAGGGACTTCTTAGCTTTCGGCTCGCCGGGAGCCCCCTCCTCTTTGACCTTCTTTGGTGTATCGACGGTCATTCCTGAAAAAAAGTCGGTATTTAGGTTTTCGGGGGTGATGGAATGGAAAGCACAGAAGAACGAGTGAAACCTGAAGAAGCTTCTCAGAAAAGGAAAAGTTCGGGGAAGCGCCAATGAGCAACGGATTTTTTTGAAAAGTTTAATATTTAAAAAAAAACGAACTAAAGAGCCAGACGGGAGCAAGTATGCAAAAAGCCATTATTTATCGAGATGCAACCCAAGGAGTTAATGTAAATGGCTTGGCTGTTGTTTCGAAACGCTTGAGTTTGGAAAGTTGTCATCTTCAGTTTTTGCGAAACGATCTTGAGATTAGCCTTGTCGCGCTTATGCCTTCCGGTCTTCAGCTTTTAGTTCGAGCCTGTTTTTGGGCGCTGATTTCGGATATGGCTATCCTAGAGCGCATACGATAGATTCTTCCAGTATAAAAAATACAATGTTGCGAAGTCAGACCCCCCGAATTCCGAAAGTGCCACCTGTGATTGACCCCAAATTCTTGTAAGATTGAAAATTCTGAATACCCGAATCTGCAGAAATAATGAAAAACCTCCAAAAAATGGGGGAGCTCGCGGAGAAAAGGGGAAGTTCTGAGCGACATTCTCATCATTTCAAAGGGGTGGCGTAAAGGGGAAAAGTTGGCAAAGTGCCCTGCTGACAATCCCGGGAAAATGGGTCCCGCCGCGACCACGTTCATAAAAGGGTTTGCCGGGCTCTGTGCCACGTTAGGCATCGTAACGTTGGTATAAGGCTCAAAAATGGTATTTGAAATCTCAAAAATCATCAATAACAACAGCCAACAAATGTCCAACCTCAGTTTTTAACCGAAAAGGCCGTATCTGGCCGCCTGTAATTATTAGGGGGCAGAGATTGTGTAAAATCACATTTTATAGATAATGCTGTTAGATTTTTCACTCACATTCTTCCAAAATGCTCTTTTTGACCTTCCCCCTATGACAATAAAACCTATTTTTCAGATGAGGGTAATTTCTCTACTTCTACTGGCCCTCTTCGGGTCCTTGTCGGCGGTGAAGGTCACAAATCTGCAGCGGAATCTCGATCTGACCACTCAGGTTGACTTTGCCAAGAAGTTCTGATGCTAAATGCTCGGTTTAGGTGTTGAAAGGCTCTACCGAAATCACATACGAGGCCGATGCCGCTACGAAAGATGTCCTATTCACGCTGTCCAGCGCAGAAGCGGAAAAAGTCTCGATCTTGACGGCCGGAGAAGCTGGATCCAAGGAAGAGCCGAAACTGAAGGTGCGTTTGGCGTCTAGACATTTGGAGCTTGATTGGCTCCTGAGCTGGCCTGTTTCCGAGACGGGATCTAATTTTTGCCCATAATGATTTACTCAAAAACTACTTTTTTCAGTTCGTCAAAGAGGCCGCTACCACCAAAGGCTTCACGAATTTCAAGATCACTCTACCCAAAACGCTCGAAAAGGGAGGCAGCATCACGTTAAAGGTAACTCCTTTGCGGAAAAACTTTGAAAACGTCGATTTAGATCGACTATCAAGTGACGCAGCACCTCACCCCGCTCCCGGCCAAGATCACTCAATTGGAGAACCAGTAGGTAGAGCGAGGTATTCTTATTACCGATCTTAGGTTCTTCTACTATGACGGAAGCGCCATCAGCCCCAGCGCGTACCCAGTCGTCAAGCAAAAGACCGTTATCAAAATCCCGTCGGGTGGAAAGCTGCAGAGCTATACCAATGTAAGAAATGTTTTTAGTGAGCTCAAATGCTTTAGGTTGCCCCAAGCTCTAAGGAATCCGCCGGTGTTTCGTACGGTCCCTATGAGAACCAGGAGGCCTACACTGAGGTATTATTTAGATTTATTTAGAAAAAACTTGTGAAAGTGTATTTGTGAACTTTTCGAGCCAGTGATTATAAAATTATTCCAGGAAGTTGAAACAGGAAAAAGTAAAAAAAAGTTTATTATAATAACATTTGATGCTTTTTTAGAAATTCATCCGCGTCCACTACGAAAACAACAGTCCCTTCATCGTTGCTACTCGCGTATGTATTGCAAATCATCCCCAATTGTTCTCTTTAGGTGGAGCGTCTGATCGAAATTTCGCACTGGGGAAACATTGCCGTTGAAGAGCAGATCGAGATCATCCATCGCGGCGCCGCTCTTGATGTAATTTCCGAGGCTAGGGATTATATCAATTCGTTCTTTAGGGCTCCTTCTCGCGCTTGGACTTCCAAATGGATCGTCGTGGCCCAAAGATGCCGGCGCTTCAGAAATACAGGGTAGGAATTTCCCCGGAGAAACCTGTAACAAAATTTCAGACCATCCTCCCGGCTGCCGCCAAGGACATCTACTACCGCGACGTTATCGGCAACATTTCGACCTCTGATGTGCGTCTGAAGCGCGACAGCGTCGAGGTGGAGATCAAGCCCCGGTTCCCGCTGTTCGGCGGCTGGAAGACGACCTACACCCTTGGCTACAACCTTCCCTCCAGCGAGCATCTCTTCAAAAAGGTAGCAGCTTTTATTGGTTCGCTCAAATTCTGCCTAGGAATCCAATTTCGCGCTCAAGATGAAGCTGTACGACCATATCATGGACAACCTGGTCGTCGAGAAATTGGCCGTGAAGATCGTGCTCCCCGAAGCCACTTCGTGAGTACTTTTTAGAAGTTGCTAGTTTGCCTTCATTTTTAGAAATGCCAAGATTGTCACCCCCTACTCCGTCGAGCGCCGTCCGGATGAGTCGATTGCCACCTATTTGGACACCACCGGACGAACCGTGATCGTCATTCACAAGGAGAATCTCGTCGATAGCCACCTGAAGCCTTTCACGGTATGAAGAATCGCGCTTCCATTATTCGGACATTTAGGTTTACTACGACTTCGAGTACATCAACCTGCTGCGCGAGCCCCTGATGGCCACCGCCTTCTTCTTTGCGCTCTTCTTCGTCATTATCATCTATTCTCACATGGACTTCACTATTGTTCACGTGAGTTTTTTATCAAGCAAAAAAATAATATTTTTTAACTCTGGCAACTTCCTTTTTTCAGGATCCATCCCAAGAGGCCAGGGACAAAGCCCAGGGCTCCATTGACGAGATCCAGGATCTAGTCGAGCGTCGCCTGCGCACCTACGATCACGTCTCCGAGGCTGCCCGTCTATTCAAGGTGGATTTTTGTTAATTATTTAGCTTTTCTCTCAGGCTTCTCGCGACGAAGATGCCCTTGCTGCCGCCAAGGCCAAGGCAGATGCCACTCGTGCTGAAATTGCGGAAAAGCTTGCGAACACCCTGGCCAGCCTCAAGTCGCAGCCATCCCTTTACGAGAAGGTAAAGTTTATGTGGATTTGTTATTTAAAGTTGTCAACTAGCAATCATATCAAAATCCTACGTTATTGGCGAATGATCAAAACGTTTGACATTTAATATTTTTTGTGAACTTTCTTTACGGGTGTCGAATGCTATATAAACAATTTTTATTTCATTATGGGAAGCTGGCACGGCTTATCTTTATTTCTTCCAGGCTATTGGCCTCTCGCAGAACGACGGCCATATGAAGGATTCTGAAGCCACCTACTTGGCTGCCGTGAAGAAGAGTCAGACCAAGGACGGCCCCGAGGATAAGGCCCACGCCGCAAAGGTATTCTATTCTTATAATCTGGTTACCTTTCTGAACTTTAGCTTGCCGAGGGACGCACCCGAGCCGAGAGCATCCTGGCCGCCCTGTAAACGGAAGGAGGGCTAGGCCGCACTCGCCCAGGAACGCACAACCAAATCCACAAGTACCACCCATCTCTGTGATCTTCAGCCAAATCGCTGTCATTGTTTTTTCTATGGGTTGTTCTGTTTTTATCCGCCCCGCATTCCCCTAACTTATCTTTTCTATGGGTAAATTAGTTTTAAAGCGCACACCAAATCACGTGGTTTTCGTCTCAATCTGTTGACAAATTTTCTTGTTCTTGCTTCAGGTAGTGTATCCCTTTTTTGTGGGGTTTGACAAAACAATTGTTATTGGCGCAATAAATTATTATTTATCTGAAGAAGTTGTTGGTCGGAAAACACATTGATCATGGTCACTTGGTACATCTATGGGAATTGGGACAAGCTCGAGAAACGGCTAGTTACAGGGTTTTTGAGTCGGAGCATGCTTCGCGCTTGCTCGAGCCTACGTGCAGTAGCTAGGTTCGCTTCGGAGGAGATAAAGAGGTGATAAAGATATGTCTAAAAAAACTTGATGCCTAGGAAAACGTTTGTGAGCGCTAACGGCCTGGTTGTTGCCTGGCATCCACCGTCGACGTTCCCTTTCGAGCACACGAAGCCCATTGATTTGCAAGCGCTGAATCCTGATAAGGTGGGTGGTGATTGAGTTGGGTAATTGCAATGGTGATAGCGCGACCGGTGATACTACTTTCTCAATTTCCACCGAGAGGTTCAATAAAATAATAATTTTAGGAGGAAGGCCCACTGAAGGAAGGCGCGCTCCAACAACGCCCACGAGCTCCTGTCAACGCCGAGCTCAAGGAGATTTTCTACACCACCAAGCACGAGTGGTACACGAAGTCGGTTGAATTTTCTGTAAATTGTAGTCCAATTTATTTCAGAACTCGCGAACGACGCCTGCGTAGCGTTGCGGCACAGCCACCCAAGAAGAGATCGGCCTAGTCGCCGTGCAATGCTTCTCACTTCACGTCTTTCTTCTATCCAAATAATCCGCCCCGGTCTCGTCTCCTACGCTCAAGGTCTCCTTCTCCAAGAGGATTACGTAAAGAAAGTCGCCGAATCAAAGGACAAACCCTATTCTAGGTGGGTTTTTTTTCTATTTTGGACGCGCTTTCGTGTAAATATTCTAATTTATCTCGCCATTTTCAGCAATTATCTTCTCTGCCTCGAACATTCCCCTGTTTATACAGTCGGCATTCGCTCCAAGGTTTATTCCGACGACGAGGAGAACCATCTCAAAAGTTTGGGCGCAGATTTTCATAGGTACCTTTCGACCGTATTCCATCATTTTTTTAGAACTAGTCGCGGCGGTCTAATCACTTTCCACGGTCCGGGTCAGCTGGTCGTCTACCCGATCCTAGATTTGCGGCGCTTTTCTCCCCGTCGTTTTGGCGTACGGGTAGGGTTTTTGGGATCGAAAGGACGCATGTGAATTTAGGCTTACGTTGATGCCCTGGAACAGGCAGTAATCGACTGTGTCAGCGAGGATTTCAATATTTCGGGCGTCGGGCGCAGTCGGGATAACACAGGTTATAAGATTTTTCCTCTCATTCATCCAGGCGTTAGGGGTCTGGGTGGGCGACAACCGCAAGATATGTGCCATGGGAATTGCCGTGAAAGAGGGGATCACTTCGCACGGGTTGGCCATGAATTGCAACACCGATCTCCGCTGGTTTTCCCATGTTGGTTTTTTGGATTGTTTGAAGGCTTTATCGGTTCTTTGGCATTATCGGGGGGCGGGGGATTTTTTTGTATATGTCTATAGTTGTCTGGCAACTTAATAGAAGTGTTATAGCTTTTTTAATAAAATAAAGCTTGATTGCAACTAGAAAAACTGCCTAAACATTTAAACAGTTTCAAAAGTAGAAATTTTGCTCGAAAAATCGATATTTTCAATTATTTAGTAAAGATTTAGTTTTTTACGTTTAGGAATAGTGAAAAACGGCTTAGACACACTTCCACTAGTTATATTTGAGAAATTGAATCCTAGGACAAAAAAGGTGGTGGTTTGTGTTTGGTTCTCGTTTGTAAAATACAACTGTCATTACAGATTGTCGCATGCGGTATCCACGGCGCTGAGGCCACATCCCTTTCTAGAGAAACGGGCCGTGATGTCAGTACAGATATGGTAAGCCTTTTTCCCTTTTCCTGAATACCCTTTTCCAGGTCATCCCGCTCCTCGCCGCCCGGCTGTCCCACGTCTTCGACTGCTCTGTAGACGAAGCCCCGCCCGTGTCCCATATTTCCAATAGCTCATCTTAGTTAGTGTCTGTAGGTCGTTTGCTCAATTGTTATCATATTTCCCGTTGTTTTTTGTGGTGTTTCCACATGGCTTTATCAAATAAAAGGCGTACTAAACGTGAAATGGATCCAAAAAAATTATTTACAAACGGGCAATGAGCAGAGCCAGCGGGGCGAGCACGGCCGAGATGACGGGGACGGTGGACGAGGCTCTGGTGAGCAGCGGGAGCAGCTTGAGCAGTCCGGAAGTCTGAAATTTCGTCTGACTTTTTGTGGGGGCTTTACTTACATTGAAAACTTTGTCGAGGAGTGTGTTCCAGGCGCTCTTGTTCTGGTTGAAGCGACCCTCGCCCTCACGGCCAACCTAAATAGGATTTAGTTTAATGTAATTCTACGGTGGTTTCTTATGACGGATTTAAGTTAAGTCACTGCTATCCAACCTTATTGCCGAATCCGGCGACATCACGGAGCAGGCCACCGATGCCATTCAGCGTTCCCCTTTGGGCTTCACCCACCAGAGGGCCGAGCATCTGAATTGTTCGTTTGAAATGTTGTGAATGCGCTTACGCCCTTTTGGGAATTGACGGCGGTCAGGAGATCTTTGACACGATTGACGTTGGTGAGCAGATCCTAGATAGGTTTATTTTCTAACTTTCCGTTGGAAAATGCCTTTTTTGCTGGCCTTTAAAAACTTGTTTTGTTTTTGACTGACTTACAGATTGCGAGCCGGGGATCAGATCTTTGATAGAGCTGAAATGGTTCCGGAAGAAATCGGCGTAATCGGTGGTGGTTCCTAAATATTTTTATTTATTTTTACTAACCATGAATAACCTGGAACGGACGCGTCCAGAATTCCGGCACTCGCCAAGCCGACCGTGCACGCAAACGCGATGAGGCCATATGCGCTGATAGCCATGGTTTTTGTTGGGCTATAAGTGTGTATGATTATGTTTTTTAATTGTTTCCAATGAAAAGTAGCCTTTAGAAAGAATTTAAAAAAATTAAAAAGAAGAATTGGGTTCTTTTGGATTCACGGGGGGGGACAACTTTTTTCTGTGTCTGTCTAGATTTTTTATGAATCGCAGCTAGATGCGTCTGTTTATTGTTTTTTTTTCTGAACCGAAAAACTTACAAATGCTAATTAAAAAATTAATTTCAGATAGAAAAATTGATTTTTCGACCCAAAAGACGAAATTTTCGTATTTTTTAAAAGGTTTTCTAACCTTTCTTTTAAGCTCTCTTAGCTCAAATATAGTGAAAACTTACTAAAAACAATATGAAAGCACTTTATATTCGATTACTAGGCGAACCTGGACCGCTAGAAAAAAAATTTGGTTTACTTCATCATAGAAATTTTGGGTGAATAGACCGCATTGAAAAATGCGGTCCCCTTTTCAATTGTCGCTATTTTATTGCGACGTTTTCAATTTTGCCATCTTTTGGCGGTGATTTTTGTTGTTGACGGGGTAGGGTTGTGAGGGGAGGGGTGGTGTACTGTCGCAGTAATGTCCACCCGGACGAACGGTGCATGGAAAAGTGAAAAAAGGAACTGCGGATAATTATAGAAATTGGAAATTATTATCTTGATCACGTTTTTTGGGATCTGGATCACTCTCAAAAAAATTTTGAAATTCGGAGCGTTTTTAATAGTAGTAGTTTTTAATAGTAGGTATGTTCTGAGGAATTCGCGTGGTGAACTTGATGAAGACGTTCCGCGAAGCTTGGGATTTAGGTTTCGATCAAGCGTTTGCTCAAGCTTACAAGCTTAAGCTTAGGCTTGTTAGGAGGCTCCGCTCAGCAGCCCTGGGTTAGCAGGCTCCCGCTTAGCTTCTAAATAGGTCAAGCTCATGCTCCAACAGCTTAGAGCAGCCCCGTTCCTAGGCGATTTTTTTGCTGTTTTCTAAGCAAAAAGTAACATGAACATTTTTTTCTTAGGTTGGTAAAATACGGTCTATCATTTATGAATAATAGAAGCTAGTAATTCGAGACCAAAAAGTACTTGAATTTAAGTTTTAGGCCGTTAAAAAACTTTTTTTCCGGTTGCTGACTAGCGTCTTCTTAATGAAAACATAATAAAAACAATAGTAAAATAAAAGCTTGGCATCGAAATGGCGACATGCGGTCACCGTTAACCGGGGCGGGGCAGGGCAGTAATGCGCTGTTTGCCGGCCCGGAATCTCGCCCGGGCGGGGCAGAGAGAGGCCGAATAAGATGGGGCTCACTGAAAGGAGCACGAACAGTTGGCCCTGGCTATCGAATAAACAACAGGCTGACGGGGGAATGGCTCTACTTCTCTTTAGTCTGACTCAGTTGTTGAAAGTATTTTTTGGGGAGCTGGTGGCGAAATGTCGAACGGGGGGACCGATCATCGAATGATGAACGGGACGGGAGAATACGTTTTTTAGCCACTTCACTTCAAGGTCGCTTCCTGGGTTCTTGAAAAAAAGCGTTTTCGAACTGTCAACAACTTTTGGGACTGGACTGTTAGCGGGGGGAAGGAATTTTTTGCCGTAATACTGTACGGCCGTATCATAAGTATCATAAAAATATAAGCCATTTGTTTTAATAGTTCAAGAATTTTTTAATTAATTGAAATTATCTGGAAAATCATAAATATACAGGGTGTCCCAAAAAACGAACCATCTGGCATTTTGCCGTGTTACATCCAATCGGCCCCAAATTTCGACCAGAGGTGTATCAGACCCTAAATAACAACAATCCTGACTTATAGCCTTGTAGCTACAGTAGTTTTCGAGTTATGGCAAAAACAAACTTTATTTTCTATTTTTCATAGGGTTTTCGTGGAATTAGACCCCCTAAACATTAAGTGAAAATGATCCGGTAGGCCTTCTTTACCTTAGGAAATTTTTTCAGAGTAAAATTAATTAAATAAGCTTCGATTTAAGCGATTTTTACAACACAAAATTACCCAAGTTCTTAAGCGAAATTAGGGATTCGCAGCCGGAAGTCGATGCAAATCGATGCAAAGTCCAAAAAGATAGCCAAAAAAACTGTTCAGAATCCCGGGAAAAGCAGTATTTTCGTTATAACTCGAGAACGACTGTAGCTACAAGGCTATAAGTCAGGATTGTTGTTATTTAGGGTCTGATACACCCCTGGTCCAAAATTTGGGCCGATTGAATGTAACACGGCGAAATGTCAGATGGTTCGTTTTTTTTGGGACACCCTATAGTATACACGTTTATATCAATAAGGCTTAGGCTTAGGCTTAGCTTAGCAGCTAGCTTAGCTAAAGGGATAAATTTAAGGCATAAAAACTTAGTGAACCTTGTATATAGGAGCGCGACGTTGTAAAAATCCTGGACTACACCCTACTACTATAGTCGCTCCGATACTGTGGGATGAATGCGTCTTTTGTAAAAATTAAAACAAAACCTTTATCATCGGCGGGCTGTACATGAAATTGCGAAAGTCATTCGGGTTTGAGCGGGCAAAAATATAAAAAAAACAAGAATTGAGCACCGGGGATAAATAGGAAATTCATATGCATCAAAAATCATCAAAAAAGAGAATTCGCAAGAAGCTCATCGGATTTTGGGGGGTCATGGTCGATTGGCTTAATGCAACGACGTCTTCCGCTCGAACAGCGACTTCAGCTTCTGCACGGGCAACTGCTTCTCGGCGTGCAGACCATCTACCGGGTCCCAATGGAGCGACTCGACCGAGCCTGCGTCTTCTTCACCCTCGACGCCCTCCTCCTGGAATTTTGTGGCGTAATTGGTTCTGGTCAGCATTGAGCCGTTTTTTTTTGTATAAAAAAAGCAAAAAAATTGAGCAATGGTCATCGAAAAGTATTAGTAAAAATGGATCTGGGAAAGTTTGACAGCTTTTTCAGGCTCATGTTTTGCTGAAATACGATGCTTTCGTGTTATCGGGGAGCTAGACGCCTTCTTAAGACAGCCTATGCTCAATAAAACGGCCTAATACAGTTATAAAGCACCTTTTTAGTCTTTTTTTGGCAATTTTCGTTCATTACAACCTTGTAAAAAGTTTTAAGACCTATTAAAAGCTGGGTTTCGGCCAGATTTGGTCATTTTACATTGTTTTTTCCATGCTTTGGAATTTATAACAGCTTTTCCTGTATAAAAATAGTATCAAACCGTTTGGATTTGACTATTTACTTGTATTTCCCGGATTTTAGCCTTACCCCGGTATTTCTTGGGATAAAAGTGTTATCCTGTGGACTTTTCCAGGGGTAGATTCGGATTGGAAAGGGGAAAATTTTGCGTGCAAAATCAGGGGGAAAAGTTGGGAATTTGTTTTGGGGTTTAAATTTAAAATGGTTACGTCTTCCTCGGCGATCTCGTCCTCCTAAAATTGGATGGTTTTTGGTAAATTCAAGTGTTAGAAAGCGGAAGACGGCACTGACCACCCAGTCGGTCATTGCCGGCGCGTTGTCGAGCGTGTTGCGCCGTCCCTTTTGGTTGGCCGTGGTGATGCGTAGCGCGCGACGTATCCGCTTCCGCGCCGACGCCATTTTTGACGGGGATGAGGATTTGCCTTCCTGGAACGGCAAATCGGTTATTTTATTTTGCACAAACAAGCTTTTCGTTTTTTTTCCGAGACTTTACGGATTTTTACAACCGAAAACAACACACTCCGGAGGCCACTAAAACATCGAAAATTTTCCTTTTTCTACCTGAAAACGGCCTTTGTAACTCATTTTTTTGGCAGTTCGGAGCCCCTTTAAAGTCCGGAAATGTCTAACAACGTAATAACAAGTTTTTACTGTTTTTCCAAAATTAGCAAGTAGAAGAATTATCTAAAAAAACTTTAAAAATGTTTAAAAATGCGAAAATTGGGTTGAAAATTGGCTATTTTGGAGCTGAGTGGCATTTTTGGTATTTTTTGGATTTTTCAGAAAATTTGTGACGTTTTTACGCTTAGGAAAGTTAAAAAAACTTAAAAGCAGCTTAAAAACTTGGAAACGCGTACTCTCAAAACGCTTGGAAATTGGGCCATAAAGAAAAACGTGGTAGTTAATGTTTCACTGTTTTTTTTTGATAAGAAATGTCTAGATTGTTACAATGTATAAAAAGTTAACGTTCTAAACTCTGCTCCTAGGCAATTTAGACCAAAAATTATCCACTTTTTTTAGTACAAAGTTATTGCCTACCGTCAAGTCATCAGATTGTATCGTTTTGTCCATAATCTGTGGGTGCGGCGTTTGTATTCGGATGTTTTTCGTTTCGACCTAAATCGTTTTTCGTCCATTATGCCGATTTGGGCTGACCGCCGTCGACGTTTCGGCTTCCGCATACTCGTAAATATACGTCTGGATCTCTTGCTCGTTCGTTTGAGAACGGGGCGTTTGCGAATCATTTTCCTGAAAAAGTCTTCTAAGTACAAATTTCTGCAAGCCTCTCCAAGCAAAAGCTACAAAACACACAAATCACGCCTCAAAAAAAGACTGCGCTAATAGAGATTACTACGAGAAAATGGAACCTTGGTCTCCACGCGGGTTTCCTCCTAAATAAGTGTATGTATGGCGGGTGCTTTGGCATTACCGGGGGTGATCCGGGGAGCCTAGATCGGCATAGTAACGTAATGGAAAATTTTTCCATGAATTTTTAGTCAAATTTCGTGATGTTTGGAGTGACAATTGATTTAGAAAATGTGAAAAAGTTAGACTTTCCGATTTTGGCCGGTTTTTGGACGTTTTAATGAATGTTAATTAAAAAAGACAATCCAGTCCAGACAAGCTTATAGAAAATATTTCAAGGTTTTTAATAATAACTTTAGCTATATTTCAGGCGGAAAAGTATTTAGAAAACTTGAAAATGGTTAAAATTTTGCTTTTTTCAGAAAAAGGGGTATTTGATGATTTTTTAATAAAGCTTTGTAATTCGCATACCGATGTTCTAATTTGTGGAGTAGATGTCTCGGCCTCAGTATAGTGTCGGACGGTGGTTTGAGTTTCAACGACGCAGCCAACCACCTGATCCGTTTGTTGCTCGCGTTCCTGAACAGGTATATACAGAAAATTAATGCGGGGATACTGTAGATGGTGTTTTTTCCGTAGTTGTCCCCTCGGTTTGGGTGGCATCGTCATCGACCTCGATCTCCTCGGTTTGTTCGCTTTGATCCTCGCTGAAAATTGGGGAGGTTTTGGTGGTGTCATGTATTCAAAACGTTTTGCTATCATTTTGTTAAAATTACATGCTATCGGAGTTCAATTTATCGAAATTTTTCATTTTGTCGCAATTTTATTTTTGCGAAATTTCAATACGCGTCGAAATTTGCGACATGTTCGAGATGAAAAATCGAGGCAGAAAGGCATTGCATTTCGACCGAATGCTATTTCGAAAAATTTCGATGAAATTTCGAGAAATTTCGACAAAAACTTACGTGAGCAGGATCTCTGTTTGTGTGGTCATGGCCAACGACTTCTGTTCGGCCACCTCGAGTTGCTAAACAAGAAAAACCTGGTATTTACGAGAAAAAAGCGTCGGGGGAACGGGGTTTTTTGGGGCTTTTGGTAAAGGGACGGTAAAGCTTGCCATATACGAAAAAATTCAGCGAAAATATCTGATTTTTATAGCATTTTCTGCTTTTTTGAATTAAGGTAGTGCTTTTTATCAATTTTCTAGCTTTACCATCCCTTTCAAGCAATCGGAATTTGTCGCGGGGAAATTTTGAGAGGGTGGATTTGATAATAAAAGAAGACACAGGGTACACGCCACGCCAGGAAAACGGTTTGAAATCGAAAATTCCGGACATTTACGCTTTGCGAGCGTAGGCTCATCCGCTCCGACGCTTGCCGCTCCAGGATTGCAATCTGTTAATCGAATTTTCTGTTAAATTCGACGGAATTTCGAAGGTTTCTTAACGATTTTAGGTGGCGCCAAAGTCGAGCAAAACCACAGAAAAAAACAAGAAAATGTTGTTTCCAAAAACGTACATGTTTTTCGACCATGGCCTCCAACTCTGGCGGCATCGGAATATCCTCATCCGGCTCGCCCTTCTTCTAAATGTTTTTTAGGGCTTCGTTCCCAAGAAAAGCTCGAACCGAGTGTGTTTGCTCGGCGATTTGGAGGATTTTCGGCATGCCCGTCTCCAGGTCGACGTCTTTCAGGATGGGCGGGATCTGAAAAAGGGCGTTATGGCTTCTGAATTGCTAATAGAAGGCCGCGATTCATAGTTTCGACATTTAGGAACGTACGAGCTTTATAAATGCGGAATTTCAAAACGTCGAAACACCTAAAATACAAAATATTGAATTTCTCGAATAAAAATTTTGGATAAGAGCATTTCCAGAAAATTCAAAGGTCCGACGAAAACGGAATTTCATAATGTCAATATTTCAAAATTTCGTAATTTTATAATAGTCTTCGAATTTCGACATTTCTTTTGAACATAGCCTAGAAAAATGTCGGTAACTGAAGAAAAATCCATTTTGAGAAGTGCTTACCTCGATTCCCTTCCTCTGCGCCTCAACCTCACCTTTTCCATCGCCGTGCGTTTCATTTCTTTTCTAGAAAAAAGACAATTAGGTTTATACGTACGGTTATAGGCAGTTTAAGGTCTATAAAACAAACCCTAAAAGTGGCATCAGAAGTTTGGCGGTTTTGTTGTTGCCCCACATTCGCATCATGCCCATGCTGGCGCCCTAAACCAAGTTTAGTTTAGTTAAGTTAAATTTTAGTGTTTTAAAAGTTTAAAACTACCTTTGAAATTATGATACTATATTTTAAAAATGTTGTAAGTTTTCTAAACGTTAAAACAAGCCTTTGGATCCCCGCCGGCGGCCATCTTCTCCTGATACTCCATGATCAGCTTCATCAAGAAGGCCATGTACATCTCCTCGATGGCCACCTGGGAGTGCATTAAATCTGCAATATGACGGCAGAGCTGACCTGCACGACGTTGATGGTCATCGACACGAGGGAGAGACCGACGATCACGAACACGAAGCATAGCACCATTTTTCTAAAAAAATGGGTTGTAAAAAGTTGGTTTGAAACGAAAGGACTGGACTATTATCGGGGGGGGGGAATTGTTTTCAGACGCAGTCAAATTGCTTCTACAATATATTACTCTATTAATACTGCCTTCCCCCCGCTAACAGTCCAGTACCAAAAAACGATGAAAAAACTGCGAATTTTTTAGCAAACATACCCCCTATGTGCGACGGCGATATCGCCAAGTCCAATGGTGGAGAAGGAGATGAACATGAAGTAGCACGACTCGCCGTACGTCCAATCTTCCCACATCGGGAACAGGGCCGAGCAGAAGAAGATCCACCCGATCGTGATCCCGAGGGCCACCTAAAAGTTGACAATTTCGACGCAAAAATTGCTATATTTTTCGTAAAATAACAATGTACCTTCACGCTCATTCTCGGCATTTTCTCCTCCTCTTCAAGCAGTTCATCGAGGTCGTCTTCGCTGTAAAAAACGTCTTGAAAAGGTTCAACTGCTTGAAGTTGGGATGGGTGGATGCAAAAAATGGGGATAGGGCTATAAACTAAAATTTTGTAGACTGCTACAAAATGCTACAAACCCGGTGTCGATCGTCTCCTTGGTGAAGCTAAAAGAAAAACAGGCATTTTAGACCCATAAAAATCGCTGGTACTGGACTATTAGCGGGGGGGGTGCACTTCCCAGTGTTGTACCCCCGCTAACAGCCCAGCACCAAATCTCTCTCAAAACATACCGATCCGAGTTGGTGCTCCCCATCTCGGAATGATTCGACGTGATCGATTGGGCTTCTCCCCGTTCGGCGGCCTCGACCTCATCCACCCGAATATCCACGCGATTCTTCTTCTTTCCGGTGAATATCCGGAATATGCCGAGGTAGGCCCACGCATCGTCGACGCTCTGCAAACGGGGGTGAACTTGTTGATGTCGGGCACCTTACCTTGACGCACCCGTTGATGCCCTGGTAGAGGAACTTGCCGAGATCGGTGAGCGTGATTAGCATTAGGGGGATGCCTGGAAGAGGGGGATGAAAAGTGGAATTCGTTAAGTTACCGATGCATGAGTAGATTACGGTAAGGATACGGCCGGCGGTAGTCACGCAGTTCACGTCGCCGTAGCCTGAAAAAAATTTAGGAAAGCTATCGATTTCCGACGAAAAATTGACGATTTTTACTAAACCCTCGAATTAAAAAGTGTTTACATAGTTTTTATCTACTTTTCTTCGTTTTATTCATTTTAAATGGCTCCAGAAAAGTCGCACTCCTCCTGATGCTCAAGGCAACCGGCTCGGTTCTGGTGCGTTAGCGGGGGGGGGGGGGATAACGGTGGAGAGGGACGTTCAGTGTCCCAGATTTCTCACGTTTTCCTCATCCTTTTTCGGTATTTTTTGGTATTTTTTCGGCAGGATCGGAGCCCGGATTAAAAGCTATGCCCGAGAATTTAATTATCGATTTTTTAGAAAAAAATTTCCCACTATTTTATAATTTAAAATTGGGGGAGAAAAATCCATAAAATACCCCAACCCCACCGCTAACAAACCAGAACCAGCGGCTTATGCCGTGTTTTGGCGCCAGTAAATCATCCTCCTCCCCCTCCCCATCCCCGATCCGTCAAACGGGCTATTTGTTCACCAACTTTTCCCCATTTTTTTCGATTGGTCCCCAAAAACGATTGGGCCCTATGGTTGGGACCAAAATGTCCCAGGCCCAGGGCGTTTCAGACCGAAAAGACAACTGTCCGCCCATTCACACCAGATCAGCCGTCGCCGGGAAATTATGTGTGGCGAGGGGGGCCGGGGGCCCCCCAGCTGGGCCATTTCCGGCGATTGATGGCCATGCACGGTGGGCCCTCTGCCGGGAGTTTCTTCCCCCCAAACCGTTCTGCACGTTTCTGGGGACACGTGTTTTTGCAGAGATTTTGGTAAAAAACAGGATAGTGTATCAGCAACCGCCCGCGACACGCGACGCGTCGGGCACAATTTCCATTGCGTAATTCATCCGGTGTATTCCAGTGGCGCGCGTTGCGTGTCGCGGCCGGAAAAATTCGCGGATTTGCCTGCGACACTCGAAGCGTCTGATGTATTTTCATTGCGTAATCAAATGCGTAAATTCATCAAAAACGTACAGGCGCCCGTGTTTCGGGTCGCGGAGCAACAAATTCGGATTGATGCGCAACGGAATCCATAGTTTTTAGCCTGTCCGCACCCGCCACACGCGACGCGCCGGGCAGAATTTCCATTGCGTAATTCTTCCGGTGTATTCCAGTGGCGCGCGTTGCGTGTCGTGGCGTCCGAGGAAAGCGGAATCGATACATCTGCATACGGAATCCCGAGTGATGTTTTGCAGGCTATTGAAAAAATTCCTTCGAGTTTCCTCGACCACTGCTGCTCATTATCCCAACTTTTTAGATTTTTATGACTTTGTTCCGCTGAGCTAACGGGTCTCGAAATGAAAAGCTCGGCTTCGTTTTGAGTTTTCCGCAAAAAAACTTCATGGGCCCTTGCGTCATGTGTGGCCGGCGTTTATGACAGTTGAGAGAGGGTGGGGACAGAAGGGAAGGGGATGAACATATGACTCCTAGGGGGCTATGACATGATCCGCAAATGAAAACAAAGGAGAGAGAGCGGAGAGAGAGAGAGAGAGAGAGAGAGTGAGAGAGGGAGAGAGTGAGAGGGAGAGGGACAGAGAGCGAGAGAGAGTGAGAGAGAGAGAGAGCGAGAGGGGTAGATAGAGAATGAGACAGACGGTACGCTGCGCTACGTCACACTACGCAACGCTCCTTTGAACATAAAACGGTGGTTTTTACAAAATTTTGCTGATTGTTAATTTTTTTAGTAGTGCTTAAGCCCGATTTTACAGCCAATCGTTCTTGAAACATACCAATCGTTGTAAACAACGTTCCGGCGTAGTACATGGCCGTCGCCAGATCCCAGGAAGTCTCGTTTTTCACGGAAAAGTTGATCTGTAATCAAACCGGGTCAAAAGGGCCTGGAAAAACGCTACTTTAACGGTGAACCAATATGCATAAAGTATATAAAGTCTTACGTAAATCATACCTCTTTATGAAAATGATCGATGGCTTGCGTCAGCGACATTCGACGGGCCGGCCGATTTCGAATGGCTCGATCGGCTGAAAATCGGCTTCGGCTAGGCTTAGGCTTAGTTTTGACGTGGGCTTAGGCTTAAGCTTGAGCCTAAGCGTCAGCTTTGCTTCAGTTTCGGCTTGGCTTAGCTTCGGCTTAGCTTCTGCTCAGAGCCTTGATTTAGGCTTCGATTGAAGCTTATGCTTAAGCTTAGCTTCGACTTAAGTTTAGCTTCGGCTTGGGTCGAAGCTTAGGCATAGGCTTCAACTCAGGCTCAGACTTCGCTTTGGCGCAAGCTTAAACTTAGCCCAAAAATACACATGCCCAAAGATGACGATCGAAACGATATCGAGGAAAAAAAAAAAAAAAAAACCGGGAAAAGGGGGCTCGTTATGGGGAATCGAACCGGGCCGTCCTCATGCAATAATATGGGGGATTTTCTACTGGCTATCTCTTGCTTCTCTCATTCTCTATTCGTATTTATATGGGGGGAATCGAACCGGGGGCTCTGAACCTTTCGATGGAAGGAGCATGAGGGGCCTTCGCCGGAATTGTCTATCTGAATTCTAATAAAAAGCCGCCTTCTAAATATTAATAAAAAGAGATTTGCAAAAGCATGGCAAGCAGTGTTCGGTACTGGTCTGTTAGCAGGGGGGAGCGTTTGGAAGGTCCTACTACAAAATATAAATAATTTTAAAAGTGATTTATACAATATTAGTTTTAAAAACTCATGAAATTATTCTAAAAATTTTCGTCTTTGACTTTTTGTTCAAAAATGTAAAAAAAAAATGTGGTTTTAATTTTTTTTAAAAACTTAAAAAAAAAGTATAAGAGAACATTCTCATCGGTCATTCTAAAGGACTGATTACCTCGCAGAAGGGCGCGATCTGGAAAAGGATTTTTGCAAAAAAACGAAAAATAAAAAGGGATAGGAGAAGGATGGGTAAATTAGAGGAAATGAAAAAGGAAAATACCGTACCGACAATCTCCTCGAATCGGCGCATGAGAAGCTCTTTTTCGCGTCGATAGTGTGCGTATTCGTTGGCTATCCGCCGAGAATCGGAAGGGCCCTCCAGCCAAAGGAAGAAAATCGCGCCTGGAAATGGGTTATAAAACGGACTATGGAAATTTTTCCCTTGGTTTTTACAGTCTGAAATTGACTCTATTTCTCGCTCTTCATTTCCCTCGGACGCCTTTTCGGCTCTTTTGCGTTATCGGGGGCGGTGAGCAGGGGAAACCAGCTTTTTTTCTTGAGGATCCAATCCTTCTCAAATAAGCAAATGAAGTGTTTCCCGGCCGTTTTATTATACAAAAATACGAAACAAATAACGATTTGCCACCAAAATTTACTGGAATTTCGGCAAGATTTCTAATTTAAATTTTTCCAAGGTTGTTTGGGATGGTTTTCCTGGCTTAATTCATATTTTTGCTAGCTTTTGTTATTTTATTAGTTCTTATTCTCTTCTCTTTATTTTTATCTCATATTTCTTGCGTTTGGTATTTTATATATTTTTTCTTTTTTCAGCTTTTATTGAAGCGGTAGCTGTTTCGGTTTCAGATAGCAAGATGTCAATTTGGCAGCTGTTAGCGGGTTTTGTTTTGTTTTCTGGGGGATATATCGATCACCGATAGCTCAAACTCATTTCATGTCGTAATCGGTTATACTCACCAACAAACATGTAGATCATAATGAAAACGAGCGGGTTGAGGTATTTGATGTTGTGCCGCTTGTAGAACGCCTTCAACCGCTGCCGCCAGTCGGCCGGCGGTTTCGGGATTTCCGCGATTTTTTGTTTTCTAAAATGAGGTATGGTTTTATTAATGCTACGTACGGGATACTACACTATACGTAACAAGTCAGAAAAAGGGTTTCCTTACAATTGTTGTACAGCTCTGGATGGGTCGACGCCGGATCGGGTGCCTGTCGACTGTTTTCGACTGTTAGAGCCATCTGTCTAAAAATTCAAAAAATGTGGACAAGATATTTTGTTTTTGATATATCTCCCGCTCCCCCCTCTCACTCTCTCCGCTCTCTCCATCTTTTTCTCGCTCTCTCTCTCGCTCTCTCACTCTCTCGCTCATTCTCACGCCCTCTCCATATCGCTCGCTTTCTCCTCATCTCTCTCACTCTCTCGCTCTCTCCATATCCTCTCTCTCTCTCTCTCTCTCTCTCTCTCTCTCTCTCTCTCTCTCCTTCCAACCTAATTGAAGTAAGATTTATAAAACTCGTCGATTCCGCACCTGTACTTTTAAAAGGTCCTGTGAGCCCGTACTGCTGCGTAGCGAAGAGCCGAGACCGCCTGGCGGCCTGGCCGACGAGGTCGCGTCGCCTCGTCCGAACAGCAGCGGCATCTCGTCGAGTTACTGTAAAATTTACTATTGTCTGAAGCCTAAATATAAGTTTTAAGGCGCTTTGGCATTATGGGGGGGGGGGCTGGGCTCATCACGTCAACGGTTAAGACACCGCTACGATAAATTCTATAGGCGTTCCATAGTCAAAAATTCTTTCCCAATCCCACCAGCCAATTAGCTGATCGGTTTTGCGCTGGCTTGCCGCGTACACGGCCCGGGTTCGACCTCTGACCGTGGCAAGACGTTTTGCTTTTTCATCTACCCACCTGTCCCCCCTTACCTATCAGAAACAGAGCTTATCCCTCCCCCTTGTCGCCTCGTCAATACCCGGCCGGGCCGTTGTCTTGGTGGTTCAGTAACGGAATCGTTGTCCCGGTTCTTCGTCCTCCTTCTCCTTCTTTTCGTTGCGGGACCCCCAGGCTGGATCCGATTTCAACACGGTCAAAAACCTCTGTGCGCTTCCCGCGGCCGCGTTTCACCCAAAAGAATTCGGTGGTGTGGAGTGGCGCTAAAATGTTTTGAGGTGTATAATGGAATACAGTACATAGGATTGTAAAGTACGAAACGAAACCAATGACGGCGTGCAATCTACGGTAGCGAGGAACCAGCCAACAAAAAAAATCTCTTGATTTCGACATCGTACGAGAAGCTTTTGGTTACCTATGGCATTTTTTGGTGAATTTTGAATGGCCGCAGACCAAGAATACCGACAGCGATAATGTATGATAGACAGCCAGAATATCGACATCACGAGAATGCCGAGTATGAAAGAACCAGAGCTAAAATGCCGACAGCGAAAAGGCCAACCGTTTCAAAACCAAGTTGCCCGTCGGCAAATTAAATGTCGGTATTTTGAATGTCGGGATTTCGGGTGTCGGTATTTTCGCTGTAGGCTATTTGGCAGTCGGCATTTCGGGTGTCGGCATTTGGGATGTCGGCATTCTAAAAACTCTAGAAGCAAAAGGTAGCTCTTTTAGTGGATTTTTCAAATAGCCTTGGACGAAAAGGGCGAAACTCCGGAACGATCTACGAAACCACGAAAACTTCCGGAAACGTGACGACAGCACTATCAAGGGCAACAATCACGCGTGTGGGCCCAAATCAATGAGTGTCAGATAAAGTAGGGAGCCCTAAGCGGTGCGAGCAGCTGAGAGCATCTCCTTCGCCCCGTTGTCAATGTGGCCAACAGCAGGAGGAGGAGGCCGGAGAGCCGGGGACAACTGGCCCATCCCCTTAGGGCCCATCTCCTTAGGGCCCATGCTCCCTGCTGGATGGCTCTCAAAAAGCGGGGTGAAAAACGATTTTCCATCAGACCTAACACAATGTTTCCCCCCGGTCGAGCCCGGGGAGAGGGCCAAGCGGATCTGGGAGTTTACGAAATATCGAACGGTTATTGATATTTTTAGGATTTCAGCTATCATCATGATAACCCGAATACCGACAGACAACAAAAATACCGACATCTAAAACCAGGAAAAGCCAAAATACCGACAGCCACAATCCCGCCGATAACCAAAATACCGACACCAAAATCGTGACAAGCCAAAATGCCGACAGCAAGATTGCGACAGCCATAATCCCGACAAGCCAAAATGCCGACAACCCCGATAGGCTAAAATACCGACAGGCCAAAATCCCGACATATTCTGGACGCTAATTTGAATGTCGCGTCCTTTTAGGCAGCTATTTAGCGGGTCAATATTTTTATTGTCGTGAATTTGGCTGTCGGGATTCTGATTGTCGAGATTTTGGCGGTCCTGATATTGTTGTTAACTAGCAAAGATACCTGAGGAACTGCGAGGAAACTAGCAAATATCCATCAGGAATCCCGACCGGAAGAGACTTTAGCTACCGTAATCCATCAAAATAAAACTACCGTACACCACACTTTTAATAGGAATCATCGCTCTATTATAAATTATCCATATGCCGAAAACCCTGAAAAAATGTAATAATAGATTGGACATGGGGGACAAGTGGCTTTCAGAGGGCCCAGCGGATGGAAAGACACTTTTTTAGGCGATTTTGAAAGGGAGGGCCCTGAAGGCACAAAGATAGAGAAGGAGAGAGACCGAATGAGAGAGAGGGAGAGAGAGAACGAGAGATAGAGAGACAAAGTGATAGAGAGAGAAAGAGGGGGAGGCGAAGGTGTAATCTGTGTTGCTCAATGTCGGCGTCCCTCCATCTGCCCCTCACTCTTTCCCCTTCTGGCCCCGAATGACGAACAACCTCCCGGCTGTGACTCGATCAACGGCCAAAATATACCTGGGTTTTTTTGGCCCGTTGGAAAAGGGCCGAGATGGCACGCAGCCTTTAAAACCGCACCAAAAATGCGGTTGTAGGATTTGTCGGTTTTAGGCAGGGGTGCAAATTGTTAACCAAATTTCGTACAATGTTCTTTTTATTCGTTTTCCGCTTATTCCAACCTTTTTGCCAGGATTTGGTCACCCGGTACCAGCCTGCCGTCTTTGCGCCTATGGCCACCGTAACCCCGGGAAATCCCTGCCGTTTCCCCAGGCTTCCCGACAAGAAACTTCGAAAAATTGCGAGCCGCTTCAACTTTTCTATTTTTATTGATAGCATTTCATTTTCAAGGAATGAATTTTTTACATGCAAAATTTGGCAATATTTTGCGTAATTGCAATTTTGCTTGTTAATGTTCAACCCCCCGGAATTTACCGGCTTTTCAGCCTCAACCTCAAGCCAAAATCGTTTTAGCGGTTTGTGCCGTGTTTTTGTTTGTGCCCTTCGAAGGGGTTAATCCGGGTTTTGTGGTAAAGTCCATTTGTCCTCGCCCCTCTCAAGTGTTGATAGGCTTCCCGTGTACTCGCAGCTTTATTTCGGGGATTGTCCGGGGTTTCTGATGACCTCCTAGGTGTCGCCGTCCCCTTAGACGCGTCTCCTTCTGTGCTTGTCGTGAACGGCGTGGCGTACAGGGCAGTGGCAGTACTTTCCGTCGTCTCCAGGAGGGCCGGGCGGTCCGTAACCTCCTTGGCCTCCCGGGGAACCGGCGGCTCCTGAAAACGACGAGGGTTATTAAAGACTCCCGTTAATTATTTAACTAATCTGATCAAAATAATGGATTACGGTAGTCGAGTCAGAGTCTAGCAAGTCACTGCTATACTCTTAAATCTAAGTTAGGCATATACTAGTTTTAATCAGCTTAGGCTTAGGCTTCGCTTAGCCCTAAAATTGGCTTGGGCTTGGGTTTAGACTTATTTTATGGCTAGGCTTGGCTTAGCTTTGGCTTAGGCACTATGGACATCTTCGTTTCGGCTTAGGCTTCGCTCTAGGTTAAGCTTTAAGTTAGGCTTAGGCTTCAGCTTCGCTTTCGATTAGGCTTCGTTTTCGCTTACACTTAACTCTGGGCCTAAGCTTAGGCTTGGCTATCGGATTAGGCTCCAAACATAAGCTTACGCTTGGGCCTACCTACTTTGGCCTGCGCTTGACTTGGGCTCAGACTTAGCTCTAGTTCTAAGCTTATGGTTAGGCTTTCCGGATTGGCTCCCAACTTGCCAGGAAGTTTTTCGTTTGAGTTACGTTTTCGCGCATTAATAATACCCAAAATCTCCACCCACCATCGTGTCCGGGCTCTCCAACAGGTCCCGTCTCGCCCTGCTTTCCATGCTTTCCCGGTTCGCCGTCGAATCCGGTGAATCCGGGCTGTCCAGGGGGCCCAGGCTCTCCCGGCTCTCCAGGATCTCCAGGCTCTGAAGAGACCGTGACACACAAACCAAAACATACCTCCAAGCACTCCCTCCTCTCCTCGTGGCCCAGGTGGGCCCTCGGCTCCCTGTGGCCCATCGGGTCCATTGTCTCCGGGGCCACCGGGTGATCCAGAGGTTCCGGGCTTTCCGGTGGTGCCGGGGGATCCGGGCGGGCCGGCTCGGCCGGATTCTCCTGGGTTTCCGGGCAGGCCGGGCGGGCCGCGGGGGCCCTCGGGGCACTTTCGGCACTCCGACTTGTGGGCCAACTGCAAGCAGGTTGAGCTGTTGATGATGATCTTACCATGAAGAAGACGTTGGCAGCTGGGGCTCCAACACTTCCGGGTTCACCTTGATGTCCGGGGGTTCCATCAAGGCCGGGAGTTCGGAGGGCCGTGGCCGCCACGAGTTGTTGCCGGAGCGTTAAATGCAACTCATTTGACCCTGTTACGCGTTCTATTGAACGTCTAGAAGTTGTCGCCCTCTTTCAAGTCCCAGTTAAAAGAGGGTTAAGCTTTTCTGTTGGACGCCTTGGAGTTGACGCCACTCATTTAACCCGGTTACGCTTTTCTGTTGAACGCCTTGGAGTTGACGCTAGGCTACGGAAAAGGCGGTACAAAACTCACGGCATTCCCCATTAGCATCAAGTCCGTCCTGTGTCTGCCTCTTTGCCTTATGCGTGCTGGCCGCCGTCTTGCCCCTCGTGTCCATCAGGTCGTGCCAAATATCGGCCGACATCCGGTCGAACTCGTTCATCCCCCTGAAAATAACGAGGATTTAAGGGGATCAGCAGGTAACATTTTAAGTTTCATGCCGAGGACTTACTGGCTGAGATCCTGGCGGATGACGGAGATACGCGAGTTCATCTGGGCGAGGTTGAGCAGCGACAGAGTGACGCATGCCGTGGAGAGGGCGATGGCCGCGTACGCAGCCGCTCGACCCATTCTTTGAGCGCTAGAAATGTGGGTGTACAGAGGAGCGTAGGGGGATTAAGTCGACCCTATTCGAGGTACAGGTTTACGAGATAGCGCACTTGAAAACGCATATTTTTTGGTACTGGCTTGGTATCGGGGCGTTTTAGCCGGGAGGTACTCAACCGTTTCAAACATTTAGGTACTGTTTGTAACAGAAGACACGAAAATTTAGAGCTAAATCGCCCTCAGTTTTGGCGCTGAAAGTAAGAAACAACCCGACCGCTCCCATCCCCATCCAATTTATACCCCCCCCCGCATATAATAGGGGATAAAAAGAGCAAGAGCAGGAGAAGTAGCAGAACAAGGGTGAGGGCGAAGAACCGAAAATCGGAGTGAGACGGGCAGGGAGGGCAATCTGGCAATCGGCAAAAAGTGGCCATCGCCCAAGGGGGTGATCGCAACCGCGCAATGAACCCATTTCCCCAAAACGGGCACGCGCTCTTTGCCGCTTATGGATCATGGTCATTAGGAAATTTCGGGAGAATCGGAGCTTATGGTAATTGGTACTGTCCAGTACTGCCAAAAATACGGCTCTTGATGGGGCGTCAAGAGTATCCTGGCGGATGCGTGCTTCAGGCAAGCTTCCATTCACGCAGGCTAGCAGAGAATATTTAGAGGAAATTCGTGTTCGGATATCGTATTAAGACCGTATAACCCAAACGTAAGGACGTATCGTTGCGTACAGACAAATTCCGGACTTCTAACTTCCAAATTATCGGCTCCGTATCCAACTTGGACATAGACTAGCGGGAATGTTTCCAAACCTTAACAGTGTTACGTAGTCATGGCGTAAATGCGTAGCGAAGCGTGCTTTTCTCAAATTATTAAGATCATTTATTGCACATGTAGAAAGGACACATGTTCGGCATACTGTACAATAAGCAGAAAATAATACGACGACGAGGCTACACGATTTGTTGATGGGAGATCGAAGGGTTGGGATGCAAATTCAACGCACTAGGGCGATCTGAAAAGTGTTTTTTGGTCTCTCTCATTCTCTCTCTCTCTCGGTCTCTCTCTCGCTCTCGCTCTCTATCTTTCTATCGCTCACCGTCTTTCTCTTTCTCTTTCTCATGCTCTCCCTCGCCCGCGACCGCTATGCCTAACTATTCCTAAAACCCACCATTCCACAATTGTCTCCGCTTCACACGACCGTTGCTTGCTCAGCTTGGCTTCTCCTTCCTCTTCCACCGGTGGTAACGTCATCTCAAAGGTCAGCGACGGTTTCCGGAAAAGTTCGCGGCTTGGGACAGGCAGGAATTCTGAAACTTACCGTTTAAGAATGATTTTAAAAATAGAGTGAAATTCTATAGTCTCAAAGCTAATATGTTAAATTAATTTAAGGGACCATTAAATTAAAAAAATCCAATACCATACCACAGGTAATCAGAGCTTCCTCTTCCATTGGTGCGTCAGTTTCTACGGCCACGGACTCGTCGAAGGATACGCGTCTTGCGGTTTCGGCTGTCATTTTTGTTGGTTTTGGGGTACTGTAATGGAATTATAGTTTAAAGTTTATAGATTCAAGATGATAGGAAGATGTGGAACGCTTTTATAGGGCAGCAAAACCTCAGAAAGAGCAAGGAGGTACAATTTTTGGCCTCACAGATCCTTTAAAAACCAAATAACAACGTGGAAAGCTTAGATATATTGCAAAAGCTATATTTATGTCAATAGTACGGTAAAATCATAGATCCCAAACGAGTGTAAACAGTATGGAAAGTCGGGGGAACACGGGGCGGAGCCCATTTCAAAAAGAGTGACCGTTACCCGGGCCTTTTATGGACCTCGCGCCGGGGCGGTAATCCACTGTTTATTCTCTCTCTCTCTCACTCGCTCTCTCTCTTTCTCTCTCTCTCTCTCTCTCTCTCTCTCTCTCTCTCTCTCTCTCTCTCTCCCTCATATTCCGATTTCACCTCCCCTTCGAAAAACCCGAAAATCAAACCACCAAAATTTCTGGTATACCGTAGATGAATGGCCACCCGTTTTACCGTCGACTTTTGAAGATCAAAAAATATTTGCTGTTTTGTGTGGGGGAGGGGGTCCCCAACATCCAACGTGCAGATGGGAGGCCATTTTTCGAAGGAACTGGGGGCCGAAACATCGAGTTGCAAGAGTTTAAAGGGACGGTGACGAGTGAAATCGAGACGCGAAACCAGCGCATGACTTCGAGGTGTTCAGTGGAGCAGAGTGGAAGGGCGATGGGATGAGAGGAAAAGAGAGTAAGGGGCTAGAGAGAGAGAGAGAGATAGAGAGAGAAAGAGAGAGAGATAGATAGAGAGAGCGAAAGAGAGAGATCGAATAATGGAGATAGTGCGTGAGGGAAATGCAGAGTGATACTTGCCCTCTTTCACGAATTCCCGGCATCGTCCCCTTAAAGGCTTGACACTACCGTAATCCTTTAAAATATTCAAATGCCACCTGCGGTAACAACCCATTTCGTAATCAATTTTTTATGGTTGTTTTGACAAAATATGGCAGACCTTTTGCAGGTTATGACTCGATTTTGTACTATTCATGGGCGGTTGTAGACGATATTTGATGTGCTTTATGTTGCAATGTATTTTTAGGCTTATTTATGCATTAATAGGCTGTACTTTAGTAACAGAAATCAGCATGCCTCTGTCTCTGCCTCTCTCACTCTCTCTCTCTCTGTCTTTGTCTCTCTGACTTTCTCTCCCTTTCTCTCCCTCTTTCTCTTTCCTATAATTTGCTGTCACTATCCCTTTAGAAGTTCCGACTACACGTTGCAACTCACTACGACACCCCAAAAAAGTGCTGATTTCTGAGTGGGCCGGTCCAAATATGTGCGCGTGATTTGTGGCGCCGATTTTCGTCGCGGTGTCCCGATTCTTCCTTGGGTACGATTTTTTAAGCAAATAGATGTGGGTCAGTTTGGTATTTCGTCAGTTTCACGACGCCACGTGGTTCTACAGAGGATCTGCGGCCAGTTGTGCGATGATTCGTCCAGGAATAGCCTAGACTACAGTCTCACCTTTCGAGACCAAAAATTTATCAAAATGTTGGCCGGACGATCCTCGTGGCGCCATGGCCACGCTGCAGGCCCGGAAGCCGATTATGCAAGTTAGGGTGCAAACGTTGCCTGGTCAGCTGGTCGATCGGGAATTGCGAAAAATCGAGGTCAACCGGAGATCAAATGAATTTCCGCGGTTTTGGGCTATTTTCGGGCAGGCAATCTAGCAGAGATGCTTTGAGAAATTTTGTGTGATGGAGAAATTCAGGAGACGGAGCTCAGATTCCGAAAAACGGATGGCAAGCTAGCAGGGTATCTTAGGGAGCTCATTACTGACGGGTGGCGTCGTCTGCAGAAATCCCTTAAAAATTTAAAAATTTCAGAGGTTTCCGAATTTCGAAGAATCGAGGGCAAGCTAGCAAAAATTCTTGGCGGAATCGGGTTTTACTGCCGAAAAAGTAGCGGAGACTCATCGAGAAGCCACCATGTATGTCCCAAATTGGCCTGAAATCTGTCTATTTTTCAGAACGGCTGGCAAACGAACAGAGCTTCTTTAGGAGTCCCGGTTTTCGGACACCCGACTCGAGCCAAGGATTTCGCTTGTCTAACAGCCAAATTTTTGTAAGGTTTCGTTGTTCAATTCCCGATAAAACAACACAAAATATTGCCCTTTTTAGCGTAAATATTTGAACTTTTCCGGCCGCTTCCTTTTTACGAATAGCACTTTTAGAAAATTTTTCTTTGTTCTGGCCTTTTGCCGATGTAAAGGGCATATTATGAAGGAAGATTCGGCGCTGTTCTTAATCCCGGATGGTGGAAGAGAGATAAGGAGAGAGAAAGAGAGAGTGACACTTACAAAGGGGGGATGAGCTTAAGTGATCCGGGGTATCTTTTAAGGTTCACAGATCGCCAGGGGATTTTTTGGATTACGGTAATGGATACGGTAGGTCAGGTTTAACAGCTCCAAGCCTTTCAAAAAATCGGCACTATCACTTATCAATCGGATCCTGAATAATCTTTGCTAGTTTGCCCTGAGTCTGTTGCGAACCCCCAAAGAATCTCAGCTAGCTTGCCCGCCCTCGAAAACTGGTGGAACTCATCGCAGGAATCACAATCTGCTTGGAATTACCTAGGAAGCTCATCCCTAAGAATCTCTGCAAGCCGGCCTGGCAATTTACTAGAATTCCTCAAGAATCGCTGCTAGTCTGCCTGATATCCTGACGGAACCGGGGATACGGTAGCTCTCCAAAGATCGCTGTTTTTTCATGGGCCACCCTTGATTGCGCTGATTTTGGATCAGGGCTTGAAGTGTTTTTGAGGTGTGGCGCGTAGTGTTCAGCCTCGGAGAGAGATGGAGAGAGTGGGCGAGAGAGAGAGAGAGCGAGAGAGAAAAAAAGAGAAAAAAAGCAGACTCAACAAACCCGAAAACCGTGAGCACAGTACAGATTGCTACTAGCTAAGACGATGGGGGGAGGGTACTCAACTCGAAACAAGCGGTACGCAAAGCTTTTAGCTATTTTCAGCTCGCGGGCGTCTGCTCGTACGGTAGATTGTGATTTGGAGCGTAACGGAATTCATCGCAAAATTGTCCTGGTTTTTGTTACTGTATTGCCCAACGGAATACAGTAATCCACTGGACCACCTTTCAATTCCATTTCACTCCAATGCACTTGCAGAAGAATCCGAAAAACAAGTGAAGGATTACGATACCAAATCTTTAGTGGAAATCCTACCGTGCCGAGTAATCCAGAGTGGGAGTGAGCGCATTAATGGATACTTGGAAGTGCTCTATCAATCCTCTGGAAAATCCATTAAATGTCATAACAAATAACAACTCGGATCTTCAGGTGATGTGAAAGATATGGGAGTGTAGGCTGGCGGACGGTCATTGAGTCTTCTTAGTTGCCAAAAAAACAGTCAGAAGTTCAATCCAAAAAAATCACCGCTAGCTTGCTTTCAGAAGAACTTCCGGTTCCCCAAAGAATCTCTGCTAGAATTCCCTGTCGTCCACAAAAAGAGAATCCTGAAGAATCCCTCTGGCTTGCCTTCAACAATTTTTAGGTTCCTAAAGCGTCCCTGCTAGCCTGCCTTCAGAAAAGTGTCTCTGCTCTACAAAGAATCTCTGCTAGCGCGCCCGCGACGCGTTTGCAATTCCGAAAGGATTTCTGCTAGTTTACCGCCAAAATTCCATTTCCAAAAGTATCTATGCTAGCCTGCTTTCTGGAAAAATGGTCAGGTCTCTAAGAAACTCTGCTAGCTTGCTTGCCCCACAACGGGTTTTTGGTTCCGCAAGGATCACTGCTAGTTTGCCATCAAAAACTGCATTTCCCAAGCGATCTTTGTCAACCAGTCCTGGCGCATTGAGAAAAATGCCATACCGACTTCCCATTCCCGCTAAAGTCACCCTACCCCCAGTCTCAACCCCCACAAAAATTCCGGATCTTCCTCCGGTATCGCCAGACCTGAGGACAGATCTTTTTTGTGCGCAAAACAGTGTGCTGATCGTTGTGACAGGCTCGAAACTCGAAGAAAAAGCCGAGACCGTCTGGGGTTTTTGAGAGCCGCCGAGGATAAGATTGGCCCGCGTTCACACCTTCGACACTCCGAGTACACGGCTAAACAAATGACCCCCGTCGAGTGGGAGGTTGAGTGGTGGGGCCTTACTATTCTTAGCCGACATCAAGGGCGTGAGATTGCTTTTTGATGGCTTGTGGGAGAGGCAAGGGGGTATTTTTGGGTTTGGGTTTGGCTCGGAATCAAGCGCCAAAAATAGGTTTGGAGGTGAAAAATACGGTTTCGATCGCCTTCTATCTTTTTCTCTGTCGCTCTCACTTACTCTCTCTCTCACTCTCTCTCTCTCTCTCTCTCTCTCTCTCTCTCTATTTCTCTGTCTATCTGATTTTCTGATGTCTATTCGAGATATTTTTCGCTCTATTTCTCTCTAGATGTCTCTCTCGCTCTCTCTCGCGCGCTCTCTCTCGCTGACTCTCGCTCTCTTTGTGTCTCTCTCTCTCCAAAGCTCCCTTGAAAAAGATGTATTAATCGCGTATGTAGATTTTAAGAAAATCTGCTGTAAGCGAGAGAGAGCACGACAATACGAGGGAGGCACAACAGAGAGAGAGAGAGAGAGAGAAGAGAGAGAGAGAGAGAGCGCGAGACAGAGAGAGAGAGACGTGCGAGAGGAAGCGAGTGAGCGAGTGAAAGAGATACGAGAGAAATCTACAGAGATAAAAAGAGCAAGAGCTACAACTTCCATCAATTTCACCATCTCTAATCTGCACCCAATTTCCGGTGATCCCAACCTAAGCCCTGCCTAGCGTAATCCTAAGCCTAGGACTTTAATATCCACCCTCGCCCCCCATTCAAAATACCCCTCGAAAAGTCAGCCAATCCTAATGGATTTTCCGGGGCCCATCCCTGATGGAGGGATTTTCCGGATTAGTCCGGACCACAACGGAAAAATGATATTATTTTCCGGGGAATTCCATTGACTGGGGGGAAGCCCTTGTCGTTCCACAGCACCTTTCAAACCCTCACACCCCAAACAACACCTTTGTTTATCTGTGAAAATTTTCTTTGGTAGATTGTGGGCTCAAAAGGGCCAAAAAGAACGGACAGCCACGCTCAAAAATCAGCTAGCTGGAGGTGGTGCGTAAAAAGTATGGGAACGGAATAATTTGGGGCAGGGGGGTGATTGCCGGAAAATATTTACCCCTGACAGGGCCTGGGAATGTTGGATTTATAACGATGCGTTCGGAATCCGGGATGCGAAAAATCCGGGAATTATTGGGAACAAAATATGGTAGATTGAGACAAATATTACCGTATTTTTCGGCATTTGGCATCGGAATTTTATGAGGTTTGTGGTACCTAAGCAATAAATCGTAGGTTTTTCAAATATTGGCGATTTATTCTCACTGTCTTTCTCTCCCTCTTTCTCTCTCTCTCTCTCTCTCTCTCTCTCTATTTCTCTCTATTTATCTATATATTTCTCTATCTATCCCTCTCTTTCTCTCGCTCTCTCTCTCAGTCCCTCTCCTTCTATCTCGCTCTCTTCTATGTCTCTCTCGCTCTATCTCTCTCTCGCTCTCTCTTCCCCCCTCTCTCTCTCACTTTCGATTTAAAGCAGCTGTATAATTCCACGCTGGTTTTTTGGTTATTTGCCCCCGGGATAATCCAGCTGTAGCTGTTTTCTTCCCCTCAAAAGAACACAACAAGCTCTCCTCTTCGGGTCATCTGAAGCCAAGGAGACGACGGCTTATCAAAGCCGCGTGGGCAGCTGTAAAGCCTCGGCAAAAAACGGGTCAGAACTTGAGTGGTCGTGAACGTTCTGATGATTTTCTGACGGAAGTTCGTTCGAACTAGGCGATTTTCGTAAATTTTACGAAAACAAGCCGCGAAAAAATTGGTGTAATCGATTAGACCGTGGAATTCCCCGTTCAAAAATTATAAAGCTAAACTGGAAATATAAGGCAAATCCGCTCAGAATTCAAGTATAAAATTACCCTAATAAAATCACCGATTAAAAAAGGACTAAATAAGGATGCAAGTAAATACTGAATTTTGCATAGAATTTTATACCAAATCGTGGATCTTTTTGCCTATTGAATTCCATCGAATCAGAAGCCCCCGTGGAGAAATTGAAACAAGTCAACCGACCAGATTCTGATCGGCGAAAAAGGCAATTTTCCTGCACGACTTCAATGATGAATTGAACCCAAGTTTCTCTCTTTTTTTGTGGGCGACAGCGAGCGGCCAATTTTGCGTGAAACCTCTGATGAGCGGAGGAGTTCTTCGGAATTCTAATTGGACACGGGGTACAGAAAGAGGGCGAAAGACCGAGAGAAAGAGAGAGAGAGAGAAGAGAGAGAGAGAGAGAGAGAGCGGGAGAGAGATATCCTTTTGTTTTCAACTCCAATCTTCTAAAGAAAATCCAGATTACTGGGCGGATTACGGTGGAAAGGTCCACATTCAGGGGCGCATAATTGAGCGGACTAATTGAGGGCGGGTCCCCCATCAAAAGCGCGAGGATGCGGAAGTTGAAAAAAGCCGGCATCGCAACCTGGTGGGGGCTCTGCGTAAATTCAAAGGGGTTATCAATTAATGATATGTCGAATTATATATCTCTCTCTCACTCTCTCTCTCTCTCGACTCTCTCTCTCTATCTCACTCTCTTTCTCTCTCTCGCTCTCTCTCCCACTCGCTGTCTCCCTCTAGCTTTCAGCAGATTAGGGCACGACCCCAAAATTCCCCGACGATCTCTGCTAGTTTGCCCTTAAACTCTACTTCAGTGCTTGATTTTTGGTTTTAGTACTAAGGGTATCCTCTTTAGTGATATGCAAATTTCTATACAACTTCTCACCGGGCTTCCGCATCAGGCGGGCGGAAGACCCGGCCGGAAGAAGGTCGAGACGGGTAAGCTGGGTTTTCTTTGGCATCTCTCTCTCGCTCTGTCTCTCTATCTCTCTCTCTTTCTCAAAGTCGGACAGAGAGTAAGTGGGTGCGGGCTGTGGGCTGGCCCTGGGTCCCGCCCCCCTCGCGGGCCTCAGAATGCATATAAGGCGACCCATCCGGTGGATAGGTTCAGATCTTCAGATCCGCCCATTCGGAGCTCATGCTCAGTCTTGAGTTCTCTACTGGTCTCTGCTAGCTTGCCCATCCAATTATAGTTCATTTGAATTTTCACCTTTCCGTCTCCATACAAATTCCGTCAAAATTACTTCGATTTTTCAGCTTCTCAACTACCGTATCTACCCAAAAAACTCTACAACAATGGCCCGTCGTGCACAACGTAACAAGCGTTTCCACCGCCCGGCCACGCCGCGCTACCTGCGCACCGAGAATGGGCTCGAGCGCGTCGACGAGCGCTTCCGCCCTGACAGTCCTCCGGTGCCCCGGTTGATCAAGGTGGGTTTTAAGGCATTTGAAACCTCGTTGAATATCGTAATATTTAATATATAAAATTCACAAATCTAAATACAATATTCTATTTAAGGAGGCGCAAAAGCGCCGTGTCACCTTTGCCGACCACGACGAGGTGATTGTGGACAAGAAGCCGAGGGAGAAGAGCCCGGAAATTTTTGGTGGGTTACTGTAGCTCTCTCTCTCTCTCTCTCTCTCTCTCGTTCTCTCTATGCCTAACTCTTTAACTCAAGGCTTTCATGCTGGTCGCGAAAACATGAAGCAGTTCAAATCAAAACATCTCTTGTTCTCTAGCTTTATCTGTCCCGCCCTCTCTCCCTCGCCCTCTCTCTCTCCCTCTCTCCTTCGTTTTCTCTATCGCTTGATCTCTAAGCTGCCGCCCTGCTCGTGACGACTTGGAGCAGTTCAAATCAAAACATATTTTTTTTCTCTAGCTTTCTCTCTCTGTCTCGCTCTCTCTCTATCTCCATCAAAACTCAAGTTCATCTCCCCATTTTCAGAGCCGTTCGAGCCGCTCGCCCCTCCCCGAGCCCTCGCCACCAGCTTCTCCGTCAGCCTCGACACCCTCAGCGAGGATGAGGAATGCTAAGAAGACATCCTGGAGCTGATCAGCGTTCTGAAGACGTACAGACGCGCCCAGAATAGGCCCCACAAATCCCGTCGCGCCAATAATAACAAAATCGTCACCTCCCGCCAAATCCCTCGATTTGACGGGATTCCCACCAAATCATCCACACCCATTCCGCTGTTGAACTAATGACGCGATAGGGTGGATTGGAGCGGGGAGAGAGAGGACGAGAGAGAGGGAGAAAGACCCGGAAATTCCGCTCCAATCCACCTTCCGGCTCCCGCATAATTTCCCCCGGCAACTTCCACAGCTTTTCCGGAAACGCGGAAAAGCGAGTTGCCGTTTTTGCGTGCCGCCCAATTCTGGGAGACCACTCTCGATTTCCCAGCTCGTCAATTGTACAGTTTCGTTCATTTTCAAAAATCCAAATCAACCCCCACTATCCGTTGCCTCTCATTGCTACGTGTATGCTAATACGGGTCGCATTTTTTCTATATTATTATTATTATTGTATTTTCCCGGGAATTTGCAAGAAATGGAATAAACCAATTTGAAAGGTGCGTTGTTAAATATTATACAATTACACAAGATATTAAAACATTGTTAGATTGGTAGAACGGCAAGATCTCTCTCTCTCTCTCGCTCTCTCTCTCGCTCTCTCTCTCTCGCTCTCTCTCTCTCGCTCTTTCTCCCAAACTTTCTGTGTCTTTCTCGCTCCCCCACTATTCTCCTGTTCCTATTAAGGGCTTCAAGGCACCGGCAAGTCAGAAGGTCGGCTCACTCTCGAAACTAGTTCTCTCTCCCTCTCTCTCCCTCGCTCTCTCTCTCTCTCTCGCTCTTTCTCCCACATTTTCTCGGTGTCTTTCTCATTCCCTCATTATTCTCGTATTCGTGTAAAGGCTTAAAGGTGCCGGCAAGCCAGAAGGTTGGCTCACTTTCGATTCTAGTTCTCTCTCTCGCTCTCTCTCTCTCTCTATTTCCACCTGTAATATAAGATCCCATATTTTCATCAAACGATCATGGTTTGATCTCGGCTTGTGGCCTTGACTTCCGCTTCAAAGGATTCCCCAAAAAAAAACCGGCAAAAAATCACCTTTCCGCGAATAGCCACGGGGAGGATTAGCGGATGTGGGCATTCAAAAGGCCAAAATCCTGGGGTTAATCCCTTTTCTAATTGCTACTTGTTTTCAATTCATTTTCTATCATATTCCTTTGTAGTCCGGGTCGGGGAGATCAGTTTTTGAGTTGTCTCCGATGTTCCCAGACCGTTTTTAGGAACTTGTCGTATGCGTTCTCATGATTACGCATGCACAAATTTCTTCTGAGCATCCTGAATTGACATATATTGGATTTTTGAATTCTGGAGGCATTAGAATTTCGAGAAAATCCCGCAATCAAAATTTTACACAGGGTCTTCAGAAATGAAAGAACGTGGTTTGCACTGAACTCTCTGGCGAACGGAAACGAATCGGACCATGGTTAACTTGCCAGAATGCTTAAATATGCTGGGTATACATACACATTTTCTTTTATGATTTTCACGACGACTCGTTAAGAATTTTTGAACATTCTTGATAAGTCGAAAACTGCGCAGAGAAAAATCATGGAATTTTTGAAGAGTTCGGGGGACATGAAGGGGTATCAAAATGAAGCACTCGGAGTCCGCTATCAAGGCCGTCAATCGGAGCGTTCGGAAAATCCGGTGTTTTCCAGAAGGGGCAATTCCCGGTTTACCACAGAAAGCACGTTGCCGCCATAAGCATGATCTCAGATCTCAGCATGATTTTGCAATTAATTTGCAGAGCCCGACTTCAAGTTTATTCTGGTTTTCTGGCCGATTCCTCTCATTTGACTGCCCCTATGTGAGTGGGTTGCAGAAAGCGGGGGCGAGTAGATCCTGATGAATCCAGCATAGGAAATGAGCAAAGACAATTGGAGGCATGGCTTTTCCCCCCACTTTGTGATCGTTGGAAAAAGCCGCGTTCCCATGGCCCTCCTAAAAAAGGGGAAGGAACTTCGGATGGATGACTTTTACCTAGGGAGCGCACTGATGGAGGTGGCAGGGAAGTTTGAAAAGGTCAACTGGGCTCGAAAGTTGTGGAATAATGGTGAGTCAGAGGTTTGAAAAAGGAGTGCTTAAATTCGACTCACTTCAGAAGCCGGAAGCAGGAAATCAGTACAAAATATTCGGGACATCTGCTTTGTGAGTCTATCCTTAAAAAACCAATCTGGACACAAAATAAAAACCATAGTTTTGAAATAAATTGATTTCTGAAATCCAAGCCCCGTTTTAAAATTATGAAAAAGCATAAAGGTAAAATTGAAAGAGCTTTCTCATGACTAGGTCTCGAATATTTAGCGCTCTCTCACGCCCGCTCTCACGCCCGCGGTATCTCACTCACCTCTCTCCCTCTCTCTCTCTCTCTCTCTCTCTCTCTCTCTCTCTCTCTCTCTCTCGCTTACCTTGGCTTAATTATCATTAAAGCCAAAAACTCGGCGTAAGTTGGTGTTTTAAGTATCTGTTGATACCTAATAGAACAAGGGATCGACCGACGACTCCGCAGTCCCTTTAAAGTGCCGGCGGGGACCGAGCATCGCTCTTTTTAGTTGAGGCGGCAGATGAAAGGCCCGATGGGGCATGTATTCAGTATTCCCGCGTACAGTCATCGGCCACAGCCCTCTCCGCTCACCCACAGCAGCCCCCACTCCACTAATGGCCTTCTTACAGTAGCGTACAAATATTTTTTAGGGTTTAAAGGTACGGGTAGGCCTGAAGATTTAGCCCCTTTCTCTCTCTCTCTCACTAAGGGTACCAGGAAGCGCGTGAATCAACCCGCTGGGTCTAGACAGCTACGCGACGCGCCAAAGTAAAGGTCGATTTTCACGCTTCCCGGACCTTTAACTTCCGAACGGCTGTCAACAGTTTATCAGCGTAGCCGCCCGTTTTATGGCCACGGGTGCCGCGCGGTTTGCATATAATTGGTGGCGGGACGCGGAATGGGTGCCCGGTGCCAATGTTTGTATTTGTTCTGAGCATCTCTCTCTCTCTCTCTCTCTCTCTCTTTCTCTCACCCTCCCCATATCAGTTTCCCGGATGGAATGTTGTGCCCCACCATTTCTGGAATGGAAGCATATGGAATACAACCCCCGGCTGGGGTTTACAAGCATCCGCATTTACACTGCCCTGGTGTGTAGTGAATTTTAATTTCTTAGTTTGAAGTGTTGGACCAGCTACCGTATACTTTATTAAAGCTCTGTGTTATTAAATAACTCTAAAAAGGTTTTCTTCTTAATAGCCTCTCTTTCTCTCTGGCTTTCTCTCTCTCGCTATCTCTCTCGCTCTTTCTCGCTCTCTCTCTCTCTCTTTCTCTCTCTCCCTCTCTGTCTCTCACTTTTACTCTCTCTAATTGATTCAGTTTTTGCCTTTTTTGCTTCTTATTTTCCATCTTTTCGTTAGTGTTAAAGGACGAGAGAAGTCAAAAAGAGGCTTGTTCTCCCTAGCTATCTCCCCCCTATCTCTCGTTCTCTCTCCCTCACTCTCTTTCTCTCGCTCTGCCAGCTATTCCATAACAAAATCCATCCCTGAATTAGCGCGAAAATTCCGCTCCACTACTCCGTACACCCACGCAAGTGAGATGAAAGGAGCTCATCGTCGATTCCATCAAAAAGCGCCCCCAGGGTGCTCGTTTTTGATGCTCTCCACTTCCGAGAGTCATACTTTGGCCTTTGATTAGTGCATTAGATAATTTCGACATTTCTAGGCGCTTGTTCACTAAAAAATTACATAATTTGCATGCCAGTTTCCTGGCTGTTTCGTTATTGTTTGTTTTGGACAAGGAAAAAGGAGCTGAAATTTGAGACTCAGCGAATTTCCGGCCGCAAGCACGCACAAAAGCTGTGAAAATCTTTTGCAGGTCCACCGTCATTTAGAGTGTCGTGTAGCTTCTTGAATTTCGAAATTATTTTTTCACTCGCTGTCTTTCTCGCTCTCTCTCTCTCTCTCTCTCTCTTTCTCTCTCTCTCTCTCTCTATCTCTTTCTCTCTCTCTCTCGCTTTCTCTCTCTCTACTCTCAAGCGCGGAATTCCTAAGCCATCCCTGCTAGCATGCCCCAATTCTATTACGTGTCAATACGCGTTACACACCACCCGAGAAATGGCAAAACTTTTGTATGCAAAAGATGGACGATAAAGGGGGAGGGATGAATGGGGCGACTCATGGCGGCTGCGCACAAAAAGCTGCCCCGATACCGTATTCGTCATCGGGGACTTTAGTTTGACCCGAGAGAGACAAAGAGAGAGAGAGAGAGAGAGAGAGAGAGAGAAGAGGGGAGAGAGTGAGAACGAGAGAAAGAAAGAAAAAGAAGAAGAGGGAGAGAGTCAGACAGAGAGCGGCGAGATTTCGAGCGAGAGAGCGAAAGCAACTGAGAGAGAGCGCGCGAGAGCGAGTGTGAGATAGAGAGATAGAGAGAGCGGAGAGCGAATGCGTGAGAGAGAGCGAGAGAGAGCGAGAGAACGAGAGTGTCCGCGACATAGTTGTAGTAAAACGCCGGGCAAGCTAGCAGAGATATTTTGTGGAATTCTCATTTTGGAGGCGAACTAGCACGGGTAATTGGAGATTTTTTGAGAAACATTAAGCCTAAAATAATTAGCTTGACTAGCACAGATCCCTCTGGAACACTCGGTTTCCTTACTTTCCATTTCCATCCATCATAACACTTGTCAACTGCAGGCCCCAATAAATGTTGAGCGCTATTATTAGCGGGTCAAGTGTCAAGAGGGAATGTATTGACAGGGTATTGGCCCTCGGGGTATATTAACTACCGCATATCCCCCGGTCATCATCACAGAACCCACAATTCCGGTCACCCGCTGACATCTTTGGGAAGACAAAGTGACAACGCTAGCCGGGAGGGTGTGAAGATGGGCCCTGGGGGGCAATGAGTACGAGCGTTCTTTCGGTTTTCTGTTCCTTACACCGTAGTAAACCGCCTAAAATTTTGCCAGGCCTGGCCAGTGATTACAATCTACAAACTATCCATTTTTCAGACCGTTAGGCGCATGTAGCTTAAAGTTATTGCCGGAAAACGGATTTTGGTTTGTGTCAAGCTATGGACGGATTGCATGTTTCTAGATGACCGTACGTCCTGCGTATCTTATTGTACTGTATCGACCTTGCCAAAGTACATCCCACTGTAGCCTCGAGTTGCCTTACCTAAAGCATTGCATGTCAATAGTGTCCCCTCGTATTCCTCAGTTATTCTCAGCCCAACGATAAGCCAACGCGCGCAAAATCAAATTCGAGCACCCATTCAGCCATTTGAACCCCTCGGAATCCCATGCCCATTCAGCTGGACGGCTTTTTGCCATCCCCTTTCGACCTTGGGTAAGAGGGGGAGGAGGGGAGCCGGAGGTAACCCGGTTATCAAAAGCTTTGATACTGGACGGGGATCTGACATCCCGGGCTTCCGCTAGCGCTAGGACGCCGGGAGAGGGAAGAGAGAGAGAGAGAGAGAGAGAGAGAGATGGATGGTGAGGGAGAAAGAGAGAAACGAACATTTCGTTTGAAATGATTTCTTGACAAGCTAGCAGAGATCCTTCGGCGATTTTGTGACGATTTTGACATATTTTTTAAAGACTACCTTCCCCAAAAACCGCGTTTTTCCTACTTTTTAAGCTGTTGAAAGTTCGGACAGAATCTCACTCTTACTCGCTCTCTCTCTCTCGCTCTCTCGCTCCCTCTCACTCTCTCGCTCTCTCTCGCTCTCTCCATACTTTGTCAATTTCCCCCGGGGGACACCTGAAATGGCGCGACCTCCCCGTGGTTTTGAAGGTCGAAATGGACACCTCCCCTGATTTATTTGGTGCTCCGCCCAAAAAAAGCGACCGCCATCCCGAGACTCGATCGGCTGTTTTTACGAAGACACCCACTGATAGAGACCCGCAAAAAAAATCGGGATGGCCTGGGAGGGAAATTGTAAAATGGCATCTGGTGGGGGAGAAGGTCATTTTAAAGGGAGTACGAAGGCAAAGGTTATAGATTGTCAGAAAGTAGTTTAATTTAAGCTTTTCAAGGGACCTAGAAAGAAAAGGCTACGGAATTTAGACCAACTAAGATTTTAAGGAACTGAAAAAAGGACATATGGATTTTTTTCGAAGCCTGGTTGAATTTTCGTTTTAAAGAGACTGGCAATGAATCGCTGGATTTTAGCATTTTTTTCTTCCGTCTAGCCCGCCAAAAATTGATTAACACCGGAAAGCACCAAGCTGAAAGGCTGGGAAATACCGACCTGGCACACCCCCCCCTCCCCGCCGGCCGGGGTCTCCCACCATTTCGCCTTGGCTCGTAAAATTCGGCGCGCTCCGTAGGGCTTTGGACCCGGGCGAATCGTCGCGGGACCACCATTAATGGACCCTAGCGGGTTACCGTAATCGCGGAAGAAAATTTAGCTATCTTAGGCATTACTACAACTTTTCCCGAAAAGATATCAGAAAACACCAAAATTGGCCAATTTTTTACCAAAATTTCGACTTTCCGAACATTTTAAACGTTTTTAGATTTTCCGGTAAAAATAGACTTATTTTTTATTAAAAACACTAATAAAATATTTCCTAGAACTTTCTAGACTTAAACAAAAAATTCGCCCCCCCCCCGATAATGGAAAAGAACCGGATTTTATCCTGTTGAGTGAGCCATTTCAAACAAAATCTTGGCCTATTAATTTTCAAAAACAACATCAATTTCGCCTTTTGCGTTTCGAATTCCGTTCCACGTAATTCCGTTCCACAAATCCGCGTAATTTATTTTGCTTTTGTCTTTTTTGGGTTCAGCAGCCAAAAGCGCGACTAATCCCACGGGTTTCGTCCAGCCTAAGGGCCCAATTTTTCCGGCTTCTTCCACCCCTCATTTCTTCTTCCCTTTCTAGCTAGGCACCCCCTTTTTCCGGCTCGCTCCGGCTGCAGCACAAAAACCCTCGCTTAAAGGCCTATAATTTGATTCGCGTGTCATAAATCGGGGTGGGCCTCCTGGGCGACGGGAATCCCATTTTAGGGACCGGGGGACCCGCGGGCCCCCGGTTCGATTCTTTTGGTCTTTACGGGCCTTCTTTTCTATGGGCAATCTAGACGGGCAGGAGCCGGAGGTGGAAAACTACGCCCGGATGCTAATGACGATACGGAAAAATTTTTGTACGCTGGGAATCCTTATCTTTCGTTGTGTCTCTCGAGCTGTTTTTGCAATTTTGATTTTTACCTATTCTTTTAATTTTCCTCTACTTCTCTATCTATCGTGCTCACTCACTGCCTCTCTTTCTCTCTCCCTCTCTCTCTTGCTCTTTCTGTATGTTCATCTACCTCCTTTTTTATCTATTTCCCTTCTCTTTCTAGTTTTCTCTGTCTGTCTCTGTCTTTCTCTTTCTCTCTTTCTCTCTCTCCTCTCTCTCTCTCTCTCTCTCTCTTTTCTCTCTCTCACTAACCTGGAAGCCCTCCATTTTTGTCTGTTGGCCCCACCAAAATTGGTGAAATCTGCATAATGAGTGTGTGGAGACCCAACCCCTCTACCCCAAACAATGGCCACTGCAAAAACTCGCAGCTGTGGCCCATCTCCTCCCTCTCTCTCCCATCTAGTGGCCCACATGTCTGCGGTTGATGCGCTAATTTGTGCCCTAATTTTTGAAGGTTCCTGTCTAGGATGACCCCTTCGCTTTAAATATTCTTTAGGAGGTTCTTTTGTGGTTTGTTATCAGTATCAATGCGTAATTTCACCGCCTTGTGAATTCGGTTAATTTCCGCGGGAGTACGCGCCCTCGGGTTACTAAAGTATCACGGGGTTTTGGAGAGGGAGAGAGAGAAGAAGAAAAGAGTAGAGCTCAAAGGAGGTACAATTCACCACCGCGTGCTGTAAAGAGTACATGCCCGGAATTTTTTCCTATTCCCCAAATAACCCTCCAATAACAGGCGCTTACGGTAGAAAAAAGCTGTCTCCGCCCGGCGCGTGCCCACCGCGCAGCCACCCCCAAAAGGGTTCCAGCGCGCGAGGTCCAGCCAAAAAAGTTGATGCAGCTGGGCGAGTAGCTTTTTTCTACAGTACTACCCGACCAGGATTTGTTTCTCGGTAAGCTAAATATTTTGGGGTTTGCATTTTAGCTTTTCGGAACTCTCTCTCTGTCGGTATTTCGGCTGTCAGCCTTTTAGTCTTTGGCATCTTTGTCGGCATTTTAGCTGGATAGCCTGAATAAAACAGTCATCGATCTGCGATCAGGCATATGATCGGATTCTCCAATTTTCAACAAAATCGGTTGTCTGAAAAGTTCAAAAACATTTTGACATTTAGAATTTCGAAAACCGGGCCCGAGAGATTCGCTACGCTCCATTCCGCCCTTCCGTTGTCGGTACTCGAGCGTACAGCTCAGGTCGCGTCGTGTTTTTGCCGCCATCACATTCGCCCTCCGCGTGCGGGCGTCGTTTCTTCGAGGTTTTGTGAAAAATGGGGAACACATGGGGGGGGCAGAGGTAGAAACCCGAAAATTTAAGAAATCCCGATTCTAAAATCCAGCAGCTCTTTTTCGCCCATTTTTGGAAAATATTTTAATCCGCAGGGAGAGGGGGCCAGCCGGGGGCTAATCCCGGATTCCGGGCCCCCCATTTCTTGGCCGCTCGTGGGAACATTTTGGGCAGAGAAAAAATTGTTATTCTCGTCGCGGGGCTCCGCGCTAATTTTTTGGGGAAAACGGGATTGTAGGCTTCGAAACCGAGAGCCAAAATGTGCCCTCGCAGCCTCAATCGCTGAATTCCGAAGTGATCTCGGTGAGCTTGCGCTAAATTCCCAAATAATTTCTGCTAGCCTGCCCTGAAATCAATTTGTTGTATAATTAAGCGCTTAAAACTCCAGAAATCTGATCCATTAACGACAAAAATACCCGTTAAAAACGGTTTTTAATAATTTTTGATTCGATCGTCGTTGTTTCAATGAGTTTTTAACAGATTCAAAGGGCCTTTTAGCTTCAATATACTTTAATTAAGTTTAATAAGGCTTAATTCCCTTTCTATACCCCCAACCGCCAAGAAAAAGGGGCGGAGCCTCGCGTAGTCCCGGGGCCCGCCCCCGGCTGGATTAGCCCGCCCGCTCGCCCGGCCTAGAAGGGGATACCTAGAGAGTGGCCAATTTCGGGGTCATAAGAGTAGATTTATATTATCTTTATCTTTTTGATACTTTTATATAGCGTTTTCTATATGAGTTTTGATGTTTTAGTGGCTAGATAAACTCATTAAGTTGCCCGAATTTTAAAATGATTTTTTCCGCCTTTAGAAGCTAGATGTTGATTATAGATGATTTTCTTTGCTTTTTTGTTTTTAAATACGAGTTAAACTATATTAAACGTTTAAATTTCAGCGCGATGATCCTGCGGCCCAGCGAAATTTTTGCGTTTTTCTCACTCCTGCAGTTTTCCTTGGGGAAACGCCTACCAGATATCAAATGGGACGTCGCCAATCCAATGTGAGTGTTTTTATGGTGTTTTTGCAGAGTTTTTCAAGGTATTAAATGCATTTTAAAGTTATCAAAATAAGGAAAAAGTTTAATTTCATTTAGAAATCAGCTTTTTCGCGATTTTGACATTTTCTGGCACAGTCGTCTTGACATTGACATCTCGTCTCTTTTTTATTTTTCAGAATTCTGGCCAATTTTTCGTAATTTTTATATGATTTTTAAGCTACTTTCAACCATTTAAATTAACGTATACTCGAAAAATCATGAAAAAAGTCGATCTGGATTTTTTGGGGCTATTTTGCACTTTTTGAGTTTTATAGATCTCCTTTTCCCCTTTTCCCGTTTATTTCTACGTTTCGTTTTCCGTCTATAGTACACCAATGGAAACTTGTACATCTTACAAGGGAAGGTTGTTTGGGTCAGGTGTCAAATCTTTCTGAAAATTGGCCAGTGGATGAAAATTGAAAACGGAACAAGGTGCGCTAAGTCGTTTTCTGCACAATACCCCTAATTAAAAAGTTATAAGCATTTTAAGTTTGTGGTCTGAAAAATGAGTTCTGCGCAGGCTTTTGCACCAATACCGCACCGTTTCCACATTTTCTTCATGCGTGATTTCTTGACCCTCTCTCGTCTCCACTCCCCACGTCTCTTCTAGCGCAATCGGTAGTGCGCTTGCCCCTAATCTTTTGAAAATTTTTGGCAAAAGTTCGAGACTAAAACTTTTCTATCTTTTTGCTTTTTGCTTCTTGCTCTTGCAAATTAGGGTTAGTTGGCGTAAAATCCAAAAAGCAAAAAGTTGGACGCATCAAAGACTTGAACTCGATTACAAAAATTTAAAAAGTTTTGCACTCTACGGCACTACCTACTGCGCCAAACAGCTTGCCAGTCCGGGCGACGCAAGGGCTTGAAAGGGGACAGGCCACATTGAGGACCAGGTCAGAATTGTCGGGTCGTTTCATGCTTTTTTTATGTAACTTCAGAGGCCTATATCTTTTTTAATTTGGGTATTGTGCAAAAATGAGATTAAAAACTCCACTTTATTTTTGATTTTCTATCCACTGGCAAAGTTTCAAGTCGATTTGACACCTGACCCAAACAACCTTCCCTTGTTAGCTCTTTTTGGCCCTCTCACTTTGGACCCCTCCTGGCAACAGAGCTGCGCGCGCGACTCGTTAGGGCCCTTCCGGTGGTGTCTTTTTCCCCCGCAAAGATCCGATTCCCCGGCTCGAGAACCGAGTACTTTCACTACTCCTTGACGTTTACGCGGTGTTTCGAGGTGTAAATCGTAGTCCAGCGTAGCGGCTAGTGAATCTACACGCGTTTTTTACACCCTACGCGCGCCGTAAAATGTGCGGCGAGCCAGCTGGAGAAACTTTCCGGAATCTGGCCAGCTGGGCGGCCGAGCAGGGGTTTTTGGGGAATTTTTGGTGGCTGAAATAAAAAAGATAGATCCGAATTTTCATAAAAAATCAAATAACATTTTGCGGAAGCTAGCAGAGATCATTTGCGGAATCTGCAGGGCCAGATAATCTAGCAGAAACCACTTGTGTATTTGTAAAAGCGGATAATGGCTATGGGCAGGCTAGCAGGGATCATGTGAGGAATTTCCACGCTTTAGAAAATATTCTATTTACCGCTCTACCCATCACATTTGAATACCCATCAAATGAGGGGTGCCGTTTAGCAGAAATAGGTGCGCAATTAGGAGCTACCTGGAGCTAGTGGCGGCTCGCTACCATAAATGGGCAATTTTTGGGATTATCCGCAGGGTGCGGCCTGGGCCTCTTTTTAAAGGGACGCAGAAGCCGACAGCCAGCTGTGAGGGGTGGTCTCTCTGTCACTTTCTCTCTCTCTCTCTGTCTCTCTCTCTCTCTGTCTCTCTCTCTCTCTCTCTCCCGTTATATGTACCCATCAGATCATCGGGTCTAGCCGAAGGGGGACCGACTGGTAGCCACCGACAGATTTTTGGTATTTACTCGCCTAATTAATCCGGTGTGGCGTGTGTTATCCGATGCGGGCGTCCTCTGTGATACTGCCGATATTAATAGCAAATAAAGGTTGAGGCAGGCGAGCAGGGATTTTTAGGGAAGTCGACGCCGGAGCAAACTAGCAGAGGTTCTTAGAGAATTAGATGACTGGGCAATCTGACAGAAATTCTTTGAGAATACAGCACGGGCAATCTAGCTGAGTTTCTCGGAGAAATTTTTTGCTCGGCATGGTAGCACAGATTCTTTGAGCGGAAGCGGCCCAGGCAAGCTAGCATAGGTCCTTTGAGAAGTCGATGACAGGGCAATCTAGCTGGGCTTCTTTGGGAAATAAATTCCACTTTTCGGCCCGAAAATTAGCATAAAACATCAAGCGAAACCAGGGGAAATCTGGCACAGAACTTTGAGGAATCATCGCTAAGGGAAGCTAGCAGAGGTTCTTTAGGTAAAGCTGGCTTCACCCGACAACAAAATACAGCCCTCGCATAAATCGCACTCGAGCTGAATATGGGCTTGGGATGAGCTGATGATCCTCTTCAGCTGGAGCCCTTGCTCCTTCTCTCTCTCTCTCTCTATCGCTCTCGCGCTCTCTCTCTCTCTCTCTCTCCCCTCATCGGATCATGGATTGGATATCAGCATAATCTGTGCTCTATACATCTGCTCACCCCCGGCCACAATATGCCGCAGGCTATCCGATCCCCCAGCAAGGGGCAAAAATGGCACCCCTCTGGTTTCTGATGGGACAATATCCCACATGGCATTCGGACAAAAGAGGCAAATCTCACACCTCTAGACGAGACAATGTACACGGCACTCCTTTTGACGGATTATTGACGAGTGGACGGCGAATTATTTGGGTGGGAATTGGTGGTAAATCGGCATATTTTTCTGGTTCGAGAGTTGGGTAGGCTAGCAGAGATCAGTTAGGATTGGGGGCAACCTTGCAGAAACCATTTTTTAGAAATGGAGGGCAAACTAGCCGAGATCATTTAGAAATCAGGGGAAATCAGCAGGTGACATTTTGGATGGAAGGCAGACTAGCAGACACCATTTAGGAATTGACGACAGATAACGGAGAATTTTGCGTGCTTTTTTCTTCTTTTCATCGAGCTAACAGCCAAATCTCTGAAATTTTTGGGGGTAAAGCACCGGAAAAATTCTCTAGTGGTCCCTGCTACCCTGCCCTTTTAGCACGCAACTAGCAAAGATCATTTCGGAAATCTTCGGTTTTTAAGAAATCCATAACTGCAGAAAAAGCTAAGCAATCCCAAACGATCTCTGCTCGCTTACCCTGCCAAACCTTACGAATACTGTACACCGGAAGCGGCAAATCTGCAAACCTCTTAAATTTCCACAACACTCCGCCTTGACACACCGCGGATCTCCAAGTGTTTCCCCTCACTTTGTGGTGCCGGGATTTCCGGTGGTAGGGCGGTGGATATCTGGAGTTCTCTCTATCTCTACGCTCTCTCGCTCCCCAATTCCGGATAAGGACAGTTGACGGAAGGGGGTAGAAGGGGGCAACACCCACCTGTCCGGGTCAATTGGCCGTGAGTGCCGCCAAAGGGCCACCAAATGGCCATTGTCCCGAAAGAGGAGGGGAGGCACATCCTCGCGCATCCACCAATATTTTGGTGAGGATTTTAAAGGGGCTTGGAAGTCTGGAAAATGATGATTTCTCTCTCACTCTCTCTCTCTCTTTCTCCTTATCTCTCACCTTCGATCTTTCTCCCTCTCTATCCCTTTCCATCTTTCCCGCTTCTCTCGCTCGCTCGCTCTCTCTTTCTCTCTCTCTCTCTCTCTCTCGCTCTCTCCCTCTACTCTCTACTCTCGTTCCCTTGCTGACTCTAGCACCCATTTTTTGCTCGCGCGATTTCTTGCTCCCTCTCGCTCTCCTTTTTTTCTCTGTTCTCCGCTGCTTTTCCTTCACTCTATGCCACTTGTCGTCGCGTAGTGTGTGTGGAGCTTGTCCAGGGCCGTGGGCTGTAAATTGTCGGGGGTTGGAAACATGTGTCCTTCCTTCCTTTACACATACAGGCAGAGAGAGAGAGAGAGAGAGAGAGCAGAGCGATTCGGGTGATGAGTGATGGGGAGCTTCACCTCGTGCTCCTTGTCCCCTTCAACCCCTTCATTGTCCGGACAAGCCATGATCCATGCTGAAAACAGACCATTTCGGCTTGTCAAGGAATAACAACTGGGGGGTGGGGTCCAATTTCTCGGCCTCAAGTCGACAGGTTGACAAGTGGCCCCTTCAAGGGAAGGGCAGGCATCAATTTACAGGGGATGTAATGGGGATCATTTTGTAATGGTTAACGGGGGAGCATGAGAAAAGCTTGTGCTACATTTCTGATTGCGGTGAGAAAAGAGGGAGGGCGAGAGAGTTAGATCGAGAGAGAGAAGTAGCTATGGTTTTCTAACTTCGCAGCTCCTTGAAAACCAGTTAAATACCGCAAACAATGGAGAGGGGAGCGAGAGAGAGTGAGAGAGAGAGAGAACCAGTGAGAAAGCGAGAGTGAGACGCTGTGCCATGATCGATTTAGTCCACTTTAAATCAAAATTTTGTTATTTATTTTCCACTCTTCCAATGGACTACGGTAACAGATCCACCCTCATTAAACGGCACCCATGTATCCGGCCCATCCCTGGAAGCCAGGTGGGGATAACGAGGCGATAAGGTCCCCTTCATACCTCCGGATTCCTCCACCTACCTCCCACCAATCCCAAATCGTCTATGCTAATTGTCAGGGGTAGAAGGGCTCGATTAGGGCCCCCCACCCTCACCGGGCTTCGCGCTCAATTATCGGCTTGGCTTGGTGCGCTCCGGGGGACACTTTAAGGGTTTCAGGGCCCTCGGTTCGAAACCCTAGAGTAATTTGTTGTGTGGTGGAATGAGGTTGTTGAAGGGGAAATCAAATATCTTCGAGCTCGGTATTTCATTTTCTCGGCCTTCCGGTTACTTTGAAGCCCTTCTAAAGCCCAATAACCCCACGAATTGTTTACCCATATGCGCGAAAGGCCACCTCCCCAACTGGTGGTCCCAAAAATTAGCATATAATATGGCCATCACCCCGGTTCTCGACCGACGGATTAATGGCGGCCACGTGTTGGTCAGATTTGTGGGAGAGAGAGAGAGAGCGAGAGAGAGAGAGAGAGAGATAAACTGGTCCAGATGGGCCCTCTGGGTGCTATGGGCAATGGGGAAAGGCAAAATAAGAAGCACTTGGTGACAGTTAATTCCCAAAGGAACGCTGCTAGATTTCCACCGATTCTCTCTCTCGCCCTCTCTCTCGCTCTCTCGCTCTCTATTTCCCTCTCTTTATCTCTCCCTATCATCTTTATCAACCCAAAAACTACACAATACAACCCTTTACATACCCCATACCTAGATCCCCACTCGATTACCAGGCATCCACTCCTGTATGGCAGTGTTATTGTAAAGGTGTCCCCCGTCTTGTCTGGACCCTATCCAATGGTCATAAATTGACGAGAGAGAGAGGGAGAGAAAGAGAGAGCGAGCGATTATGCGAGCGCGGGGTCACCCCAGGAAGCCACCTCAATCCTCCACATATTGCGCCATTGGGAAAGGTCGGGGCTGTAAGATGATCTGCCAACAGCGCCCCCACAGAACGACGATCAGCTCTAGACGCCTAATTACGGGTTTTTGGGAGTTAGAAGGGACTTTAAAGGAGGCGGGGAAGTAGGGGAGTGGAGAGAAGACTTGGTGATCTGCTAAAAAATGGTTTAATCGGTGGACGATCTTTACTGCAGTTCTTGCTCTGTCTCTCTCTCTCTCTCTCTCTCTATCTTTCTCCCTCTCGCCCTCTCTCCACAAAGCTCCAAAATTAGGGCCCAAATCCGCAACCCTCGACCACCACTTCAGGTGACACCCCCGTGAGGTCGAGTACGAGGGATAAGCCGCCAGGAATTTTTTGGCATCTCATTTGCATATTTGAGGACCCAGCAGGCTAGCAGGCCTTAAATTGCCCTGATAATTGCAAGAATAGCAAAGACCATTAGGGATGTTAATTCTACGGTGGCCGGATTAAGCATGACGTTGAAAAATCGACGCTTTAGGGTACCTTTAAAATCGTCGTCTGCTAATTTGCATAAATCTAGCCACAAATTGGGTCACCGCTTGACTTGCCAGCAGAGAATTTTTGCGAATTTGCTAGAATCGAGAAGCTCTCGGAGAAAATATTGTTAGCCCTTTCATTAATTTGCATAAATCCAGGTCAAATGGCGGCACCTTTTGCTCAACTTACAGAGATTTTTTAACAATTTTTCAAGATTAAAGTGCATTAATCGACTTCCACGACCCCGTGGAGAGTACTGTCTCGTACTCAAGTACCCGACATATTTGTGCGGATCTGTTTTGGGTGCGGCGGCGACAGACTCGAGAGAGACTACCTCTACCCACCCAATATTGACCAAAAGCGGTGCGGCTTTCTGCCCCTCCGATATTTGGGGATTTGTGTCGATGGGTCCGGAGAGGAGGCACAAACATTGTCAACAGGGCTTCTTTCGGCACGGTGATCGCCGAGGGGTGGATTTATGCAAATTAGGGCGATTTTAATGTATGGGTTCACGGAAAATCCACAAAAATCTCTACTAGCTGGCCAAAAGGCACCTCGATTCAGCACCAAATTTATGCAAATCATGGCCAATTTAAAGCTATTGTTCTGTATTTTGCGAGTTTATAAAATTTCCTCAAAAATCTTTGCTAGCTGCCCAAACAAGTATCCTGGTGCGAAAATAATATTTTTACGGTAATTTCGATTGTTTTAAACGCAAGTTGAAGGCATAATCTCTGAAAAACCTTAGGGTATCCAACTCCTAATTATGCCCTTGAAAAAGCGTCCTCACCGCTCGACTTTTCCCCATAAATCCTTGCTGTCTGTGTGTGTGGCCTGGGGCATTTATCTTACTGTTGCTCTCTCTTCTCTCTCTCTCTCTCTCTCTCTCTCTCTCTCTCTCCTCACAACCGCTAATCGTCCTCGTCATTGTCAAGGCTGGAAAAAACGGGGTACCCGTTTCACTCCCCCCTAATCCGGTTATACCTCCACGAGTTTCCGAGCGTTCCCCTAGGCCACCTGGGGTGTATTGAGGAGTGGAGCGGAATGGATAATTGCCCGAATCTTACGGCAATTCTCCCCTCAGCCGGGTCTACTTCCAAAATTGAGGCTGCTGGGCGATTAATTCTAATTTTATTCCCTAGCCAGGGGGCTGTTTCCAGGTGTTTTCCGGAATTGGCAGCGGAATTTGGAAATTGGTGTAAATCGTACAGCACTTTAGTTATTTAGGCTTTAAACACACGCCGGGGTAAATTGGCTAGGGTGCTATTTGCCTTCTTAGTCCCTTTAAAACCAAAATTCCAGGGCAAACTAGCAAAGATCATTGTGGAAAACAACTAACAACTTAAAATTGGTACAAAACGCGGTATTTGGGCCTTAAAAACACACCGAAACAGCAATCTGTAGGCTCTCAATTTGCCTTGCCAACCCCTTGAAATGAAAATTCCAGGGCGAATTAGCAAAGAATTTTGCGGATTACATTTACTAAAATCCAAAAGTGGTTGACACCAGTTTTTTACGGCTTTGAAAAGTTCCAAAAAGTCAGTCAACAAGTCTAAAAGCCCATTTTGCCTTGTCAGTCCCTTTAAAACAAGAAATCCCCGGCAACCTAGCAAACACCATTTGCGGAATTTGCATAATCAACGGGTCTGTTGCTGCAGATTAGCCCCCGTGGTTGTCTGTGTCCTCAAACCCCAACACTCATCATCCCTCATCTCTGCCTGCCTGGTAGTGTTGATTTGGCCGTGATCGAGTTACTTACTGTGGGCCCCTTACCCAGAGGGCCCACTTATCCACTTACTTACCCACCCCAGGGGCGTTTGCCAAACATTCGGGGGCAACAGGGCCCTGGGGGGGGTCAGATTTGGCAAAAAGCAAAGGGTTTTGGCGCGGGCGGGGGTCGAACCTGGGCCTTGTGGTTGAGAAATGCCAATGTAAACCACTGAGCTTATGTAACTTCGCTGAATTTTCATTTCGCCGAAAATTCATTTCGAAGGTCTCTGGTCAAAAAAGTGGTAGAAGACCTGACCAGAAGTAAATTAGCAATCAGAAACAGCACGCAATAACGTGACATTTCGGCATTTTCTCATTTCGACTTTTGAATTTCGGCATAGTGAAATTCCAACATTCAAACTTCTACATTTTTAGCTTTCGGCATTCTGAAATTTCGACATTACGAATTTGTTGCAAATTTCGCCTTAAATTTAAGTGTGGGGTTTTTTTCTACCGAATTTCCTCATCACCGAATTTCGAGATTAAACATGTCGGCATTCTAAAATTTCGATATTCTGACATTTCGGCATTCTGACATTATGAATTGGGCATTATGAATTTCATCATATTGAATATCGTATTTCCGAAATTTTGGCACTATAAACATCCACACCTTGACAAAAACACATCCCCTCCTATCTGCCAGCCCAATCGAATGACGGCTTCTCCGGCGGTAAATCCCCAATTTTACAGCCAATCGAGCGGTCAGTTGAAACATTCACACACGTGTTGCCGCGCCCCTTAAAATGGCCATAAATTGCGGGGGCAAAAAACACAACTGGGCCGTCTCATATAGCCCCCGTAAATTGGGGGGTAGCGTAGCGCGGCGGGGACCCTTGATCCACCACCCGACTGATCCGATCTGTTGCCCAATCTCGCCTTTCGGTTAAATTGGGCTCCCCAGCAATCCGAGACACACTTCATCCCCCAAGGGCGGGCAGTCAATTCATCAGACGCTATTATGCAACACGGGTACTGTAGAGGGGGCACGAATTAAGATGTCACCGGCGAGGCGCCGCGCGGAATCTCGGGGTCCAATTTCAAAGGCGGTTGGCGCGGGGGAGGATGATTGCTACGTTTGAGGATGATTACGGATACCTGTATACTGTAGTTGGAGGCAATTGTCGTAAAATAGGGTTCTAAAAACCATCGCCCGCTAATTTTTACGAAAAACGGCTTTGTAAAACTTTTTCAAGCTAATTTAGGGTACGAAAGGTCACTTTTAGTTGCCATTAATGTACACAATTTTTTCAGGCTCGTTCGCATTATCGGGGGGGGGTGGGGTTATCGAAGGAAACAAATTTTTGTGTATTAATCTAGAAATGCCGAGTAACTTAATGGGAAGTATTTTTATAATGTTTTTAGTAAAACAAAATTATATTTTAAATAGAAAAACTATCTAAGAACTTTGAAAATTTTTGAAAAATTCGACATTTTGATAACAAGCGCCCTTTTTGGTCGAGAAATCGATATTTCTTGTTTTTTTTTGATAAAATGGTGCGAAGTTTTTACGAAAGAAAAAGGACGAATGCGAAAGAACCTTTTTCAGTAAACGGGATTGATTTTTTTGCCAGACGCAGTGGCCGCTTCAAAAACTGGACGTGATCGCCCACTCAATCATCCCCAACTTTACACCCCCGGATCAGCCGTTTTTCTCCCCGAGAGCCCCACTGACAAATTTGCATAGTGGCCTCCGGGTGTAGTGTCGAGCCCCCAATCCATCATTGACACCCACTAACCCGGGGTCAATGCTGTATGGCCCGCAGCCGTTTTCCGGTACAGCTGCCCCCGGGCGAAGATTCCCATCCCGGCCGATCAGCATACTCGAGGACGCGGCTTCTTTTAAAGGGCCCGTGAAGCGCCGGAATCAGTAATGTGACGGACTGGGAAAGTATCTAGGCGATTCCGTATTCCGGACCGCGCATCTGGCCCCAGCCCGACAATTATTCCAAAGGAGTCCGACTCACAAATCCCATAAATTCGCGGAGGGCGAGAGTAGGCCAATCCCCCCGGCTTGAATACCCTGAAATAGGCTGCACCTACCCACACCGGGTCAGCACCATATTCGAGCCAAGGTCAAACCCCCACCACACCCCAAACTCAATTGCATACTTTCGCCCTCCTTGAAGATGGGGTTCCGCCGGAAACGGCACACCCGCTACGGGACTGTACCCTTTACGGGGCGGCCATAAAACGGGGGATCCTGGGCGGCAATATGCAGATTCGCGGGGACTGCCGGCTAATTCACTGTCCATCAAAACGGGCCGCTCAGCCCACTGGGCCCCCTGTAATAATGGGCTTAGGGCCCGCCGGGGAAGTGGCTTTGTCCGAACCCTAGAAGAGCCCACAATGCTAATTTGGTGTCCCCTAAAAAGAGCTTATATTTTCAAATTTCGGCATCAATTAAGCTGACATTGCTAATGTCGAAATAGCATAATACCGATATGCCAGCATTTGGAAATTTCGAAATACCGAATTGTCAAAAGGTCGGCATTTTTGAAAGGTTCCGCGAGATCTCCAAATACCATCCCAGAAATTCGGCATTTTGTCGGCATTATCGGCATTTTAGCTTTATGAAGCGTCGAAAATTGTCGGTCGTAAGAATTTCGTCATTTCTCCCGTTATGAAACGTCGGCGGTGTCAGAAACTTTCGCTTTTTTCCAAATGTCTTGTCGGCATTATGAAACTTCAGCCTTTGTCGAGTTTACAAATGTCGGAATTTTCGTCATTACAAAATGTCGGCATTTGTCGATATTATAAAATTTCGGCATTTTTGTTCTCGGCATTATAACATTTCGACATTTGGAATCCTGATTTCCGCTATCTACTACCACCCCGAAAAACAAGTAAAATAACGACCTGGGGAATTTGAACCCAAGCCCGCCAAGTCTATTGACCGAAGGGCTAAGCCCAAGCCATCCGGCGGCCCAATTATTCGCGGATTTCAGCCGATGGGCAAGCATGGCCTGCCTGTGATTAGGGGCATTTGTCGGGGCAACGTTGCGTCATCTGGGCCACAGGGCCCCTGGGCCATAAGGGGAAACGGACGGCGACCCGGGGATGAGCTGCCATAATTGGCAATTGTCCGGCTGGGCGCTTCTCCAGGTGCGCACCAAGCGCTAAAACGTGCTTAATATTGTTCAATTCAGCAGAAGGGCAGAAGTATTTGCCAGCATCTTCTACAAGCTAGCTAAAATGACCTAAAATTTGTCGAAAAACGTTTTTTAAAAACCAGTAAAGCTATAAGGTTGAGACTAGCTAAGAAATCGGCTAAAATTTCTATCAAAAAGTGCTTAGAAAATTCAAAAATTTTAAATTTTAAAACTCATTTTTACAAATAAATAATAAACATTACCTGAAGTACCACAGTCTCTTTTTTAATTGTCATTTCGATACTAACCATCCACGAAAAGCCCCTAAACTCGTTCACCCATCAATCACAACAACCCCAGCCATTAAATGCCCCCCGAGATTCGTCGAATTCGAGGCAATTTGCGTGAAATTTGAGCAGCAGAACGGGGGATGTGAGTTGTGCCTCAGCGGACAATAGCCCGGCAGACAGGTGCCTCCTTGCTGTGTCTCGTACGGCAGATGAGCCCCAAGATGGCCAGGTGGTGGTCAGCCATACCAAATACCGTCTTCCGCCAACAAATTGCTCGGATACCCCCCGCGGCGGGTTGGGTGCTAATCTGGGGAGTGAACGACTTACAAGGAGACGTTTAGTCGGCTCCAAGCCTATCTTATACAGAATTTCGCGCTGATTACAGCCAGTTTTCCGAATATGCGAAACGATCCTAATAAGAAAATTATGAAGCTTTGACGGGCGAAAAACGGCCAAAGTTGGTTATACTCGGCCTTCTTATGGGCACTGACGTATTTTTATTTGATCGATTGCCCGTCGGCCGTTACCGATTTTTGTGGCGCATATGACGCGCCTAAAATTGCCAAAATTTGCATTCAATTTCCCACCATCCCAGAATTTTCCATCCGCCCGCCACAAGGAACTGTCAAATTCTGCTAAACCCCGTGAATGCCTAATTGCGCTGCCCATTCCCGGCGAGTGGCAGAGAGAGAGAAAGAGAGAGAGGGATAGAGAGAGAATTAGAGAGAGTGAGAGAGAGAGAGAATGAATTTTGGGAATTATGCAAATTCCGGGAGACGCGACGCCCGCGCTTGTGTCCCCGGTGCGCTTCCCGACAATTAGGGGGGCCCAGGGCTACTAATGAGTCGGCGCAGCAGTCAGAGCCACTTGCTCGCCAGTGTTGTGATTTCTGGGATTGTGACGGGGTTTCGGCGGGGAATTAGATTCTAAACTCCGGGATTTAAAAACGGTTTCTTTTCCGTCTAAATACACTTGCGAGTATCGCTTACACCAGCACCCCGTCTTACCACGCTATAATACGCGATAATCAGTTGCCGCGATCTGGCATGTCTCGTCGGCCCGTGCGGCGCGACACACAGCCCACACCGCGGTGCCTCAGATGCCCGGGGGGCCACCTGTCTTCAGCGGTTCCCGATCGGTCGTTCGGCCCGATCTGCGGCTGACCACCGGATGATCGATGGGCAACAAGCGTCGCTCCTTGCAATCGTCTGCTACACTCCATTAATCCGGGGATGGTCGCTGCTTATTGAAGTTGTGGGGTCCGCCTTGCGGAGGTGGTCAGGAGAACCTTGTGCTGAAAAATTGTAGAAATCGGTCTATGGAAAATTAGTAATTACCGGGAAAAACAGAGAAAAATGAAGAAAATTAATGGTATAAAATGGAAATAATTGTATTATTCTTATTGTTACAATCCTAAGAAAAAACTAAGAAAAAAGACTCTAAGAAAAACCCCTGCTAAGCTTTTCTTATCGAAAAATATAAATTAACACAAAAACTGAAAAACACTGACCATTCTATCCAAATTATCAAACCCATTGCAGGCAAGAAATCTTCGCCGAGGTCAACGACCGCGTCCAAATTGTGTGCCCGTACTCGTCGGTGCTTCCCGTCCACCAGTCGATCATCTACCGCGTGTCGCAAGACGACTTCTTTGACTGTCGACTAGGGCCTTCTGCCAAAGAGGTAGCTGAAAACGAGAAAGAACATTATAAAAACGCGCCAGGGGTCAAAAATCAACAATATCTTTAGGCTGGGCGATGTGTGTCTCCACGAGAAGCCTCGTCACTTTCTCTCGCCTTCCGGTCTTTCTCACCGAATCCATTTGCGCTGGAATATCACCCAGATCGCACCTACTATTTCATCTGTAAGTTAAGGTTTATGAAAAGCCTAAATATCTAGCTAAACAGCCATTTAAATCTACCTATTAAATTCATTATGAATTATCTATTGACTAAATTTAGCTATTATAAGTGACTATCAAATCACCATAACTTCTCTCCTTTTCAGCGACTTCCGATGGCTCATCTGAAGGGCTCGAGCGTAAAGTCGGCGGCCTCTGCGAGTCGGACGGCATGAAAATGATGGTGCACATTGCTGAAAAAGGTAGATTAAATTCTTAAAAGCTAGTATCCTTCTCTAGGCCACCCACATCGACATCACCACCGAAAACCGGAGCCCAAGAAACCCAAGACAACACAGAGCAGCGAAATTGTGCAACGGCCCGAGCGGCCGTATCGCAGGCCGTACAACTATCAACCGCCGACGAATGAGGTCGTCTCAACCGCAACAGCAGAAGGAAGCTGGGTGAGACAATGGGCCGACCCATTGCCGTTGCTACCGCTAGATAAAATGGTGGGCGATTCTTAGAAATAATTAAAAAGCAACCAGTTAGTCGTTTATTTCTAATCATCACTATTTTCTAGGAGCCCGAATCCCCCCTACAACGCTCCCTCTACGAACTGGACCACCTTGGCAATGAACTCGTCGATCGAGTCGAATTCCAAATCCATGAGATCGGTGATGGTAAGTGTAATAAATACCATCTAATCACGAATATCTTGCAGCCGAGGCATTCTCGTCGTCAGCAAGAAGTCGGCTCTGCTCCGCCATCATCGCAGCGGTGTTCCTGTTGTGCTTCTTTTAGCGCCAAAGAAGCGACTCCTAGTCCTCGATCAAGCTCACTCAACTTCCAGCTTGCGGTATATCGATACGGGTCTCCCCATTAGGCATCAGCAGTCAATTGTGATAGTCTTACAAATGTCAACCTCTCAAACAATCACAAACTCATAAATACTCTACAATTTGAAGGATTGTGCTGTCTTTACCATCACGGGTGTTTGTTGTACAGTTGTATAAAAATAAATTTTATCTTCCCATGCGGGCAACAATAACATGGCTCAGAGCATAAAAACATAAAACTGTTTGGAACCCGGAGAATCTAGCCACGCTTCAGCAGGTCACTCCATCGGCGCTACTACCTTCAACAGCGGAGGCCTTCGTGGGCCGTGCCTATACAAAAAATAGAAATAGAGCGGGGAAAAGCAATAGCCTCACCACTGTAGCGGAAGCCGGTCAAGTTGAAAGAAGCGACGCGTGCCCTCACGGGTGATATCTGCGATCTGAACACAAAATAAAGCCTACGAAAAGTCTCACCTCGCGAAATGTTTTGCCTTTCAGCTTGGCAATGTAGGTGATGACGAGTGAGCAGGCCGCCGGATGGTTTGAGGGCTGTCGCTTGAACACCTTGGCTCCCTTTGGCGTAAGAGGGTAGTCCTTCTCCTAAACGAATGATCAGAAGGAAACTCCACGAACACCTACACATTCCGACTGGAAATAGGGTGCATCCGTTTCGACTAGCATGCGAGTCAGCGGGATCTTGGTCACGCAGACACGGCATGGAGGCGTGTCACGCAAAAAGGAGGGACCGATCCCTACAGAAAACGTAAAATATTTTGTTTTATCACCAACCGAAAACGCATCCAGGAACACGTTGCAGCCATTTTTCCAGAATTTCTAAGGTCTGAGGGGCGCAGTGCCGATACACAGGATAATTCGGACCAAGGATCTAAATACACATAAAAAATTCAAGAGGCCGGAAATGCTACCTGGATGATCAGCTCGATCATAGTATCCTCAATCGTCAGAATATCATCTTTGAGTTTTGCTCGACAATGAATGACGACTGGAAGCCCGGCTTGTCTAGCGATGCCGAACTGCCAAGTCACAACCTCGATTTGCTTCAAAAGGCTCTCCTTTCCGTCCCTAAATAACTTATTGCTGGAGTGAAGAAATCTTACATCAAGTCAAGACCACACTCTCCGATGCCGCACACCTTGTAGGTTTTTCGTGCAGTTTCATCGAGAGCAAAGTGCTTGATAAGTTGACGCATAGTCCCTGTGCCCGACGTCAGTTTCAACTGATACGGCCTAAGAGGAACAGAAATCTCATAAACCAAGGCAAAGTTACTTGTCTATATCTGCCGCCCGCCTTGGATGCATGCCAATTGTGGTTCCCATAATGTAGCCTTCCTAAGAAAGAGTTTAGCTGATTTTATAAAAACCTACAGTCAAAAATTCAGTGATCCAAGTGTGGTCAATGACCACATGTTCTGGAAAAACCAGATTCTGAATAAAGCCTTGGAAGTTCCACGGAATTCTAAACCAGAATGCACAAAGGAATAACAACAAACTTCTTGTAAAAAGTGTTCAGCTCGGCCATAGATGCCACATATTTGTTATTTGGGCTGTACAAATCAATGTGGGCATGCGCGTCGACGTACGGCGTACCATCTTGTTCGACCTGGCGGTGATACAACGTAGGGAAAGCACTGAGAAACGTACTTCAATAGCATGCATGCTGACGTTGTTCTCTTCGGCTTCTTCTAGAACGAAAGACGTTTGCAGCAACGGCGAAGCCAAGGAACTACGCTCCTCCTTGACCCGTTGAGGCGATTTCTTCCTACCGATATTCAGCAAAAGCGGTGCCTTGAAGAGAACCGCAATGTTAAAAAAAATTAGTATACCAAGAAATGATCATTGTTGTTATCGAGAGGTTCGTTCTTCACGACGGGTTCCCAGATAACTTTGGTGACACTCAGGTCCTAAACAAAAATTAAGAACAGATGCACTACTAGCAATTATATCCCTCGAACCATCCCCGTTGAAAATAACCACAAACCAAGGCCGGCTCCAAAAATTCCTCCTCGTGGAGATCGGTAGCTTCCTCTTTCACCACGGGGTTCCAGGTAATTCTCGGCGTATTTTCCGCTATCGTGTCCTAAACAGATATAAAAAGAAGAGGCATCGCTCACAATGCCATCACGCAGGCCACCCCATCCGTTGAAGAGCGAATCATCAAGGGCCGGCTAAAAACAATCATCATAAGCATGGTCTGGAGAAACCAACAGCAGGCGGCAATCTGAACCTCAGTTTGGGCGACGGAGATTTCTTTCCCCTCCTCGGCTTGGGCGGCATCTAAGGCTTATCATTCAGGCGTCTGAAGATCTTTTCCAACTGGTAAATCTGTTGACTTGAGAACATAGCGCTTCTAACCAATTCTAGCTCAACTCTTTATCGTCTGAAAACAAGCATAGAGACGTCGTGGACAACATACGCATGTGACATGCCAAAAACTAACAGTGCAAACACAGAATCAAAATGACAATACAAATGTTACAGAGGAATCAACAATCACGAAGCAATGCGCTCAACCCAAGTGGTAATGTCTCGCAGCGCTTCTTGTGCGATGTAGAGCTCGTTGTGGAAGTTGAGCATCGCGTGGAAGCCGTTGTCGTAGTGTTTCCATTCAACCACCGTGCCCGCCTCGTACATCCGCTTCGCATACAAGACACCTAGAGAAATTTTTACAGTAAAAAGATGTTTAATTACCTTCATCACGGAGGATGTCGTATTGGCAAGTCATCACGAAAGACGGAGGGAGCCCGGTGAGGTCGTGCTGGATCAAGGGAGAGAAGGACGGGTCAAGAAGGCGTTCTTCCATCAACATCTGGAAAAAGAAATACTAGACGATAAGAGACAACACACCTGGGCTTCCTCGTTCTCCACGACAGCGGCCACCGTTGGTAAATTCTTGTGTCGCAGGCGGGTCGGAAGATTGTGCAGGTCCGTGTAAGCGCCCGTCAGGTTTCGTACGCGTGCGGATACATGTCCGTTGGAAACAGCGGCTTCAGCAAGCGCCGGGCGATGGTTAACGTCAATTCCAGCGTACCACATGTAGTAATAGGCGAGCGACACCGGATCTAAAGCAAGAGGATCAGCACTCTGACGAACAACGTACCAACAAGCGCATAGCCAACCATGTCACGGTGAAAATGCCGGAATGAGTCGGATTGCAGGTTGTGGAACTGCAGCAGGGGGTAGAGAAGAACCTAACACACAAGTGATAACAAGTTAGTAGAATTATACCTGTCCAGCAAGTCGAAATTCCTTATTTTTGCGCAGACGTTGCGCCACAGCTGCGACGAGGTTCCCACCGGCCGAATCGCCCATCGCCACGATCTTCGTCGGATCCACATCGAATTCGCGGCTTCGTTCGAAGAAGTGGATGAGCGCACGTTCGACATCATGAAGTCCACCGGGGTACTGCGTTTCCGGGGCCAGCCTGTAGTCCACCGAAACGATCGGCATTCTTAGCCTAAAGCGAATGAATGAAGTCAAAGTGATAAATCATACATTTTGCCCATCCTCCGCATCAAGCCCTCGTAAATCTCCGTGTTTCCCATAACGAAGCCTCCGCCATGCACGAAATAAACAGCCCCATCCGACGAGCGGTTGCCTTTCGGCAGATAGAGGCGGACCTAAACAACGTAACAACGAAGACGAGTGCTGATACCTTGACCCCGGCAAAATCCTCAGTCGAAATCTGCAGCACCGAGTCGTAATCGAGCAGGTTGCGCGGATCAATCACTCGGGAAAGCGTGTCCAGCACGCTACGGGTCCACGTCAGACGGCAACGAGCGTTCGAGCATAAGTAGTTTGCGGGCCAGTAGTACGTCAGACGGAGGGCCGGCTCGTCAAGGGTGAATCCAACGGGCAGCGGTCGGTGGACGAATGAGAGGAAGCCGAGCAGTAAAGTCACTAAAAAAAGAATATATGGAAACCGGTATCGATATACCTGCAAAGACAGCCGCGCTTGGGCGCGTGGATTTCTTCATGAAGTCGAGTTAGTGACGTGTTTAAGGAGCACGACTCTGAAAAAGATAGGTTGGAAAATATAGTGGAAAAGAAATCGAAATTGGAAGAAATAATAATGAATGACTAGAAGAGAAAGCACGATCGGCGCTATTTCGGAATAGGGGACCCACTTGGATTTTATCAAATCTAGGGTTTGCGACATGTTTTCTTGGATAGTTTTGCGTGCTGGTTGCGAAAAACACCATACCAACTTGTAAAACCCTAGCCTTCGACATAAAAAAATTATCTAAGTCTAATGAACTGCTAGGGAAGCTAAGTGTGCGTGCCTGACTTTTGGCCACAATACACTGATAGCTTCGTTTTGCAACCTCTAAACTTAATAAGCCAAATAAGACCGACTGATGAACTAGCTTAATTGAGACCAAATCTCGGTCATCCAGACGAACCCACCTCGCGTAGAGTCTACTTGTAAGCTACCTATATGGGCGACTTTTCCAAGCTCCCGTGTAACGTAAGGAGGATCCTAGGCTGTTTTTTTACGGAAGCTTCAGCTTAGCGTATGTGGACGTTGCCATAAAGCCTAGACTCAAGCCAAAAACATAATCACTCAAGGGAATTGCCTCGCAAATGTGCTTCTGAAGCCAAGTCCGCCCGCCCTATGTACCGTAGCGATCCTATAAAGATCAAATATTATGGCGAAAATGTACGTTTTACGGGATGGGGTACCGTTTTTCGGAATGACCGTGCAAAATTACCCCAGCAAAAGTGGTTTTTAGGTAAGACTCTAGTTTACCCCCCAGACGCCCCTTTTCTCTGCGCCCTCTCCCCCAGGCCTACTATCTCTTCGCCTGCGCCCTCTCCCCCAGGCCTACTATCTCGCCTGGGGGTAAACTAGAGTTTAGCCGGTTTTTAGAATGATCAAAGTGGGTCCCCTATTCCGAAATAGCGCCGCACGATCAAATAATCAACTATAATCATTTTCTTGGGGTCAGTCCGTCTGCTATTGCTGCAGAATTCAACTCGAGGGGGAAAGAAGCTAGAGCTTACGTTTCTTCGAATCCGGATAGAGCGCGGCTAGAAAATGAAAAACTGACAAAAATGTGAGAATCGGGTCAGAAATGGACATGGGTTTTTTTGCTTTTTTGTTGATAAGAATCGGGTCAGAAACGGGTATGAACGATCCAATAAAACCGTGCGAAAAATGAAATTCCTGGAAATCAGCCGCTCCGCCACGAGGGGTCACCGGCCTACGGTGGATTACCCAGATTATAAAACCCTACCGTCTATAGTATTTCCTCGTAATAAAATCGTCATCCCGGATCTGAAAATCTTCGAATCACCTATTTTTTTTCTGTTTTGTAGTTATTTTATTGTTTTTAACACTTTCGCCTAGGCTTCCCGTCTGCAACTATTCTTTTTATTAGCGATTATTGAGACAGCATGGGGGGGGGGGGCGTACGGCTTCATTCTTCTCAACTCTTTCGCCCTCTGCTTCACTTGAAAGTTGAACTTTGTAATGAAAGGCAACTCATCTAGCCCAGTTTTTTACGCTGATTGCAAATATGTAGGCAGTTTTTGACCAATGCATATATTTGTCGAGATATTCGACATTTTATGCTTGAAAACGGCATTTTTTTAGTGGAAATCCACAAAATCGGCCGGTTTTAACTGATGCCTTCTCTGTAGGGTTAACGTTCCATTTCTCGTGTGTCTTGTGTCACGGTGTGTATAACATTTCCTCGCCCTGTATTGATCGCGGGGGGGGGGACACGGAATCGCGGATTCCCGCTGCACGGAGTCTGTTTAAAAGTTCACGACAATCACAATCGTACGAGTTTATTAATGTTAATAATCGGGGCACAGTTCGGTTTCTTCGTCCGAGCTTGGGGATGTCGATGGTGCTGGCTCGTTCATTTCTTCGGCTTCTTCGTCGGCTTGGGTGACTTGACGGCGACGGCCTTGCATCCCACAGCGAGCCATCCCGCGCGTCGGTCGCGTCTGAAATGAACGTTGTACTTTGGAATCGCTTTGTTGTCAGAATGTCGAAATTCATAAATACCAAAATAGCAGAATTTTGAAAAAAACTTTTAGAAGTGGAAAATTTTTCCACCCCCGTTATTTCTTTCTGCCCCCCCGGTAAGCAACCTTTACCCGAACCTTGACCGAATCCCTCGACCACAGACTGGTTAACAAAAGTGTTACTTGAATGCAAGCTGCTCGAAAAACCGACCCACAGTCCCTGGTGCACCGGGTGCACAACGTCGCGCCATATTTCGATGACACTGTTGTGGCCGTCGAGCATTTTGCACAAACTCCATTCTGCAAAATACATTTGATGGCAAAATTCGAAAACCCACAACTTTGGTAGACGGTCGGCAGGGCTTGGACCGAAGCCTCTGGCTCCACTGAAAATACGGTATTTTCCAACATTTGGGCAATTTATTTAGAAAACGAAAGCCTGTTTTTATGAAAGAAGGGTACTGTGTTGCTGTGGCAAGGGGCCTGCGAATGGGAAATGATGCTGTTTTTAGAATATCTGCTGTATTTTTACAGTGTTTTAGCGGGTGTTTTTCATGGATTTTTGTCGTAAAATTTGTGAATTAAAATGCCTATCTTAAAAAACGAAAAGCACTTGTTTTCTCGCCTTTCCGAGAGCTTTCGATAGGTACCTAAATCGTCAAAATCGGACATGACTGCGGCCCTTTAGAGGGGGTGTTTTTTGATTTGCACACCTTGTACATTGTTTACCAAAAACCTAAACAATTTCGGGAATTGGTTCATGTTTTTCTCTATTAGAAACTGTGTAAAATGCTATAAAAATGGCCTTTACGTTGTGTGCAGGCCTGCATTGGAAATGAGATGAATAATTGCGGTTCCCCCTGCTAACAGTCAAGTACCCCACGATGAAAAGAAGGGTGCACCAACCCCGGAGATGTTTGTTGCTGGCGTTGGTCGCATGCCATCCCGAGTCGTCCGAGGGTCGGTAGGTTGGGTCGTTGGACGTTGCGGATGACATCTGGAATTTCCCCATTTTGTGGTTCGACGGGCGGCCGGCCGGGTTTCTTGCAAGGGGAAACCAAATTTTTCCCTGTGATTCTCAATGGCCCTATAAGGAAATATCAAACCATTTTGATAGCATTTTACATAGTTTTGAGATATAAAACCAAGATCAAAATATGCATATTTTCGAGAATTTCGATTGTTTCGCCAAAATTGGGTAAAAATGACCAAAAGATCAAAAATTTCGAATTTCCAAACCTTTTCACATAATTTTTATAACTTTCTAGCAGTCAAAAACTGCTAAAACTCTACAAAAACACTTTAAATATCACCAACAGGTATAAGTGGAAAAACAAGAAGTGGTTCCCCCTCGCTGAAAATCCCCTTGCCCCCCGCTAACAGTCCAGAACCAAAGGAATTTCTACCAGGATCATCGAGGCGTTCGATGTGCCGGAGTGCTGGGTGTCCTCCACTTTGATGCTGCGGATGGTGGTTGCGTTGCAGGCCGCGGACGTCTGGTCCTGTAAAAGTTCCTTTTATGCTGATGGAAGCGGAGTAGAGAGAGAGAGAGAGAGAGAGAGAGAGAGAGAGAGAGAGGGAGAGCGAGAGAGAGAGGGAGAGAGTGAGAGAGAGCGAGATAGAGAAAGGATGTAAACATACCCACGAAAGGCCATGCACATCGCGGGGCATCTCATTATTGCTGCTTGTCGAAAAGCTCGAATTGCTCGGAGGGCGCCGAATCTGTAATCAACTATAATAATTTTGCTGTACATTATATCTGACCAGCAAAAGTGTGTGTGTGAGAGAGAGAGACAGAGAGAGAGACAGAGAGAGAGAGAGCGAGAGAGGGAGAGAGAGATACCTCGGGGATGCGTCCGGTCGCCGTCTGCGTCATGGTGTTCTGGACGCACGTCATCTAGAAATGGAGATAAAATCAATTGAAAAATCTCCTTCGAGCTCAGCTAAGCAAGTGCCGCAGGGTATTATTTCTACTCGACCCAAAATGATCAAATTTGTGACTTTTCAAAGCACGGTTCTGACTTTCTCTGAACGGTTTTCTACTTAAAATTTAGCTTAAACTTACAAAACGATGTAAAAATACGTTATATTCGCTTACTACCCAGCCTGGACCAGCCAGGGAAGAATTACGAAATGTTTTATTGTTTTTCATACATTTTTTATTCAATAATTGGTGAGCATTTATTGATGCAAAGTAAAAAAACATTGCTAACGATGGAAAAAGCGAAATGTGGACAGTAATTTTGTGATTAAATTTGTGTGATGTGATCAAGACCAACAAAAAAAAAATAGGAAATGCGCACCTGCTGGTTCCGTGTTGTGTTGTAAGCCAGGTCGTCGCCGTTAAAGTACCCCATCAGTTCGCTTTCGTCGACGCGATCAGGGATGCGTGCCTGGAAAAGTAGCGCATTTTTGCTAGTCGTGGTATTATTACGTGGTATGCGCAATAAATACAGGGAGAAAGAGAGCGATTTCTACCTGTATCATGGAAGAAAACGATGAGCCCGATTCCTGGGTGTTCTCCAGATAGACACCGACGTCGGTGGTCGGGTTCGTGGCCGCGATTGTCTTGTCCTGTAAAAGTTCTTTTTATGCTGATGGGAGCGGAGTAAAGGGAGAGAGAGAGAGACAAAGTGAGAGCGAGAGAGAAAGACAGAGAGAGGGAGATAGAGAGAGAGCGAGATAGAGCGAGAGAGATATAGAGATAGATAGATAGAGAGAGAGAGAGAGAGAGAGAGAGAGAGAGAGAGAGAGAGAGAGAGAGAGAGGCGAAGTTCAAACATCCCCTGACCTCCCAAACCATTTCGATGACGTCGTCCGGCTCGTCTCCAACTTCTCTCAACTGTCGCTCGTTCTTCAGTACCTGAGTAACTCAACATTAAATCGTTTTTGTAAAATTCCAACCTTCCCACGAAGCCGCAGCCGAATGGAGCCATGCGGATGGCCAGAGGGGTCCATATCGCTGATCATCCTCTGGATGGCGGAGATCTGTAAGAAAGGAGGTTCAATGACTCAGACTTGTCGACACTTGGGAGCAGGTAGGTTACACGAACCCGATTTTTTGGGGGGCAACTCGAAATTTTTGGTCCCCCCTTATGAACTTTTTCGGCCTTCGGCCGATTTTGGGGCAACTTGCCCCTGCTGCCCCCCTCGTACGCCCCTGCTTGGGAGCGACATTTTCCATAATGGTTAGAAGGGATACCGTGAAGCCATCTTGAACTTCCATTTGGAAGAACTCGTCGTTGGTGGAGCAGAAGGTGACCGAGATGAACGCTTCTGGAAATATTGATTGAATAAAAAGAGTGGCAAGAAAGCAGTGGCAGAGAGGGAGAGAGAGGGAGAGAGCGAGAGAGAGAGACCAACAGAGAAATACAGAGAGTGCGAGAGACGCAGATATGCTGAGAGAAGGCGAGCGAAACCCACCAGGTTGGCGCGGCTGGTTCGGAGCGGCCTGGGGCGAAAACTCGTGCGGGGTGGTCTGGCGGAGACTGGCCAATGCTTGGACACGGTGACCTGAAATGTCAAACCTTCAGTGAGTTTTGACTAGAGAGAGATAGAGCGCGAGAGATAGAAAGAGAGGGCGAGAGCGATAGAGAGAGAGAGAGAGAGAGAGAGGGCGAGATATGGCGCGAGAGATAGATATAGAGGGCGCGAGAGAGATAGCTAGAGTGAGAGAGAGAGAGAGAGAACGATACCGGTTCTCGTAGACAACCATATCTAGTGTCCCCTGGCTCGTTGTCTCAGTCCCGGATGTCTGCTGGGTCTTGAAACGGAGATGGAAAGTAAGAATAAATTCCCTACTTCCTGGATTGTGACATCCAAAAGTGTACGGTCGGGTCCTGCCTGCACATCGCGGGACCTCGCGTTTTTCGGTGTTGACGTTGCGCCCTAAAAAAGCGTGCTTGCGAGCGGTTACGGCATTTTTGCGTAGTGACCAAATAAGTATTCGAAAGTGCTGGGCTGTTAGCGGGGGGGGGGAGAACCACTTTCGGTTGTTGCACCTATACTTGCGTGTTGATATTATATGAGCTTTTTAGAGTGTTTTAGCAGCTTTTGATTGCTAGAAAGTTATAAAAATATCTTTGAAAGTTTGAAAATTCGAAAACCTTGACCTTTTTTGGGATTTTTCATACGTTTTGACCAAAATGCCATGCATTTTCGAAAATTTTTATTATTTCTTGGATTTGTTTTATGATTTGGTTCCTCCCACGCTAACTGTCCAGAACCCGAAGGCTTACTGGTTCAAATGGTGTGTCGTGCGAAGCAGGGCGAGACGGTCGGTGGTCGGTAGACGAAGGATTGGCCGATGACACATGCAGTTGGACCGGCACGTCTCGTTCCTGGAATAACCGGCATCCGAGGAGTGAAACAGTCGCATACTTTGTTCAAAACAACGATGATAGCGGTCCCCTCCTGGTAGCCACAACCACCGAACATCTCAGCGTCTTTTTGAAGCGCCTGGGAAATAGGAAATACTTCGTTTTTTTTCGAAAAGCAGACCTTCCCTTCATAGATGAGCATCATTGGCGCGTTGGGTCGCCCGAGGTATCTTCGGACGCACTCTTTGACATGACCAATCTGTAAAGGAGCCATTACTGCGCCGATTACTGTCCAAAATAGCCTTGATACGCCGTAAAAATTCAAAACGGGTACCGTATCAGTTGGCTGGACACGCATCAGCCAGCGGTCGCCGAGAGTCTTGAACTGCACTTGCACGGCCTGGTCATTGGCTAAACATGTCGGCAATCAATGGGCGGAGCGGAGAGGGAGAGAGAGAGAGAGAGCGCGAGAGAGAGACAAACGAGAGAGAGAGAGAGAGCGAGAGAGAGGAGAGAGAGTGTGAGAAAGTGGAGAGAGGGGGAGAGAAGCAGAGAGAATTAGAAATCGGCTAAAAATGTCGGAAATCAATGGGCGGAGCGGAGAGAGAGAGAGAGAGAGAAGCAGAGAGATCAAGGCAACGACCAAAACCGACGCTTGACGCCATGTGCAACGCGAGGCGCGTCCTCACTGGCGGGGCGCTGACCGGCGGAGATGGTAGTGGTTGGCGAGGCCGAGCTCGCTCCGACGGACCCGGCATTCTGGTGCAGCCACGGGAAAATGCGTGGCATCTGAACGGATACGGAAAATTGTTGGGCAGAACCCACTTTTTTTGTATAAGTCTAGAAATGCCTAGTAAGTTAATGGAAAGTGTTTTTTATAGTGTTTTCAGAAATATTTACACGATTTAAGCTAGAAAACAAAGTTAAAAGAGATCGTTAAAAAATCGAAAAATTCAAAATTTTGATAAAAAATTGGCCTTTTCGTCGAAAAATCTGTTTTTTTTTATTTTATAAAAATTTGTAAAGTTTTGACGCTTAGGAATAGGAAAAAGCCAATAAGAAACGATGCCACGATTATATCTACAGAAGAGATTCCAAGGAAAAATTTTTTGGTAAATACCGGCAAGGACATTTTCCGCTCCGGCAATTCCCAGACGTGGGTGTTGTGGCCCAGCCCTCCGAGACGATGTTGTAGCACTTTGTTCCCAAGCGACATCTCTTCTTCCGTCAGCTTGCACTAGAGCGACCATTGTTAATTCGAGTTTATCTCAACTACACTCACCTGGCTATCAAGTTGTTCCGCTCTCAGAACCCTGGCCGTGTGAGCGGAGCGGATTTTCTCGAGGAATTCGGGTCGTCTTGTCTTGGCGTAAAAGATGAACATCTGCAAAGGTAAGCCTCTTATGGATATTTTAAGCATATAACTAGAGATGTTACGAATCAAGTAATATAATGACCAAGTAAATTTGCTTGAACAACTTTATTTGCATCCGAAATCTTCAAGTAAATATAAAATTATTTTACGCCGTTTGCTTAAATAAGCATCAAGTAAAATAAAATTACTTGATTTACTTGATCTTGATTGATTTGGGAGAATTACTTGATTTTCAGCGAAATTACTTGATTTTGTGCAAATTCACAATGCAAATCAGGCAATCGTGCCGCGAACCCAGTAAATTACCATGCGATCATGTCATAAGGTTCATTACCATCCGAAAAATGCCAGAATTCCAGAAAGCTATTGTTTGATCAAGTAAATCAAGTAAATCAAGTAATTTTGCTTGGTACGCTCACAAGCGGAGTCAAATAATATTATTTTACTTGGTCATGCGCTCAGCCCCATCCAAATCAAATAATATTGTGCCATTGTATGCAAATAATCTTGATTGTTAATTGATTCTTAACATCTCTACATATAACGCTTGTTTGAGCTTAGCTCAGACCTAGGCTTAGCTTAGGCTTAGCTTAGGCTTAGCTTAGGCTTAGCTTAGGCTTAGCTTAGGCTTAGCTTAGGCTTAGCTTAGGCTTAGCTTAGGCTTAACTTAGGCTTAGCTTAGGCTTAACTTAGGCTTAACCTAGGCTTAACTTAGGCTTAACATAGGCTTAGCTAGGGAAACCCTCACCTGGTACATCGGTTCGATGCCCAATTCCTGATAGGCCTGCGCCTCGCGCTCGACTTCGGAGAAGAGCAGGTAGATTTCCATCGGGATGTCGGGTTGTGGTGGCGGAGCATCCACGTCCTCATCCTGAAAGAATTGTAGAGTTGACGGTGCTGGTCTGCTAAAGGGAATTTCTTTGGCATTATCGCGGGGGGGGACAAATTCTTTTGTATTAATCTAGAAATGCGTAGTAACTTCATCGGAATCTTTTCTACATAACGTTTGAGTAAAAAACTTTGAAATTTTATCAAAAATTTTAAATTTTGATCAAAGAGGGCCCTTTCTGGGCCTTTTTAGGCTTGTTAATAAAAATTGTAAAGTTTTTGCGTTCAGGAATAGAAAAATGGCGTATAGAAACTCTTCCAATATTGATATTTAAGAAATGGTTCCTAAGAAAAAATTTCTGCTTCCCCTGATAATGCGAAAGAACCAAAAATAAATTGAAAACCGGACCCGAAAAAACGAGATGCGCGGCGTCGACATGACTTGGCTTCCCATTCTGACGAGTTCTTGGACTTTTTCGCCCCATACGCCTCTGATCTGCTGCTCAGCTGCGGTGTAGAGTTGCTCCAGGCGCTGCACGAGCACGACAAACAGGTACTCCTGCAAAAGATTTTGTGGCCCTGCGTGAAAAACAACCTCGCGCAAGAAGGACGTAAACACTTCGATCTCGGCCAGGTAGCAGAGGTGAAGAGCGAGGAGTAGGTTCGCGTCGAGGCCTTGTTGACGATGAAGGCCGCTCCCCTGAAGCGCCGTATAAAGCTGAGTACCATGAAAGGGAAACGATTGAAAGAGAGAGAAAAAGGGAGAAAGACTTTTTTAAATTCCCGGAAACTTTTCAAAATGTCAAAATTTTGATCCTTTTCGGCATTTTTCCTACATTTCTGACCAAAAAGTACAAAATTCTCGAAAATTTTGATTATTCTTTGATATTGTTATATTATTTTTAGATCTAAAAACCACGCCGAAATGCTATAGAAGTGGCTTATAGTATAAAATTACAGGGCCGTCAAGAATCACCGGCAAAAATTTGGTTGCCCCCTGCTAAAAATTGTCCAGAACCACATGACACATCTTCACAATTGAAATCCCAAATCACCTTTTGGATGATCTGCTCGAACAGCTGGTCGAGTATAGCCCCGAAGCCCATCGCCGGAACGCGGGGCACGGCGAATCGAGTGATCGGCTTTTCTCCAGGCTCCGGCTGAAATGGAGATGCAAATTAGGCGATTCTAACACCGATGCAAATAGCACCACGCTCCCTCCTGGTTATAAAACCCTGCCGTCCATAGTAGTTCCTCGTAATAAACTGGTCATCCCGGATCTGAAAACCTTCAAATCAATTGTTTTTTGTTATTGTGGTTATTTTATTGTAAAGTTGCCACTTTCGGCTTGAGCTTCTCGTCTGCCACATATTCTGACGGCATGGGGGTCGTTATGCTGCATTTGTCTCAACTCTTCAGCAATGATTTTACGATATTTGGATTCCTCGCAAAATTCTGCATCTGGTAGATGGTCATACGGGCACACAACTCCAAAGAGGACATCCACTACCCCCGATTTTCGTTGCATCCAATTTTCCCCGATTCAACATTTCACATTCCGATCTTGCAAATCCCGAATTTTGGTTTATTTTAGTGCGTACAAGCGGTGGCATAGGCACGCTATCGCGGTTTTGTAACGTCAGCAGTCACGGCGCAACACCAGGCTTATCGGTGTGCTTTGCTCATGTTGCAGCAGATTTTCACGAAGTTCTGACCCGGTGTGAAAATCGTCTACGTCGAGGTTTTGTGATGTCAAAGGCGCATTTGATCCTTTCTCGACCTCAGCGGCGCTACCCCCCGGGGGTTTTTCGTGGCCATTCATGTAAACAAGCGACAATAGGGCTCTCGCACAAATTTTCTGCGGTGCTTGCCGGGCAGGTGATAAGGGAGCTGAGCCGGCTTCACGGCGCTGCTTTTGGTCAATTGATTGGCAGAAAAGTAATCGTCTTTCGTCTACATCTCGAGCAACCAAAAACTAGGGTTTGGAATGGGAAAGAAAGACTTATTGGAAGCGATAATGCTTTTATAGAAGGCATTATCGGCGGCGCTGGTATTTTTATAACTTTGTAGCAATCAAAAACGCAGAAACAAAAACGTGCAAAAGGAAAAAGTGGCGTGACCCCCCTGCTAACCCCCCCCCCCGCTAACAGGCCAGAACCGTGTATATCTACCGAACAGCTACATTAAGACATTTCTCAAAGTTTCAAAACAGCCTTACGCCAGTAGAAGCTACATAAAACGCCACACGAGCTTTTAAGTGGCTTTTCGCAACACCTATAACCACAAAAACCTTCAATTCCCTCCACATTACGAACATTGTAGCTTTTACAGCCTTATCAACCGTCATAAGGCATCCCCTGGCTGCAAATCCGCACATTTCGCACTGCCCGGCTTCAGGTAAATTTTCGGGGCACTTTTAGCGCACCCCCGTCCCCGAATTTTTAGCCTAAAACCGGGACCGCTAAAACGAGCGATAAAGGGGGGCAGCGCGCGCCAAATTGCTCGCTCTACAGTATAGAATGGTGATAAGAGTTGGCGGGGGACTGGGGGCGCTTTTGCAAAACGTAACAACCGCAATGTGGCGGCCAGCCTTATGGTGCCGGATTCGTAGGAGAGAAAAATGGGTTTCTGAGTATTGCAGGCCGCTTAGGTTTACTTGGCTTAGGCTTAGGTTAGGCTTCGGCTTAGGTGGCTTCGGTTAGCTTAAGCCAAGGCTTCGGCATAGGCTTAGGCTTAGGCTTAGCCTTAGGATAGGATACGTAAAAAATAGCAAACATGATTAAAAATAGGAAATAACAACTTTTGCAACTAAATTCAAAATTTAAACGTTTTTCCAGGGTTTCTTAAAAGTTTTTCGATCTGAATTCCCGCTCCATTTTATGAAAAATATTAGCAAAACATATTACATACATATTATATTTTTGGACTTGTAAGGAAAATACCTTTCCCCCCCCCCGATAATGGACAAGCACCAATAGACGCAGTGTAAATGCTATATAGGATGTATAAGATCTTGAAAACGAACAATAAGAGGAACCCGTTTATTCTCCCTTGGCTGAGGATCACGATAATTTTCAAAAAATGTACAGAACACTGGCGACGACACCAAGACGTTCAGCCCATCATTGCGCCCATCATCGCGCCCATCATCGCTCCCTGAATGATGACGGTAATGGGGAGCGTAAAATCACCTGCAGCATGCCGGCCGCCGGATTCATACGCCCTGAAAAGGATGGGTTTATTTTGCTAAAATTAGGCGATTATAAGCTCACGTTGTTGTTGCATGTATGGTCGTCTCCAGGGCCCACCTCCTCCCATGCCGCCCATTCCTCGATATGGGCCATAGGGCCCGTAGGGGCCATAGGGCCGGTAGGGCCCATATGGGCCCATTCCTCCCATGCCGCCGCCCATTCCGCCCATACCGCCTCCGTACGGGCCGTACGGACCGTAGGGAGCTGCAAGGTTTTCGTTTTTAAAGCGAAAATTATAGTTGAAATTCTGGAGAACAACGACATGCTAAAACCTATGCAAGTTGGAAAGTGCACAGCGTGGAAGTGTACGGTGGAACGCTTCGTTCTCGAAATTCTCTTACGGGGCACAACTCCGTACACTTGTACACTATGCGCTCCTTGCATTTTTCTTAATTTCCTCGTTTTTGGCATGCAACTGCCTTGTAAAGCTTAATTTTTAATTTCTGATGGTTTAGGCATAGAAAACAGTTAATTTTAACGAATACTTTCAAAAAAAAAATCTTCTTCTCGAAATTGGAGGTCGCAACATGTTTAAAAATTTAGAGCAAAACCGTTAGTGCGCACTGGGTAATGCTGTACACTGGCACGCTTCGTTCTCGAAATTCCCGCACGAGACGCTCCTCTGTACACTTTTACACAATGCGCTCCGAGGATTTCGCCCGATTTGGCAATTTTTGGCACGCGATGTCTCTTAGAAGTTACTTTTTTAATTTCTGGCGGTAGAGGGAGAGAAAAGTGTTTTTGATAAGGCTTTCGAAAGCACTTTTTTGCTTTATATAACCAAAAATACTTACCCCACTGTGCCATTGTCATCCCAAGAATAGCGGCAAAAAGCAGAGTTTTTATCAAGGCGTTCATCTGCAAGAAAAAGTAGTTGGAACAACTAACTTTTGTAGCGAAAAGTGTAAGATTAAACGATAAAAAGATATTTACTAATTTTATGCTATCAAAATAACCAAACGGTTAACATCAAGATCGACAAAACTTCAACTTACCTCCAAGTTTTAGCGGCGATCAACGTTGTGGGCAGGGCTTGAAATGTGGTTCCCGGATTTAACGGACCAATTTATACTCATCCATTTGAGGGCCATTGTTTTGTGGAGAATGGTGCGGCTTTTGCCTGCTTCTCCTTTCGGCTGCCTGGCATATCCTGTGGAAAGGGAGAAATCGGGAGTGGAGTGTGGGGGAGAGTCCGGAAGAACTTGCCGGATCATCCGGGAACAATGGATGGGGAAAGTGGCTGGAAACAAGTTCGGGGAACAGCCGACAATCATGCAATATTCGCATGGCAACGCGAAGTGGAGTTAAAAAAAGCTTATAGAGAAACGCTTTGGCTTTATCGGGGGGGGGGGGCTGATTTGTTACCAGTATTTCGCAATCCATTTTATCGAATTTTCAGCTTTCAAAACATTTGACATAAATAATCGCGGCAAAAAGTCAATGAAATTTCGACCAAATGAATTTCGGCAAAGGATTTTCTACGAACTCAAAATACGCCGGGTTTTCACTTTAGTATCCAATTTTCTAATATAAATAAAAAAGCGCTAAGAGACGCTTCTAAACGGTGCTTCTCATCCACGCCAAAAATTTCAAACGTGTAATTTTAAAAAATACAAAAGCACTTTTTTGAGTTTTGAGTTAAAAAACAAAATTTTCGACAAACACTATTAATTTAATTGTTCTAAATTTTTCAGATGATTTTGACATTTGAAATATATGGAAATTTTACTAAAAATACTTTACAATACTGGTAACTACGTTACTAGGTAGGGTTGGACTTACAAAAAACTGGGTTTGTAACGGCCAGCGCGGAAAATATCGATCCAAAAACTACGCCCTTAACAGTAGAAATAAGAAATAATTGCCATGTAGTCGGATGTCAATCTGATTTTATGCTTTAATGCTACAAAGTCTAAACGAGGAGCCAGCTTTGAAAATGTTTAAAAATGGTGAAAATGACTGCACCAACCACCGCGGGGCCCCTATCACGGCCTACCGACAAACGGCCGAGATAGCGTTTTAGCCTAAATTCGGGCGTCGCTACGGGGTAATCGTAACGTTTTTGTGCTATTTGCAAAGCCAAGCTTGGTTTTGCAACGAAATTGGGCCAGGGAGGGCCTCAAATTGGCATTTCGAGCGCAGCCATGTTTACGTCATTTTTGATTTTTTTTAGTCAAAATTTTTTTTGCATAATTCCCGTCATACCTTGTCATTTCATATCACGTATTTTATTGGTATTTTGAGCAAGATTTAACTATATTTCAAGTAGACTAAAAAAACTAAAAAATTGTATTAAAATCTGGCATTTTGGTTGACCATTTTTTACTGTAAAACGATATTATTCAATTTTGTACGTTACGTTACGTACTTTACGTACTGCATTTAATATATTTTGTAGGGAATCTATGTTTTAAGAGAATACATTTTTAGCATTCTATTTGCTTTAAAACGTACTGGAATGAGGTGTGAATTGGGCGCTGGACAAAGGGTACAATTTTCGCATCAATTGTGATTTTTAAATTTTAACTTTCAACTTTAAGAACTTTCAATAATTGAACCTTATTATAAACTGTGAAACCCCTATTATAATTTTCAAAAAAAAACCGTTGTTTAGCTCGATATTTTGATTTCATGTTGAGTACACTGTTTCCACCCGGCTCCCAAAATCGAATCATCCCGAGCGAAATCGGCCGATGTGTTATCCCGAGATCCACTCATTTCCAATCCCTTTCCGCGTGTCTGCCTATTGACTGCCCTTTTTCAGGGGCTGTGTCGCGCGTACGTCATTTGTCCTCGGTGGGAATCGAGTGGTTTACCCCAAATAGAGCATAGTCACTCGATAAATGACAATAATAGGGTGCGGTTGGGCAAAGATCGCGACGTTTATCGGGTTGTATCTGGGTTGCTTACGTGAAGGTACACTATTTACGCTAGGTAATTCAAAATTAGGAAGCTTTATTGATTGCGTTATACCAGTTACGCCATGTAATGTCTAAAACAGCAAAACAACAGAAATTGTGCCGTGAAACCCTCGATCTTTTAGCATAGGAGCCGGAAAGGACACGTATGCATCGGCGCGTCGCGTAGCGCTTGGAAGAATTGAGCTACGTACTACGTCTCTGAACACTTGAGTTCTGCGAGCGGAACGAATTTTTATGCGATTAATAGTAATGCTAATTTTAGGTTCTTTCACATTATCGGCGGGGGTGTAGGAGATAAGTTATTTAGATACGCACGGCTCCTTTAAACTAGCAAATGTTGTGCGCCGACTGCAAAACGCATTTGTCTGCTTTTCGTTGTTTTTGTAAACCCACACTTTCTAAGCTTTAAACCACAGGTTTTATATTAAAATTTTTCGCTAAAAAGTCGGTTTCAGAACCCAAACTAAACTCTACAAATCCTACTGGGGTATCCGCTCAAAACGGCGCGCCGAACCGTTCGCTAAAGGATGACCCAAATGGCGTCACATCGCATGATGCCCGGCGATATTTGACAAACAGGCAAAAATGTGTGCATCCCACGAGGTCAAACCGGTCCATCATCTATCCAACACAAGACGAGGTATATAACGGTCTCTGGCCGTGCACCCAACTCAACATCTTTCAGAGTTGAGAGACCACGACAACAACATGCAGAAACTTCTCGTGCTCCTCTTCGTTTGCTGTCTCATGTACTCGACGATGGCACAGTGAGTGGCTTACACCTTTGAGAGTGATAGTTACGGT